>PPLN03000010.1:0-360733 GCA_003707825.3 Cephaloascus fragrans
ATAATAATAATAATAATAATAATAATAATAATAATAATAATAATAATAATAATAATAATAATAATAATAACTGCTCAAATAGAAGAATAAAATAAGTTTTAGTAAATCTTTGGATTTGATTATAAGTTTTCTGAGTCAACAGGATTGAATGAACCAGTTGAAATGTATAAATCATCGACTATTTCCTGAAATTTCAAGGCGTTATCATAGGTGAATCTGTTGAAGCTACGTAAATTGTCAGTATATTCATCATTATTTCTACCAGCTTTCAACATATCGATTGTATCATTAAAACTCAAAACTCTCTTCATTATCAAGTGAACGGATTTACATTGAGTTAATAACTCGGGATTGCAAAATTTTGATCGTTGAGTATCAATTCCCAACAAGTAAAATAGATGTGAAAAATTTTCCAAAAAATATTCGACGGTCTTCATTGTGTTGCTTGCAATTTGATCTTGTATGAAAATGGCCTTTTTGTAAAGTAAAGATTCCTGGTTCAATAAGACCGATTTTTGTCTTATAAACTGAATGGCTCTCGAAAATTCCTTATTTGACTTGTCAACCAAATAGTAGCATTCATCTGGTATTCCATCGAAGTAAGGATAATGTAAAAAGTCTTTAAACTTAGTTGTTATAAATCGGAAAATCTCGAAAGATTTCAAGTATTGTTTGAAAAGTTTCGTGAATAGATTGTGACAACGATCGATTGCTTGATCCAATGAATCATCAGAGATGGAAGAATTGACGGAATCAGAGTTAACCAGCATTACAAATATCAGGAATTAGCTTAATGGTGGAAGATGACAAACAGCTCTTTCTGAGATGACCCTTGGGTAGTCTTGTTGAATATTTCGGTATTTAACAATATTCAATGAAATTCTTTGGACAAGAATTAATCTCAATTGAAGGAAGTCAAATATAACGTTGTGAAACAAATTCAATGAAGTAAGGAATAGTTTGATGAATCAGATCCAGATTGCGATCTAAATTGCAAAGAATAAGCGTCAGGAAGTTTCAATCAATCAAAAGATATGAATTGTTTATACAAATCTTTGATATCTTGATATAATGAAGAAAGTAAGAGGATCCGGTTATTTTCACCCCTTTTTATAATAAAATAAGGTGAAAGAATTTAGAAGGAAAAAGTTGGCAATTCACAATTCTATTGGAAATTGGACCGCATATCGAATCTTCGGACAATACTTACAAACAATAGCAAACCGCTTGTTGCACATATTTTCACATCAAGATGCATGTAGTATACAGATCGCTTAGCGTTCTGCGTACGCGTCCGGCGACGTTGTTCATGGCGACGGCGACGATGATGTCCCCTTCGCACCAGGATAGCCCACGTAGTGTGGAGGATTTTTAAAGCGCTACCATCGAGTTTACACCATGGATGTATCCTTCGTCCCTCATTAGACTTTGATACCTGTATTGATTTCTCATCTCATGACATTCCAGACTGCTACTAGTTGGCCACCCGCCAACAAAAATAAAGGTCAAATCACTAAGTATAATAACGAAAAAATATTTCATCTTCTTTATTAATCGACTGAGTTCAGTTTGAACTCCCACAGGCCAGAAACAGCAAGAGGAAATTTTACTAGACATCCCAAGGGCCGTGAAACCGTGTTGATAATAGAGAACGCTCAAAGGTTGGGAGCGCATACACCCTATTCGGCGGATTGAATTTCTTCATTCAACCATATGGTAGTAAGCGGTGTTCACAATAGCACTCTTAAACCGATTGGAAGTCAGCTTTGGGACAAATGTCCAATTTCAGCACAGCATTTCACTTCGATCTTAGCAATTTACCAAATTTACCAAATTTACCAAATATACCAAGTATACCGACTTGCAAATTTACCCAATTTACCGATTGTTGAGTTTACCAATTTTACCAATTATACTAAAAAACCACATAATATCTATATTTCTGAGTATATTTCGGTTTTGCGAAGCCAACGAACACACGAGTGAAAGGTTTCAAACCCCTTGTTGATGACTTCGATGTTGCAGTGGAAAACTCAGAACTGAACGATACTTCGGGATTTCCACCGGAGAATTGAGATATACGATAGTTCTATTGTTATAAATTGAACAATGTTTTTTTTTCAATTTTCAGGCTTTTTTTCCTGGAAGACAGCCTGTTGCTAATACTATATTAATCACAACATGGTTTGATTCCAAGATTTCAAATTGAGTTGGTGGATACCTACCTTGCTAATTTGGAACAAGCCAAAAATTAAGTACAAATAATCTGTCAGATATTTTTTGCAGCTTGCAATTTGCTGTTGGATCTTATAAGTGAGATTGAGCATTTCAACGCCCAACTTTATAGTTTAATTTCATTTTAGTCTCCTTAAACGGCCTTTTCGTAAAGCCGTGTTTAAACCCCAAATTGTATTAAGCTTTCTTTTCAAGAGCAAATGTGGTATATCTTGCTATATTCATGATGAGTCTTTGAACTTCGACACCATGTCCATATTGATTGCTTGATGTCTCTTAGTTATCACGTGAGAAGCCCTAGTTTTTAACTAGAAAATTTAGCACGCTTGCCTGAAAAGTTCTACTTTCAGCAAAATTGTCCCTTTTTGTCCCAGGCTCTCTTCCCACCCAATTTTTTCGAGAGGCGGTTGAGTGCGGTTTGAAGCGATTTAGACTTACAGAAATTTGGAGCCTCTCTACTAGGACTTTATATGTATATGTATGTACACGCTTTTACAAGCACATTAGCATATGCGGTATTGTAGTTTTAGACCCCTTCTTTAGTAGGATCTACACATCAATAGTTGAAGGGCTCGTAACCCATTTGTTGTTACTCTGTTTTGCACCTTCCCTTTTGAACCAAACAACTACGTGTGAAGAGATTCAATCAAATACAGTTACGAACGCCTCGGGTAAGCCTTGAAAGCAATTAATACCGGTTGAGCTTCAAAGAAATGTAATGTTCAACCATGCCCAACACCTTCATCTATCAACTTGCAAATCGATTCATCTACACAAATGACACTGTATGTAATATATTATTTGGTGAAGATCTGTTTCACATTAAGCTTAAATTTTAGTGCAACAGAGATCGGTTCCAGAATTCTACGGCTAACTTGTTGACGTAGATAACCTTATAATCAAGTGAGATTTTTCACTCTCGTACGAAATCCAGCACAACTTGTTGGAAGTTTCGAGATGTCTTAAACAACGACAGGCTATTTAAAAACGTAAAGCTATGATAAATACCGATTATCAAGCTTTTGACTATGAGTGGCTTTTTTCGGGACACATGAGTAGTGAAAAGCATCAAAAAGGAGTAAGCCATGGTTGCTGAAGTACAAGAGTATCACTCTAATATTGAGCTCTATATTAATATCTACGGAGACTTGAGTCTGATTTTAGTCTGATGTGAATCACCCTGGCCGAGTTGCACCTGACAATGAATACCCATATCTTTTTGTCAGTTGGATTCAAAGTCAAAACCCACACCAATCAAGGGTTCTTTGATATCCTTAATTATCATTATTAATCAAGTATTATTAGTGTTAAAGGAGATTTTTCACATTACCTGGCTGCATTTAGCTTGGAACTTGTTTCTTACTAGTTATGAGCGGTTTAAGTTGTCCCAGTTTTGTTGTTTTGACTGTCAGAGCTTATACTTTTGTTTTAGGGTTTGTGTTACGCCCCTTATGATCAACCCAAATTCTGATCCGCTTTCAATGAATTTTATGTTTGTATATATCACTAGTACGCAACTTTTTCGATTTAAGTATTTTATGAGAGTTTTTCTTGTTCACATAATACAAACCATGTTTGAATCTTGACCAGATGAAAGCTATAATTTTACAAAGCTTCCTATACAATCCTTAGCAACGCAGCAAATTCGTCAATCACCATATTATGGGTGGGGAAGATGGTTTAGCTTATTTCAAAAGGTAGCCAATATGATGAACCTAACAAAAATATCACCCACACGAAGTGATACATGATAGCTTTGATGTTAGGAAGTTATTTGACGTTGAAACTGAAAAACGCATATCCGTAAGCAATACTGGACAATTAATCTTTCAGGTCTGAGATTCCTGTAACAATTGCTCAAATTTTAGCTGCCTCAAGAAATCAGTATTTTGTCCTAGCAGCCAGGCTTTTTTTTTCAAATCCTGGCCAATTAAGTGAAATGTTGCCTACCCCAAATAGGCAGATCTCAGGTTTCAGTGACATGATACTATACATCAAGCAGAATTAGCAATTTTATCAGTACGGGGTTACGTTGGGTATTACTATAACGCTGTTACTATGAATCGCTTCCACCCAAGTCATACTAGGGTAATGATTAATGTGTGAATCGATATGTCTACAGTCATCTGATTGTGGTGTGCCTGAGTCATAGTACTCACGGCCAACAGGATTATTCAAACTTCTCCTAGAATGGAAATATCATTGAGCTGAATGCGCACAACTGTGAAATATGATTTACCTCAATATTTCAAGATGGTGATAATTTTCGAAAGATCTTCTTGTAATATTGATATGATTGGTAGCCAGCAATTGACAATCGAAAACCAAAGTATGGGTCACTTTATAATACTTGTCCGGTGCCATGAGAAGGAGGCACCTGATGCTGGAAAGATAACTACCATAGCCATCCTTTTCCACCAAGTTTACCCACCTTTCACGTATAACCAGCCAGAACATAAGTGTGATCGAGACTCTGATCTGGCGTTCTGCGGAGCTTGAAGTACGGGAAGGTCAAGGTGTAGCTGGAAGAGCTTCAAAAGAGTTGAAACCGTTTTTACCCCAGTCGATCGCATCACCTCTAGAGTTCAAGATTCAAATTTCATTCCTGAGATGCTGCTGTCCACCAATACTTATCCTATTGTAATCCCAATAAAATTCAACAGTGTTTCCTTCCTTGTAAAGTGGCTAGCAGTCTTGTATGGACTAATTTCCCAAAATAGTTTTAGGAATCTATGACTTGCTTATATATATGTAGGGACAGCAGCTTCACAGTACGTTATTCTACAGGCGACATTTGTTTACATTGCTGCGAGAAGTAATAGAATTATGAACAGAAAAGGGATTACACAGTCGCTTAGTGACACCCAATGCCTTTGAACACGTCGTGCGACCATAAAAGCTTATGGTTGTATATTTGCATTATAAGGATCCCGATAACCATCATGAGCTATGAATACCACAAGCAGAATACATGAACTTTAATCGCCATTGAATCCTCAAAAGCTGAACACAAAAATATTATTCTACAGATATGTGGAATCCGCTTTAGCTGGCACTCTCAGCTTAATGTTGCATTCTGCCTGAGTCTACAGTGTACGTTTTTAGTCGAAATCGTTTAGTGAGTATTTCAAGCTACATGGAGTATATCCAGATTGTGTAGTGATGTCCTTATAGTTCTTCACGTTGCAAGATATCTGTGATATGTTGTCTGAAAGGAATTCGCAAACGAACAGGACAAGCAATCGAAGTACAGATATATATCCATTTCCAGTCTTCACAAACTGGAATTTTGATGTAGAATAAACAGCAGATTTTCAAGTTAAGTCATGAATTGTATGGGCAGATATTAGAATATGACAAGAAGTCATATCCTAGATCTTCGGTCATAAGCACGTCACACAAAAGATACAGATATACTGACCTGCCACAATCTGTGCTTCTCTTTGCAAGCTAGTTTGGACGTAATTTGGTATTGCGTGGGGGAAGAACAATCCTAAATCAACAGTAAGAACATTTCGGAAAGTCAGATGTGACTGTTATGAATAAAACAGTAAGTCTAACCAATACCCTCAGTATCAAATTGTGGAAATTGAGCATCCACAATAAAGATATTCTGGTTGTCACTTCAAAGCCAGCGTAAGGTAATTTGAGATCACAACAAAGGCGCATGTCGCCATTTGAAAGAATTAGAACACCTGCCATATATGAGATAGCCATCTCTTACATAGAAGGAGTTTGTGGAAACCTATTGTTGGCCAGCTCACCTATAATTTTCTTGATTCTTGATAGGCCGTTGAAGTTTCGTGAGACCTGTTTCATTGCTTATGTTCTAAGCTAGTGAAGACCTGAAATGTGGTGTATGTTCATGTTGTGTCAGCTTGAATGAATTTTATTCAACATGCTCTTTGATGCCAATTTTCTTCCCTCTTAGAGAAAGTCACGATAGAAGCGAATGGGTGCTATTGTTTTATATTTCAGGGAACAAACCAACTGCAACATCCAACAGAACCTTACAAAAAGACTCGTTAAATGTAGCCTTATTTCAATCTAGCAACACAAATCTTGAAATTGAGATTCAAAAGGTACTAGCTACGTTTATCAACTGTATGCAGCTAGCGTTGGCATTTCAATTCAAGGAAGCTGTGTGCAATGCGACTGACAGACGATCGGTGTGTATATGTATTTCTTGTATACAGCTTTCCACAGGATGAAACTTTACGTGTGGAAAACTTTGCGTGAGGGAAAGCTTTCAAAGAAAATCCTTAGTTACAGCGAGAATTGATCTTCTTTTCCAAACCTATAAATCAATAGTACAAGGACAGTTAAGAATAATTGGTTACTGTTTCCTTTCAAACGAATTAATTTCAGTAGTTTTCAAAGATTATCGATAGCAAAAATCTTTCATTACAGAATCTATCACAAGGAGCAGTCAAGTCACATATACGCCTGGCGCAAGCAACAGATACTACTAGATACCTTTTGGGGAGTTTTTGAACTTCGGTGAGCACTTCGTGATGTTTTCAAATGACGTATACATTTTACAACCTGTTCCTTGAATACGAATGATAGATCCAGTAAATAATGCCAATTTAGTCCTTACCATCAGTTTCTGTCAATGTGGCATCTTTCTGATACAGCTTTCGTAAACAAAGTTTCAATGTATGCCCATATTTTTAGGGCTCTGATTCATCACCATTTATGCCAAAAGGCGTTTTGAACTAGCAACACAGGTATTGTCAAGAGCTTACGCACCGTGGCAAAATCAAGCATTATGTTTGTGGGAACCGAAAAATATTCAGATATAAGGGTATTTCTCGTTATTTTGGACATAATGGGAAATATTTTCATAGGATTTCCTCTCCATTTGAAGACAAATCGATACAAGTCAAAACTGTTGGAGGTCTCGATTTTGCAGTCTTTATATCCCCATAATTTGTTGCAACCACAGTAGCATCAAGAGCCTTTAGTGGTAGCAGGAATATCGTTGGCTCCTGTTCGCTCAAACGATGGTTACAACTTTTGTATAAACCGTGGGAAATGTAGCAGATTAAATCGAAATCAACAAATACATGTTGCTGCCCAATCTCGTAATACAAATCCTTTATTTGCTGAGAAAGAGCACGAGAAAAATCTGAAACTTTTATGTAGGCTTCGCTTTGAATCATAAAACCATGGTAGAAAAGGTCAAAAGATCTTCGAAGATGCCATAAAAATGATTGGAATAGAAAAAGACTATATCAAGAATGCTCTGAATTGTGTTTATTAGCCATATTTAGTTAAGAGTCTGATCAAATAACTAAATGATCACTGAATAAGAAGAAAAGGTGAAAAATCAAAGAAAGTAAAGCAATAACCTTGGGGGTGAAAAGATTTTATACCTTCTGATATCCGGGTAATACTTTATCTCTACTCATTCCACTCTACTTAGGTCTTATATAATACCTTTTGGAAGAGGATTCAGATCATAATCATTATATTTTCTATAAAATAGAAGGGTAAAAAAGAAAGTTCGTAACTAAAGTGTAAACTCCCGTACATGAGAGAAAATTAGAACTCAAACCATTAAAAATCATTACTATACAAGGCTATATTATTATAAATTCAACAAACAATCAATCAATCGGAGATGAGATGATAGTAGCCACACGATTACCTGGTAAAGTCTTGTCACTGGCAATGCTACTGAAAAAATCAGAATTTTTCAATGATCTCACCTTGACCTTGACACCATGTATTTTCTTACCATCTTTGAAATTTTGCTTTATGTATTCTCTCATTGCCGTCATTGCTGCATTTCTACAGAGCTCCTTGATGTCTGAACCACTGAATCCTTCTGTAGCAACAACCAAACTATCTAAATCAAATTTCTCGTCATCCAACGTGGCATCTTTGAGTATAACATTGAAGACTTTTTCACGCTGACTATAATCCGGTAACGTGACGGCAAACCTTTTGGGCATTCTTCTCATGAATGCAGCATCAATGTCATTTGGCCTGTTGGTAGCACCTAAAACCAAAATTCTTCCACTGGAGCTTAAGCCATCCCATAAAGTCATAAATTCAGCCTTTAACATTGCAGTAGATTCGTGATCCATCGACTGTCTTTGTCTCAAAAAAGAGTCGATTTCATCAATAAATATTATACACGGTTCGAGTTTCTTTGCTAATGAGAATATTGCGTCAACAAGCTTGTTAGATTCTCCATACCATTTATCCATAATAGATGAAAGTCTAATGGATAAGAAGTTTGCACCGCTTTCAGCTGCTAATGCTTTTGCAAGCATTGTTTTCCCACAACCAGGTGGCCCATATAATAAGACACCTTTTGGAGCTTGTAGTAACGATGAATGAGCCAGAAACAAATCAGGTTCAGTTAAAGGATACAATACGGATTCTCTCAATTCCTCAATAATTGGCTCTAACCCACCAATATCTTTGAATTTCACGTCAATTTCGTCTGGAATTATTATTGACCCCAACACAGCTTGCTCATAGGAGTTCAAGTCAAGCTTCAATGCAGGATTAGATGCCTTCAATTTCTTCATTGTGGCAGAAGCCTTCTTCTTTGTTTCTGAAGATTTCACTGCCGTTCCATCTTCACCCAAAAGGTGACTGACAAGATAGTACACTGAAAGACTTGCTCCAGTGAATAGCAAGATATCAGAGATGACTCTAAAGTCTAACTTTTCTTTCCATGTAGCCATTTTCCAACTTTCTATCCACAACAAATACACTATATTCGGCTATATATAAGCACTATCGACAAAAACTTGTAGGCCAACTTATAGCAAGAAGATGTCAATATTTTGAATGAAGTTCTTCTTCATTGAACCTGATATGTTGATGATCAGGTCGTACTATTCGATGTTCAATCCGGGTAACTAATATATTCCTACTATTAAACAAAATAATTTTTGAATAGCGATGAGCATTGATCAAAAAAATTATCTAAGAGAGCTAGTATGAAGAGTATGAGGGATGATCAAGAGAAGCATGCTATAAGGCTTCCAGGAACTTTATTAGATCAGATCAGAAACAAGGAAGGTACGTTTTTTTCAAAGATCATCTGAAGTTTTGGGCGCTTACTGACTGTTTCACAGAAAAAGGTGACTACAACGACGACGGGAAATATGAATCATTAGGTGGAACCAAACGAAAAACAAAGCCACGAGTAAGCAGAAAAGATAGGCGGAAAGAGGAAAGGGAATTGAAAAAACAAAAAGTGTCATCCAAAAACACGAGCAGCAAGTCAAAGTCCACGGTTAGTAGTCAAAACGAGAACAAAAGGTCGAAAGAGAAGGTACGGGATAACAGGAACGCTTCTAAGGGCCCCGATTCAGAAGATTTGGAAGACGATGTTTTTGATGGGTTTGGAGAAGGTGATTTTAGTGGAGAGGATTTTAGTGGAGATGATTTTGGTGATAGTGATAATGAAAGAGGTGAAGATGGCATGTCTGCTGAAGACACGATGGCTGCATTAATGGCATTAAAGAAGAATAAGAAAACTAAGAATACAGAGAAAGTTGATGCTTCATCAAAAACACCCAAAGTTGATAAAAGTGAAAGTGCCGAAGATGTCATGGCTGCACTCAAAGCTATGAAAGAAAAAAAAGGCAAAGCCCCGACTGAAACCAAATTAAAAATCTCCAAAAATGTGTCGAGCAAAGAGGCTAAGAAAAAGTCCAACACAAAGAAAGAAAAATTTGCTGCTAAGCCGTTAACTCCCCAAGAACTTGAACTCAAGCGCAGAGACGAAAGTGACATGAATTTTTATGCCAAAAAATTGGGATTAAAAAAATCATCCAAGTTAACTAAAGCTGGCGATGATGATTTGATCGGAGGTTTGCTAGATGGGTTGGACTTTAATTTTGATTCGTCCTTAGACAATGAATCCGAGTTAGATGAAGATAGAAAATTACCTTTTCTGTCTGATGATGAAATTGATACTTCTGACTTTTCAGACTCAGGTGAAGGTACATATGAAAATGGAGAATTTGATCAACTGGATTCGGAAAGGCTGTCTAGCGGCAAGACTGTTCAGATAGAAAAGGAAGAGGAAGAAAGTAAGCCACAGAGGGAAAATCCATTTGTGGCTCCTGGTACTGAAACAGATTCTAAGCGGTATATACCGCCAGCATTGCGTAAGAGGCTTGAATCTCAAGCGATGTCTGAAGAAACTATTAAATTGAATAGGTCCATCAAAGGTCCATTGAATAGATTGTCGGAGGCTAATATAACGACTATAGTTAATGATATAAACGGCTTGTTTTCTGAAAACCCCAGACAATTGGTTAACGAAGCTTTGACCAAGATTATTCTTGAAAGTATCGTTCAACAGGGCAGATTGTTGGATACTTTTGTGATATTGCATGCTGCTATAGTTGCGTCTATCTACAGAATTCAAGGTGTTGAATTCGGTGCATATTTTATACAGACTTTGGTTGAGCAATTAGAACAATTCCAAGTGACTGATAAAGAAACCAAAGGTAAAAAAGCTTCAAATTTGATTTCTTTATTAGTTGCCACTTACTCGTTTCAAATTATTTCTTGCAAACTTTTGTATGACTTGATAAGAACTTTGATCTCCGAAATAACTGAGGAAAACACAGAATTGTTGTTGAGATTGATAAGAAATGCTGGTAATCAAATGAGATTAGAGGATCCAGGTGCATTGAAGGAAATCATATTGGAACTTCAAACAACCGTATCCAAAACTGGTGATACAAACACAAGAACCAAATTTTTGATTGAAACCATCATATCTTTGAAAAACAATAAGATGAAAACGACAAACGAACAGTCACATCAATTAGTGATTAGAATGAAAAAGTTTTTAGGTAATTTGAACAACAACAAGTTCAATGATCCTATTCATGTATCACTTGAAGATATTCATAACATCAAATCTAAAGGTAAATGGTGGTTGGTTGGTTCAGCCTGGAAAGGAAATGACATTGATCCTTTGAAAACGAAATCCGTCGAAGTAGACGTGAATAAAGATTTCATGAATGATATTTTGGACAGTGCTGAACCCAATTGGATGGATTTGGCTAGAACCCAAAGAATGAACACTGATATTAGAAGAGCCATTTTTATTAGTATTATGTCTGCAAATGATTACATTGATGCTTCTGATAAGTTAGACAAGTTAGGTTTGAAAAGAGCTCAAGAAAGAGAAATTCCAAGAGTGTTGTTACACTGCACCGGGGTTGAGCCTGCATGGAATCCCTACTATGGAATTTTAGCCTCCAAACTTTGTGATAACCACTCGTTGAGAAAAACTTTTCAATTCGTTTTGTGGGACTTGATCAAGGATTTAGAAGGAGAGGAATTAAATGAAACTGAGTTAGATTTTGACACTCACCTAGATGATGAAACAGTAAAATTGAGACGAATTTTGAATGTTGGTAGATTTTTTGGATACTTAATTGCTCAAGGTTCATTGGCTATGAACGTTTTGAGAACGATCAATTTTTTGACAGCATCGAGTGACACTGTTATTTTCATGGAAGTATTACTAATTACTTTTTTCGATATTGTTGGTAAAAAATCTCAAATCAATATACCTGGCGTAAAAGCAAACAAAAGCCTTGAGACAAATTTTGATGATAAAGTTTTGATCGAAAGGTTGTTAAAGACTCAGGAACAAACAAGTTTATTGAGAGGGTTGCAATTTTTCTTGCAAGATAAAGTCAAAGTGAGTGATGCCGTGACAGGAAAGAAGCAAAGGGGAAGAGTCGATTGGGGTGTCGATGCAACTTGTGACATTATAGACGAATTTCTAAAGAATACAGAATAATAATATAATGCATTTTGTCGATTTAAAGTGTAGTATGTAATACCTATCATAAAGTCTTCGATAAATTCAACATAAACATGAAATGAACATGAAATGAACATTTCGGTAACTCAAATGGGATTCGTTTCTCTCAATAACCATGCGACACTTCTTCTGTCGCCTGTTTGTTTCAAATGCGGTAAAATATCATTTCTAACGAGCTTATGGTAATTATTAATCCACTGAATTTCATCAGATGATAACAACTTTTTGTTTATCAACTTTTGACAAAAAGGGACTCTTGTGATGTAGTCGAACTTTAAAAATTCTTGCTCATTGAAAAATGCACCACTATTAACAATCTCCAATTCACTTTCAATTCTCACACCAAACTCACCGTCTTTATAATAGCCAGGTTCGTCACTAATAATATTACCAGGTTTCAAAGGCAAGGAAGATTTGCTACCAATACCGATTGGACCCTCGTGTACATTCAAAAATGATCCGACCCCATGGCCCGTTCCATGTCTATAATCAAGCCCTTCTTTCCATAATGGGGTACGTGCTAACACATCCAATGACATTCCATTGATATTAGTTGGGAAAAGTTCAGTAGCAACAGCAATATGTCCTTTCAAAACTAAGGTGTAAGTTTTGATTTCTTCCGTCGTAGGTTTGGTAAAATGGAATGTTCTTGTTATATCTGTGGTACCCTCTAAAAATTGGGCACCAGAATCACACAAGTATATTTTATTTGGGTTGATGATAGCGAAGTCGTCTAACGTTGGAGAGTAGTGAATTATCGATGCATTACTTCCTGAAGACGAAATAGTCTCAAAACTCAACCCTCTGAAATTTTGTAATAATGATCTGTAATAGAAGTTTTTATTAGCGGCTTGGATTTCGTCAATTGTCTCCTTTTTAACTATCAACTTATATTCCAACCAAGCAAAAAATCTTGTTAATGCAATACCATCCTTTAATTGTGCTAGTCTTGAATTTTTGAGTTCGGTTTCGTTTTTTATTGACTTCACTTCTTCTATAATGGATTTATATTGGATTCTTTCAGTAGGAATCGACGAGACAATGGCATACGAAACGGATAATGGCAACATAATATCTGTTTCCACAGGACGGAAAACGTCCGATGTCAAATCACCCCAAATGGAAAAATAATCCTTTGAGGAAAATCCATCTATAGTTGATAAATATGATATACTGTCTTCATTAAGTTTCAGACTATCTATGTATAATACAATATCATTCAATGTTATAATGATGTATGCAAAAAAAACTGGGTTATAAGGAACGTCATCGGCTCTCAAATTCAAGAGCCAAGCTATATCATCCAAAGCAGTAACTATGGTGGCAGTACAGTTTTTTGCAATCAAAATCTGACGAATTCTATTAATTTTGGAATTTGAGTTCTCGCCAGCATATTTCATGGGTAATTGATAAACGGGACTTGGAGATCTAGTAGGCCTATCTCTCCATATTTTATCAATAAGATTGACTCTCAATGGTTCAAATTCAACATCATTCTCTTCAGCTTTTCTAGCAAGGAATTCCCCATTGTACTTACTCAATAATTTTGGATCAACCGAAATCTTTGAGCTGAAATTGTTTTTTTTGGCCTTCTCAATAACCCATTCTTGCCATGTTGGGTAAGACGATACACCGTATTTCAATAAATACCAATTCGAATCCAATTGCTTCCCAGCCTGCAAAAAATACCTACCATCTGTGGACAAGGCCGCTTCACCAGTCAAGGTTTTGGAATTGGTTAGTGTGACGATTGCTATACCCGCTGAACCGGTAAAGCCTGATATAAACTCTCTTCTTTTGTCAGCTTCTGCGGTATACTCAGATTGATGCTCATCCTCAGATGGTATAATATACACGCCAATACCATGCTCAAGCATGTGTTGGCGTAACTTATACAATCTCAGCGAAGAGTCAAATTGGATGTTGTTGGAACCAGATTTATAAATTTGCAAAGACTTATAATTTTCATCGTCAGAAGAGTAATAAAGTTCCTCTTCCTCATCTGGGGGCAACGTGATACGATTAGATATCCTTAAGCTTTTCAAGATAGAAAAACATGATGTTGATTTCTCGGGGGAACTGCTGTAATTCAAAGAAGGGGCTTTCTCCATGGTTATAAAGCGATTTTTTCACCGTAAATGATGTAGTTCTTTCTTTTGAAATCCCACACAAAAAATGTGATATTGGGCGGCTTATAAGTGAAATATGATGGGAAACTGGGTGGTTCAGGATTACAGCATCAAATAACAATCAGCAAAGGATTCGGTGAGCCACCTAATGTAGACATCATCTCACGATAAGATTGCACTCGTGGCTTGTGCAGGGATCATAACCATCAAATCAAAGGGGTCCACAAATCGCTACTCCAGAGTACAACGGGACGCTCTGGGTATGTCTCCCATCTTTCACTCTTCACTATACAATCCAATACATTAGGCTATACGGTAGACAAAAGTGCGAGGAAGAAAGCTCTCCGAATGGAGCAACGAGGCCGAAACATTTCGGAAGCCCAAAATATGTATCTCGAAATTTGAACAAAAGTAAATAACCACACTACCCCGATATCACATGGGGCAAAGCAAGTAAGTGATACTATCTAGTTGTATCGGTGACCTTTACTTTATGTATTGTTGGCACAAAGTCATCCATCCACAATAGTTTTCGTTCTAAAGAACACAAATACGAATACTAAAACGAATACGACAATCGACTCTACGTTGATTTACCAGAAAGCTTTACGCGTATTGAAAGCATTTACGCGTTTTTGTTTGTAGTTTCGGCGTCTATTTATTTGAATTCAACTTTTTTGACTGATTTCTATCACATCTATAAGCAAACTTCAATTTTGGGCCAAAAATGGGTAGATTAGTTGGGTTGGAACTTCATAATTTCAAGTCTTACAGAGGAACAGCGTCAATAGGTTTTGGTACTGCTAATTTTACAAGTATAATTGGACCAAATGGTGCTGGGAAGTCCAATATGATGGATGCTATTTCGTTTGTCTTGGGTGTCAGAAGTAGCCATCTAAGGTCTTCTCATTTGAAAGACTTGATATACAGGGGTCGGATCATGTCCAAAAGCAGAGATTCAGGTGACACAGGAGCTAGTGGTGATGAAACCGGGGAGAATGAGAATGATTCTGAAGAAGATTCAAATAGTCATTCCCCTGATCCAACCAGGGCTTACGTTATGGCGATTTACGAAAGAACGAATGGCGACATTTTGAGATTGAAGAGAACCATAACCGCAGCTGGTAATAGTGAATACAGGATCAACGAAAGGATTGTTACAGTTGTTGAATACTCATCTGTTTTGAAAAGAGAAAACATTTTGATCAAAGCTCGAAATTTTTTGGTTTTTCAAGGTGACGTTGAACAAATAGCATCCCAGTCTCCGAAGGATTTGAGTGCTCTTGTTGAAACTGTCAGTGGATCAGTGGAGTACAAAAAGGAGTATGACGTGTTGAAAGACGAGCAAGAGAAAGCACACGAAAACACCACGTCAATCTTTTCCAGAAAGAGGACCCTCAATAGTGAATCTAAGCAATATAAAGAGCAACTTGTTGAAGCTCAAACTTTTGAGAAGAAGTTGATGGATAGACAAAATTTGATTAAGTTGATGAATCTATATAAAATATATCACAATGAAAAAAAGCATAATGAGTTGAGCACAATATTGAAGAATTCTAGGAAAGATCTAAAAGAGCTAAATAAGAGGCTCGCTACTGAAGAGTCGGCTTTAAAAGTTATATCTAGTGATTACGCAAAAACCACGTTGTCAATTGAAAAAAAGAAGAAAAACATCACAAAGAATGAGAACATGCTTGAAATTAAAAAGCGAGAACTTATACCAGTTGGTATTGAAAAGTCGTCAATGAATAAGAAGATCAAAGACTACAACAAAAAAATTGATGAAATCAAAAACGATGTTACTAACCAAACTAAGTATGTTTCGAATGTTCAGGATCAATTGAGAGTCATAAGAAAGTCTTTGAACCGTTTCAAAGAAAATTTGATCGAACAATCATCAAATGACTTGTCCCCCGAGGGAATCAAGGAGTATGAACAGTTGAGACAAGAATATCTTTCGAAGGAGGGAGCAAATTTAGAGGAGAGTTTGGATCTTTTGAAAACCGAAAAAGATTCCATTTTGACTCAATTATCAACATTTGAAAATCAAAAGGATAACTCGCAAAACAGAATAAACGAGTTACTTGCACAGATAACAAGTTGCAAAATACAATACAATGATGCGACATCAAACTTGAATGAATCCAATGAGACTTTAAGCAATCTCATAAAAGATTTGAATGAAATTAAGGTTAAGAAAGAGGAAATCAATTTGAAGGAAATTGAATTGAATTCGAGGTTGAGAGATGTGTTGGTCGATCTTGATGAATTAACAGCTAACCAAAGAGAAACTAATAGAGAAAGAAAGTTGAGAGAGAATGTCTCAACATTGAGAAGATTGATACCGGGAGTTAAAGGTTTGGTTCATGATTTGTGCCGTCCAACTCAAAAAAAGTATGAGTTAGCGGTATCAACAATTTTAGGAAAAAACTTTGATTCCATAGTTGTGGAAAATTTGTCAGTTGCACATAAATGCATTGACTACTTAAAAGAACAGAGAGCCGGTGTTGCAAGCTTCATTCCATTGGATTCAGTTGATTCGAAGCCCCCTCAACAATATTTACGTAGTGTTCATAATCAGGCAAGACCAGCTTTAGATGTGATTGATTTTGAGCCGTTTTTGGAAAAAGCCATGCAATATGTTGTTAGCAATGCTATGATTGCTGATAATATGGATGTTGCAAGATATATTAAATGGGAAAGGAATATTGATGTAAAGGTCGTGACTTTGGATGGATCGTTGATTCATAAGGCTGGATTAATGACTGGTGGTAAAACAAAGAACCAAGAGAAAAGATGGGACAAAAATGAAGCTCATTCTTTAACTTTATTGAAGGAAGACTTGCAATTGAAAATCAGTGAGCTCAAGAATTTGAAACCTAAAGAAATTGAGGCGAATGAGATCTTGGACAAAATTCATAATATCGAAAATCAAATACCACTGATCAGAAATAACAAGAGTAATTTGGAAAGACAGATCAAAGACAGGAAATCTGAAATCAAATATCAGGAAGACTTGATTGAAGAGTTTGAAGAAAGAAAAGTTGAGAAAGGAAAGTATTTATCCTTGATCGATTCTAAAATAAGCAAAATTGAAATGTCAATTTCAGTATTACAAGATTCAATTTATAGTGATTTTTGTAAAAAGCATTCATTCAATAATGGTATCAATGATTATGAGCAGAAACATGGATCAATGTTGAGATCAAGAGCCAAAGAAGAATCCAAATTCGAAAAGCAGATATCGAGTCTTGAAAACAAGCTTATCTTTGAAAAGGAAAGATTAGCGGAAACTTCAAAAAGATTGAGGAAGCTTGAGACTGACAAAGGAAATTTTGAAAAGAAATTGAGTTTATTGATCGAAAACAAGGGAACTTTAGAAAGTGAAATTGATCATATAGAATCTGAGATTGAAATTTCAAAGACTGAATTCAAGGAGTTTGAAAAAGAATCTAGCAAGATTTTAAGATTGAATAAAAATATGGAAAATCAATTCAATGAACTAACCTCTGATATTAAAGAAAAACAGAAAAAGATAACCGACGATGAAGAAATCTTAGAACAAACTGACATTGAAAGAGTTAACCATTTGAAAAGCTGTAAAATCGAGAGTATCAATATTCCATTGAAGGATGGTTTGTTGGACCAATTACCATTGAGCGAAAACTCTGAAAGTCTAATTAAGCTAATCTATGAAATCGAGATTGACTATTCATTGTTATCAGAAAAGTTCAAAGATAACTTGTATAGCAAAAAGATTGAGGTGGAATTCGAGGAAAAGTTGGCTTTGATCAACCAAGAATTAGAACAACTAACACCAAACTCTAAAGCTATAAATAGATTGAACGAAGTTGAAGGAAAGTTGAAAGAATTTGATAGAGATTTCACAAGAGCAAGACAACAAGAAAATAAGGTTATCGAAAAATTTAATAATTTGAAAGAGAGAAGATATCAACGATTTATCGAGGCGTACAATCACATATCCAATAAAATTGATGATATCTATAAAGAGCTTACCAAATCATCCGCCTCACCATTAGGTGGTTCTGCATTCTTAACGTTGGAAGATGAGGATGAGCCATACAATTCTGGTATTAAATACCATGCTATGCCCCCAATGAAAAGATTCAGAGATATGGAGTTTTTGTCGGGAGGTGAAAAAACAATTGCTGCATTGGCCTTATTATTTGCAATTCATTCATACCAACCATCTCCATTCTTTGTATTAGATGAAGTTGACGCTGCATTAGATAACTCCAATGTTAACAAAATAGCTAACTACATAAAAAATTATGCTGGTCCTAATTTTCAATTTATTGTTATTTCGTTGAAAAACTCGTTGTTTGAAAAGTCAGACTCTTTAGTTGGAATCTATAGGGAACAGAAAGAAAACAGTTCAAAAACTCTAACCTTAGATCTCAGAAACTACCCTGAAGAAGAGATGAATTAAAGTAGCTGCTTTTTTTTTTGCATCCATTTACCTACTTATTTTCTGGTTTTGCTTTTTAAATTCGCTGTTACATTGAGGTTGTTTTTGGTGTAATTATTAATAAATGAATACTTGCAATGTATTATTATTTTTGACTTAATGAAGATAAACTCTTTGTTATACTATATACAAGAATGTAATTTACTTTCTGTTAACAAAAAATGTTACAAAAAATAATGAATCCGACGCGGTTCGAACGCGTGCATCTTTACGATAACAGAACTTGAGTCTGTCGCCTTAACCTCTCGGCCACGAATCCCTTATTGTTGTTAAAACTGACTACAATTACTTTATATTTACTAAATTATTGGAAGATTGAACTTTTGAAGTATCTGAACCAATGGCAGCATGTGCCCTAAATTCTTGAGACAACTTTCAAAAGCATCGCACCAGTGAAGATTTCTTATTTGTGTCTTATATCCATTTTTTGGTGCCAGAAACTAAGACCATTATTTTTTTCTCACTTCCTTTATATGCATGAAAGCAAATTCGCTCATTACTAGGGGGCATAACCTATCAGTAGATTAGTTGTATATATTGATAGCTTGAAAGGAGCTAAAACAAAAAATTAAAAAAATATTGAATCCGACGCGGTTCGAACGCGTGCATCTTTACGATAACAGAACTTGAGTCTGTCGCCTTAACCTCTCGGCCACGAATCCCCTATTGGTGTTAATTGGGCTTCAGTATTACCATTTTCGATATTTGATAAAGGACCTAGAGGTCATATAATTATCTGCCATACAGATGTTTTTACATCTAATCAAAGGCTCAAGTTTTTTCCAGTAGTTTTATTTCCTGGATTTAATTGAACAGCACTTTTCTTGTTTACGGCTATTCCAATATACACAACCGTACCGTATCACAAATCCAACTATACTACAGGAGAAACAGTGCAAGTTTCAAAGTGCTAATGATATTTTCTTATCTATAATCAGGATTTCTAGCTAAAAGAATGGAAAAATATTACGGTACACTCAAGAAGTCATTGTTTTGTTTCACTTTCAAATCAATGCAGTGAAAAAATTCCAGCTAAACTTAAATCAATTTTTTTTGAAGTTCTGGAAAACATAATAATGTTACTCATGAAATTCAAATGAGCGTGAGCTGGTATTTTATATCCTGGCTCTTTGTAAGGTACTAGCAAAATAATGTGACCATAATTACTGATTCTACAAAAAAAAATAAAAAATAATGAATCCGACGCGGTTCGAACGCGTGCATCTTTACGATAACAGAACTTGAGTCTGTCGCCTTAACCTCTCGGCCACGAATCCTCTTATTGCTTCTTTTAACTAAAGATTGCTTATATATATGGTGGATATAAAATTTGAAAGTTACTACCAGCCATATAATTATTCAGTTCAAGTGCTGATTACTTTAGACAAAGTATGCTTAAGTACGTGTAATGAAGCATAGTGTTATCACAAAAAAAGAGACGTCAGATAGAATCCTAGTTAAAATATAGCGTAGATTCCAGTACAAGTTTTGTAAAATAGGGAACGACGAGCAAATTAAATACTCTAAATTTCCAAATTTGCAGCCTCGTAAATATCAAAAATGGCGTTGATATCCAAGAAATGAGAAAATAATCATGTTTTTTTCTATTCGCTCGTTCTGGATTATTGGATTATTCAAGTGAGGTTGATTTACGTTAAGTTATAAGTCAAGATAAAGAACTCAACTGAGACGAAGAAAAATTGCTCCATTATAGAAATATTACCACATAAAGTATAAGCTATCGCTGCTCAAATCGTATTCCCATTCCCTAATCTCAAGATCTCCGCCCTAGAATCATATTTAAAGAACCATATCAACCCATTTCATCTACTTTTCAAATATACTCTCTAGGAACTATTTTTGTCATTTAGTATTATACCAAGAAAATAGGAAATGAAAATGTTATACAGCCGTGATGTCTTCTACGATGGTTTAAACTGTATTGGCCATGACCTGAACTCCAGAAGATACCAACAGTTAATGGATATATCTCAAAGTGAAGTGAGCTGGAGCTCTCAAATAAATTATGGAAACTTCGTTTTATATTTCGGCACTGTTTTATTGGTTGTCTTTTTGCTAAAGTATGGCTGGTACTATTTAGTGGATGGTGCATACGAGTCTGATTTGATAACGTCTGATTTTTTGAGAAACCAATCCATAATAAACTCAAGCAATCATTTGAATGCATTGAATAATGGTTCAGCCGAGAAAAACAGAATTTATGATTCATCATCGACTGTTGGCCCCTTATCACATCAACCGATAGATTACTCTAACACTACAAACTACAACCCTTCAATAATTCCAAAGTTTACTGCTCTTTTAAGATCAGTGACTTATAGAAAAATATCTCCATCAATGTTAAAAAAGTTCAAGGTGATTCCCAATCTAAATTTTGGAATTTATCTGGTATTATTGGCCATCACTGTCTATTTATTAGCGTACACATTTGGTTCACGTCCATACTATAGAGAGTGTGCTGGTTTTGGATCACCTCCATTAGCGATAAGATCAGGAGTTATGGCAATGACATCGTTTATATATATTTTCATCTTATCAAGTAAAACAAATTTAGTCTCTCTTATAACTGGTATAAGTTATGAAAAGTTGATGATATATCACAAGTATATAAGTTGGTGCGCGTTGATATTGTCATTTATTCATACTATTCCTTTTATTTATCAAGCTGATCGCGAGGGTGGCTATTCAAATTGGAGGGAAAACTATAATTCTCAATATATATTGTACATGTCTGGTTTTGTTTCATTGGGTGCATTATTTTGGTTATGTTTTATGTCATTAAGTATCTTTAGAAAAAAGTCCCATGAAATATTTTATCATTTACATTGGTCCGTTGCATTAGTCTTTTTAGGTATGTTGATTTGGCATATGGACAATTCTTTGAACACCTGGAGATACATGTGGGCGTTGATTGTGATTTGGTTTGTTCAACTACTATATAGAGTAGGTTTCAAAACTGCTTTGAAACCAAATAAGTGGTTCATGAAGACAAAGGTCGCTAAAATTGATTCCTTAGACAACGAAACCTTCAAACTTGAAATACTTAACAGTAATATACACTGGGAGGCTGGGCAACATATATTCATTAGATTCAAAGGTTTGAGAATCTTGGATAATCACCCTTTTACAATTTCTTCTATTCCATCAAATAGTTCAGATGCAATCAAACTAATAATAAAATCGAGAAAAGGCCTTACTGGATCAATCAACAAAAAGTTATTATCTCTCACGTCTAGTTCTTCCGATCCAGAAATTTTGAGTAAATCATTGAACCAGTCTATATTTATTGACGGCCCATATGGGAAGACTACCAGGGATATTTACAAGTTCGACAATGCGGTTTTGATAGCAAACGGAAGTGGTGTCACATTTACCTTACCAATATTACAAAAATATGCTCAGCAAATTTCGAATGCAATTTCGATAAACAAGAAGACTAAGAATTTGAAAGGAAGATATGTTCAACCCATTATCAAGAAAGTCAAATTCATATGGATTATTAGAAACACGAGTGCCATAGAATGGATCAAAACTGAATTAGAAGAATGCTTTCGTTTAGGACAAGGGTTGATTACGGTTGATGTTTATATTTGCCAGCCTATCAATAACACTGAAAGCAATTCAACTGAGGAGCTTATCTCTGAAGGAAAATTAGACTTTTCCCTTCCATTTAACATAATCAACGGTAAACCAGACATGAAAACATTAATCTATGATGATTTGAGAAAAGATTTATTAAGGAGAAATATCTTTTTGTGTTCAGGCAGTGAGTTCTTGACCAACGATGTGTCAAACGGTGTTGCAGCAATCCAAAAGTGTGTTTGGGGAAGTAAAGGTAGTTGTGTTGAAGATATTTATTTACATACAGAATCTTTTGGCTATTAATATATACTTTAACAATAAAGTTTGTTATCATAACAATGTAGAACAACTGTCACCACGAAGAAAACTGAATTAAATCAACATATTTTTTATATAATACAATACACGAATTGAATTTGATCCATATCTCAAACTGAAAATCTCCATAAAAATTCTAGATTCCAAATGAATGATTAGTGACTCCTACCAGCTACCAGAATCATCATTCTTTTGCTTTGGTTTAAATTATAACAACTTCTTATCATCAACCTTAACCCCCTATCCACACCAAGTCATAACTCATTATCTACTTTCCCTCTTTGTTTGCCTCTTTATTTCTCTCTCCTTCTTTTTCTTTCGATCTCATGCATTCAATCCTCCAAATCTTTTAGCAATCCAACAGCCCACATATGCAACTTTATGAAAAATGCTTCGTCACCAACAATCTCAAGCAAGCTTTTGGGTTTGATAGGCCTGTTTCTTAAAAAACTTTCATTATACTCGTTTTTATTACTAGGCTTCGACCTCTCTGTGTGTTCAATTTTAGCATTAATGGAGGTGAGTATTTCATCGAAATTTCCTTTGATCAACTCCCAATTTTTCACCAAACTACTCTCTTCATCACTTGTGACTATCAAGGAATATTTTCTCTCGCCGCCTCTCGCCGTTGGATCTTTAACTTTGAATATTCTGACAATTGAATAGCCAATCAATGAATCACCAAACATCATGGATTTTGACGATTCCGTTGTTTCAAATGATAATGACTTCATCACAATTTTCTTCATCGCTGAAAACCTTTCAGCTTCAGGATACTGAGAGCTTATATATGACACTTTCTTATTCAGTTCAGAACCATTCTGTTTTATGCGCGATACTTTGTCATCACCAGGAAATTTGAATTTACATGAATCACAAGTTGACGTGGTTGACGAGCTGCTGAACTGTTGAGTATAGCGCAAAGGAAGCTTCTGTGAATTGCTGTTTTTCATATCATCTAAATACTTATCTGAGATTCTTTCTGTACATATTATTGTAGAAGGCCCATGAGCTTCACAGAAATGTGCCAAACATACTATATAATTGACCATTTTTTGTTATTTGAATTCCACACCACAATAAGCTGAACAGCAGATGAACTCTAAGCTGTTTTCATAAATGAGCTAGCTCAAAAACTGCCAAAATTTTACAGAAAAAAGATAAATTTAACCCAAGTTGTAAAATAATTTTGACAGTCTGAAATTTTCCAGCTCGCTTAACTTTGAGATAATGCACGAATGGTGCTTTGAAGGAAGAATTAATGAAACGAATAAACAAACAAACAAACTCAGTAAAACACACAAGACCAGACTTTTTAAAGAACAAATTCTTCTTTGAGTACGTGTTTTGCAGTTTCTTTTGATTCTAGTGTCGAATTCTCACAGTTTATGATATAAAAAAGAAACTGGAGGAAGAAAAACACGGCAAGGAATTAAATTGAAATTCTGAACCATGGAGAATTATTTGTTACGGGGGCAAACTGTGAGTTTTATTTAGTGAATGCTTGCTTCACACATGAATCGAACTAACTGTCAAATAGAATAAGCTACGTCAATTGAAGAAAATCACCTTGAGAAATCTTGATATTAGAAATTCCAGCTCGTCAAAGCATAGACCATCTATAACTACGCATTCCAGAACCAGAAGAAACACGTTAATAGAGTATCCTGAGAATGACAAGCCTTCCGAATTGCAGAACATCAATTTGGATAAATTGATAGATTCCTTTGTGAGCATCCACCAAGTTGGACGTGACGAGCCATTTTATGTCAGCGAAATTGTTTACCACTCAATGGATGTGGATTTCAAAGAAATAGAAACACCCCAGGAATTACGAAATTACAGTCAGATGATTTTGAAGGTTTGGAGCAAGAGAAGTCGTGACAGTGAAAGCGATTGGATTTTGCTATATTACTTGGAACTAGATTTAAACAAGCTAACACCAATGGGGAGAGTATTCCAAGAAATGGCGTTTGACCCAAATACAGTTATTCTACAACTAGATGATGAGTGTTATTTTGCCAATAACGCTAAACCTTGCAAACAGCAACGGCAGAACAGTGACTCGTACTCCGAAGCCAGTGTGAGTAGTTGTTCTTATGATTCAATACGAAAATTGAATCAGCTAACGTACTCAATAAAGGAGACTCAAAGCTCTCAAAAGTATTTGACGAGCGAAATATCAAAATTTTTAAGTGAAAACAAAATCAATTATAATTTTGACAAATTTGAGAGTAACAGGAAATTAATCAAGTCATCAATTGATAAGGAGTCGTCCAACATCGAAAGATTGAGAACCAGGTTGAACGCAAAGAAAATCCAGCTACAGAAACTAAATAAAGTTTTAAATCACGACCAAAATGACACGATCTCAAAATATCAGGAGGAATTACAGTTGTCTAGAGAGTCATTAGGCCAACTTCTATCCAATTATCACAAAACAAAAGAGCTCATTGAAATCGAAAAATCAAGAGTTTTGAACACATTAAACGAGGTTTATCCCATTGTCAATATCGACAACACTCCTATTTACAAAATTTTGGATTTGAGGGTTCCATTCAAAATCGACACGCAATCGAAGACAATAGACACAGAGCTAGACGCCGCTTTAGGATTTATATCTCAATTGGTATATTTGCTAGAACATTATCTCTCTGTGCCTTTGAAGTATCCTGTTCAGCCGTATGGTAGCAAGTCATATATCTTGGATCCAGTGAGCCAGCTAACCGGCTCAAGAATGTTCCCCTTATGGCAACAGGATACAACTTCCTTGAATTATAGATTTGAATATGGCTTGATGTTGCTCAATGAAAATATCATTCAGTTGATTGAGTCGTACAATAACAAAGTTCCCGAATCCAAGAACATGCTAGGAAACCTAAAGTTTTTGTTATTATGTCTATCCAGTTACGATCATAATACAAGGAAGTCCAGCGAGGAGCAAGCTGTAAATCGTGAAGAGAGTCCGGGGTTGAAGCTATCTGCGATAACTCAATCGTTTCAGAGAAGGAGTAGCAGAATTGGAACTTGAGCTCAACTTTATAGTATTTTTTGGGTTAAGGATGTCGTGTGGATTATTGATTATGATTTAGGTGAAAAGATGAATTAATACTGATCGAAGACGCTACGAGAAGTAATTTCTTGACGGATGCCATATACTGAGGGTTTTTTGCTACACGCTAATTGACAGCAGGGCAATAAAGGAACAGAAAATGGCCTTAATTAGGTAAAGTCAATGAACGCTGACTGTTTTATACCATCAACAGAGCTTTCTATACATAGTACTGATATTCATGTGTCGTGCGACACTCAAGACTTGATTATGACATGTAGTTATAAAAAATATTATTTCTCAAAACTTATAACTCTCTCACCAAATATATCAAAAAACCAGAAAATAAGCCAATAGTGTGTGCAAAACAGTGGCACACAAATTCAAAACGTTTCGGATATTTTTTCACTTGAAAGGTATAACACGAAAAATGTCACACGATGTGACCTATGACACGAAAATCTTGAAAGTTGATCCCAGTTCAATAAAATTTCAACCTGACGAAGAATTACCTATAATCACAGACGAACGAACAAAAAAAAATTTGGAGAATGCTGCCAGAATCATATCCAGCACCAGCCAAGCAATAGGGTTCCCCACAGAAACAGTTTATGGATTAGGGGCAAATGCTTTGAATGACGAGTCGGTAAAATCAATTTACAGAGCCAAAAACAGACCATCCGACAACCCTTTGATTGTCCATGTTTCCTCTCTCAATCAACTCAAGAGATTGTTGTTGCCTCCAGACTATGAGATTCCAAGCATCTACCAGAAATTATTGGCAAAGTATACACCAGGACCCATATCATTTTTGTTACCCATATTCCCATCGACTCCAATATCTAATTTGGTTACAGCAAACCAGAAAACTTTTGCGGTACGTATTCCAGCAAATCCAGTAGCCAGAGCACTTATCGCTTTAAGTGATACTCCACTAGCTGCCCCTTCAGCTAACGCCCTGACTCGCCCCAGTCCTACTTTGGCATCTCATGTATATAACGATCTCAATGGTAAAATCTCGCTAATATTGGATGGTGGTCCATGTGATGTTGGTGTGGAGTCATCGGTTATAGATGGACTAGTTCAACCGCCCATGTTACTTAGACCTGGTGGAGTGTCTGTCGAAGATATCAAAAAATTTGGAGGCGAAGAATGGAAGAACGTCCAATTGGGAAAGGCGAGTGCTGGAAAAGACGAGAATGTCCGTACACCAGGCATGAAGTATAAGCATTATTCCCCCAAGGCCAAAGTGGTATTGTTTGTTCGCTGTGGTGACGGAGTCAGCTTCGTCCGAAATTTTTTGGAAGACTTAAGCGAAGAGGAGGAGGAGCAACCATACAAAAAAATTGCCTTATTGAAATCAAAGCTTTTCAAGTCTGGGAACGAAATCTCCGGATCAATTACAATTGACAGAGATTTGGGGGTCAACGGCTCGGATATATCAAGAAATCTATTCAAATTATTGCGGGAAGTCGATGAATTAGGTGTCGATTTAATTCTTGTTGAGGGAGTTGACGAAGCAAATGAAGGCTTGGCTATAATGAACAGATTGGGGAAGGCTGCGTTCCAAACTATCGATGGAGGTTTGTGATCTTCAGAGGTTATAGTGTTTATTCTAGGAGATAGTATATGGGTGATGCACATGTTATGAGCGTTTTTCCAACATGGATACATTTATCTCGTAGTATTCCTGTAGTTGTGCAATTACAATCATCAAAGTTCTTTAAGTTCTTTATTCTGATGGATTTGGTGTGTTGTTCTTGGTTGGAATTGCTGTAGTTCCAACGTAGCTCCAACGGAGCTCGTTTTAGCGTGATCTTATCATATGAAATCCTCGTATACCACTTTCCGTGCTACCAAAAGGTGCGACGATTTCGACTGGTTAGCCACAACGAAAAGCTAACTTGTACCTAACCAACGGGTGCTTTTATGGCGAAGTGATGTTCCATGGCAGAAGCTCACCAGATCTGGACGCTACAATGAAACCGATGGTCAAGCCATCGATGCCATGCGAGCACTATAGAAAAGTCCCTCCAAAATCATCCTATGCACGATATCCACAGACACGGGAGATTCACATGGTTTCCGCTATGAAAATTTTACTCAGCCCCATATCGTATCCTTTTCCTGCTCAGCTTAGATCCTAAGCCAATACAATCAAACGTCTGTGCATCTATGTGAACAGGCTTTTTTAGTGGACGGTTTGTAAGACTTGACGATAGTAGCTTTGCACAAGTCAGTTTCAAACTTTCGAACAATAACTAGTAGTATCAACGCTATCTCATATCTAAACTAATTTTTTTCAGAGCAAGTCACCTGTCGTGATCCAGCTCTGTTATTCTTTGTCCGCATTGTGCGAATCCGCTGCCCCAGGCTATGTATGTGAAATTATCTCGCTACCGTAACTAATTAGCGGATAGAACGAGCCTTTCCCATTGCAAGAAACTTGTCACTTCAAACCCAATACGCTTTCCGTGTTACAAATAGTGCATTTAGCTGACACCGCTGGTTGTATCGATCTTGTTATAGGCTACTAATCGGAATACACCTACAACCCATTGAGCCCATGCCCCCCTCGTCGGCCTCACGATTCATTCGTACCATGCTGGCCAATGACAGGAGCCTTTCAGGGAGAAAGACAGCCAGACCCTCTGACTTCGCCCTCGCAGTTTCCCTTGCCCACTGGAGGAGTCCCTGGACATAGGTAACGCACGCTCTGATTATACCACGTAAATAGCACCGGGTAAAATTCCATCCCATCGCCAGCACAATTCGATTATAGCCGCCCAGTTCGCTGCCAGCGCCCGCGTTCACTTCAAAGTTCACACGCTCTGATTCTATTTCTTATTCTGTCTGTTCAAATTACACTTCATATTATTAACTTTTGAAGTCAATCATCACATCCTAATCGAATCATATCAGTACTTGTCATTGTTCTGGCGCCCCTTCCTTCAACTAGATATCGAGGCGACTGCTCAGCTCAAACTGTTACTTACAAATTGATATAGATTTTCAGCCATTCACAGTTGTTGGTTGTAAAATATATTTCTCAGGTTTGCCTTTCAATTCTACTGGTACCGCAACACATACGCCTTCACCAGCTTCAGATTCAGCCATCATCACAATTCTCTTGCAAGATCTGAACACGTTCTTCTTCCAATAAAGCCACATCCAACCAGATCAGACTTCACTGGAGCAGATAGTGAAACATTCAATCAGAACACATACGATACAGCAATCGAGTCACATCAGACGCTACAAAAATGAGTGAAAATCCGTACAACTCAAACGATTTGAATGATTTGGGATTGAACCTTGAAAAGCCTTTGAGATCTAGCACCCCTTCAATCAAATTCAGTAAATTATCCATAGGCGATACCGCTCAAGAATTAGACACGAGTATAACTAATGGGTTGTCCAACAGCCAGGAAATTTTCAGAAGACGAAGCATCTATGGTGCAAATGAGTTAGGTGAAGATGAAGATGAAAACATCTTTTTGAAATTCATCTCGAAGTTTTATGAAGACCCATTGATATTGTTATTGATTGGTTCCGTAATAGTCAGTTTTTGGATGGGCAATATAGATGATGCTGTTTCAATTACTCTAGCCATATTCATAGTTGTATCTGTTGGGTTTGTCCAAGAGTATAGATCTGAAAAATCTTTGGCAGCTTTGAACAAGTTAATCCCGGCTGAAGCCCACTTGACAAGAAATGGCTCTACTCAAACTGTTTTGGCTTCCACATTAGTACCAGGTGATTTGGTTCATTTTTCTGTTGGTGATAGAATTCCTGCTGACATAAGGTTAACTGAACTGGTTTATTTATCAATTGATGAGTCAAACTTGACCGGTGAAAATAGTCCTGTTGAAAAATCTACAAATCCTATCACGACCGACTCTTCTTTAGTTACAAATAGAGATTCGATTGCGTTCATGGGGACTTTAGTTCGTGACGGTCATGGTTCTGGTATAGTTATTGCTACAGGTAATAAAACTGAATTTGGTGCCGTTTTTGAGATGATGTCTGGTATCGAGAAACCAAAAACTCCTTTACAAGAGGCAATGGACAAATTGGGAAAAGATTTATCGGTTTTCAGTTTTTGTATTATTGGTTTGATTTGTTTACTTGGTATTATTCAAGGTCGTTCTTGGTTAGACATGTTTCAAATTTCTGTTAGTTTGGCTGTTGCCGCAATTCCTGAAGGTTTACCCATTATTGTGACTGTTACATTAGCTTTAGGTGTATTGAGAATGGCCCGTCACAAGGCGATTGTCAGAAGGTTGCCAAGTGTTGAAACTTTGGGTAGTGTGAATGTCATTTGCACTGATAAAACCGGTACATTAACCCAAAATCATATGACTGTCACAAAACTCTGGACTGTTGATATGAATAATGATTTTTTGGTTGTTGATGGTGAAAATGGAGCCAGTGAAACCTTAGCTAATAAGTTGACCAAAAGTGTTATCAAGGTTTTGGAAACTGGTAATATTTGTAATAATGCAAAATACTCGAATGAAAGTGAGAAGTATGTTGGTAATCCTTCGGATATAGCATTGGTGGAATGCTTATCCCAATTTGGATTAGATGATGTTAGAAATACTAGAGAAAGAATAAATGAATTACCCTTTTCTTCAACTAGAAAGTTTATGGGTGTTGCAGTTCATGGTGGTAATAAAGACAAATCTGAGACATACGTCAAAGGTGCAATAGAAAAAATTTTAAATATTTCCACAAAATATCTTGACAAAAACGGTGAAACTAAAGTTATGAATGATGACTTGAAAAAGTTGATTTTGAAAAAGTCAAATGAATTGGCCTCGGATGGTTTGAGAGTTTTGGGTTTTGCTCATGACTTGAAATCCTTCGAAAAGGAACCAAGTGATTTGATCTTTTCTGGTTTGATTGGTATGAACGATCCCCCCAGACCTTCAGTTGCACGCTCAATTGCAAGATTGATGAGGGGTCGAGTCCATGTTATCATGATTACTGGTGACTCTGAAATAACTGCTATGAATATTGCAAAGCAAATTGGTATGCCAGTTCACGATCCTGAAAGATCAGTCATCAGTGGTGATAAATTGGATCAAATGTCGCCAGAAGCTTTATCCCAAGCTATCAAACACGTTTCTGTTTTTGCTAGAACCACTCCTGAACACAAACTTGCAATAGTTAGAGCTTGCCAAGCGAGAGGTGACATTGTTGCCATGACTGGTGATGGTGTCAATGATGCTCCGGCTTTGAAGTTAGCTGATATTGGTATAAGTATGGGTAAAAATGGTACTGACGTAGCTAAAGAGGCGTCAGATATGGTTTTAACCGATGATGATTTTTCTACAATTTTGAACGCAATTGAAGAAGGGAAAGGTATTTTTTACAATATTCAAAACTTCATCACTTTCCAATTGTCAACTTCAATTGCCGCATTATCTTTGATTGCCGTTTCTACATTACTTGGGTTTCCAAATCCTTTGAATGCTATGCAGATTTTGTGGATCAATATCTTAATGGATGGTCCACCTGCCCAATCTTTGGGTGTTGAGCCTGTCGATCATGAAGTTATGAATAAACCGCCAAGATCTCGTAACGACAAAATATTAACCAACAAAGTTATAAAAAGAGTCTTGCAATCAGCTACAATCATTATAATGGGTACGATATTTGTCTTTATTAGAGAGATGAAGGATAACCAAATCACAGCAAGAGACACAACAATGACTTTTACTTGTTTTGTTTTATTTGATATGTTCAATGCATTATCTTGTCGTCATTATTCTAAATCAATTTTTGAACTTGGTTTGAACAACAACATGTTCAATTTAGCAGTGGCTGGGTCGTTGTTAGGTCAATTATGTGCCATATACGTACCGTTCTTCCAGAGAATTTTTCAAACTGAAGCTTTAAGTTTTGGGGATTTGATATATCTCGTTTGCTTAACCAGCACAGTTTTCATCGCGGATGAGATCAGAAAGTTTGTTTTCAAAGAAAACGCGAGTTCTATAGGCCAGCGTTATAGTTTGAATGTTTAGCAACTAATTAAAAAGATGAAAAGTTGTTGATATGATTATATTTGGTGGATAATATAATATCTTGATTTTATTGTATGTGTATGGTCTCAAAAAATTCTTTCTTTTCTATCACCAAAATATATTCATCAATCTTACATCATTTCATGTGTTATGGCTTTTTTGATTTGGAGTTGTTCTGTTTCTATGTTGGACTTACTATTAATTTGAAGTTCATGACCAAATACCTCTCAGTCATATGAGCAGGTATTAATTAACTATCGCAACAACTATTGTGCTGATTATGATTTGGTCAATCGTACTGGGTGTATCTGTTTTCTTTTCATTGATTCAAAAATTAACATAATATCACACTGAGCAAAAGTAAAATAACATTTCACACAAATGACAATTGACTAACCTTTTGATTGCTGAAGTGATGATCAATTGACATAGTTTTTAATTATACTAACTACTATTTTACCTACTTATTTATTTATTTAATAATGATGTTATTGTTAAGTCATTGTATGTCTCCCAATTCACCCTGATTTTTGGTCTTGTCATCCATCTCAAAATATTACGGAATGGCTATCTTACTCGGAGCTTGCAGATCGTCTATGTAACTGATACTTAGATTTTTATTTTGCTGCCCTTCTTGGTTTCGAATTTTTTTTTTTTGAGAATATCCCCTAACCTTACACTCGCAAACACGCGAGCTAATTGGTTTTGAACCAGCTGGTTTCAAGCCAACCATGACTTTATCTTATTGTTGATTCTTCCTTGTAGGGGTTCCATGTGTTCTGTCGAGTGTCACCCGTCCTTGAAATTTCATGATGAGATCGATATTTAAATATGTGAGTGGAACACACAATTTTGGAGCAAGGAAAATAGAAACATTGTAACAACTGTTCTAATCAGTTTACTAAATCAATTTATTAAACGACGATATATATTCAATTTTTTATATAATTGAATATCATTTTCAATATCATTTCTTATAAGTACAATTTTGTCAGATAGCAATGGATGAACAATACGATATTATCGTTTTAGGTAAGTTTTGTCGCATTTTCTGGAGTCTTTTCTTCTTTGTGGTGGTTGTGTATTGTAGTACTATCAGTAACTAACTATCTTAGGTACCGGTAAGTCTTTTACGTTTAGGATAATGTGATTTATATTGCCAATTGTAATTTCTACGGCTCAGTAATTGAATGCTTCAAAGATATATGGTGGCAATGTGACTTGCATCAAGCGTGTCATAACATGTACTAATTTGTCTTTGCAAGGTCTTACCGAGTGTATCCTTTCTGGTTTACTATCTGTTGAAGGTAAAAAAGTACTCCATATAGATCGTCAAGATCACTACGGTGGTGAGAGTGCATCTTTAAATCTTACACAAGTGAGTAGCTATATTCAACATGGATCTAATTAGCAATGAAATACTAACCTCAAATTCAGCTTTACAAGAAATTCAAACCTTCTAAAACCCCAGATGAAGGTTTAGGCCGTGACCGTGATTGGTGTGTTGATTTGATTCCAAAGTTTTTGATGGCTAATGGTGAATTGACTAATATATTGGTGCACACTGATGTCACTCGTTACGTTGAATTCAAACAAGTTTCCGGTTCTTATGTGTACCGTAATGGTCGTATCGCCAAAGTTCCTGCAAATGAAGTTGAGGCAATCAAGTCTTCATTGATGGGTATTTTTGAAAAAAGAAGAATGAAAAAATTCTTGGAATTCATTGCTGCTTATAATGAAGATGTCGTTTCAACACATCAAAGTTTGGATTTAGATAAGAACACAATGAATGAGGTTTTTGACTACTTCGGTTTGGAAAACGGTACAAAGGACTTCATTGGTCATGCTATGGCATTATGGCCAAATGATGATTACTTAAGTGAGCCTGCTAGACCAACATACGATAGAATTATTTTATACCTTCAATCTGTTGCTAAATATGGTAAATCTCCGTACCTCTATCCATTGTATGGTTTGGGCGAATTACCACAAGGGTTTGCTAGATTGTCTGCAATTTATGGTGGTACCTATATGTTGGATACCCCGATTGATGAAGTTTTATACGATGGGGATAAATTTGCTGGTGTTAAGACCAAAGAAGGTACAGCAAGAGCTCCTCTTGTCATTGCCGATCCAACATATTTTCCGGAAAAGGTCAAGAAAACAGGTGAGAAAGTCATAAGAGCTATGTGTATTTTAGATCATCCAATTCCAAATACTGATAACTTAGACTCCACTCAAATTATCATTCCTCAAAACCAGGTTGGTCGTAAAAATGATATCTACATTGCCGTCGTTTCTTCTGCACACAACGTTTGTGCCAAGGGCCATTACTTAGCAATCATTTCAACCATCATTGAAACCGATAAGCCACATATTGAGTTGGATCCAGCTTTCAAGTTGTTGGGTCAAACAAAAGATATCTTGATGGGAATATCAGAATTATACGAACCAATTGAAGATGGTACAAAGGACGGAATATTTATTTCAAAATCCTATGATCCTACCTCCCACTTTGAGTCTACCACAGATGACGTTAAGGATATCTATTTCAGAGTTACTGGAAAACCATTAGTTTTGAAAAAAAGAGCTACTGCCGAAGAAGAAGAACAACAAGCTAACGTTGTTTGAATTTTTTTAGCCGAACTTTGAAGTGTTTTGAACTGGATAATTATAATTTACAAGAGTTTTAAGTATAGTACGAGTTCCTATAATACATGTTTTAATAATTTCTTTACTTCATTGAAGGTACAAGGGCAAGCCTTTGTTATGCTGCAACGACGACCGGGTAGCGATAGTCCTTTATCTGAAATCACGACTAAACTATATGACCATGATATAATATCAGTCGCAACTTAGAAATCAACTCGAGACATAGCTCTGTACTAGATTTGGCATTGCATATTACAACCAATTACGGAGAGTGGTAAAAGCATTCCACAAAGCATAAATAACAATAACCAAAAAGCCTTATTATAGGAAAAACAATGGTAAGTTGACTTCTAACAAGAACCATGAACGTTATCTACAGTACTAACGATCGAATCAGTCCTCTACATTATACACTTTCTCATCAGAAACCCTCTCTGCCTTACGGAAATTCCGTTTTGGAAGTGCCAGGATTCCCAAGATGCAAGCTGTCATTTGTGAGTATCGTTCTCATACAGGGTGTCTAATCGATATGAGCATAGAGTACTAACGGCAACCAAGACTCGATAGACAAAACTACATATGAGATAAAACCGGACTCAGAGCCCATTGATTCGTTCGAAGAATTGATTGATGAATTACCTGATAATACCCCCAGGTATATAGTTTTATCGTATCCTCTCACGTTGAAGGATGGCAGAAAATCGTCTCCTTTTGTATTGTTGTACTACAGACCTCCAACTTCCACCCAAGATTCCAGAATGTTGTATGCTGGCGCGGTTCAGTTAATCAGGGAAAAAGCTGGCGTATCAAAGTAAGTATCGGATTATGTGATGGGTACCCAACAAAGTGACGCAGTTACTAACAGTCCAGACTTATAGAAATCGAAGATGAGGATGAATTTGAGAGCTTACCAGACCAACTTACTTGATCAATTGTGTATGGTTTATATGCTACCAAAACAATACTACAGAACACGATATGTTTTACCAAAAACAGTAATTTAGGGCTTTGTGACTGCTTTGTGTTTATTTCAGCGTATATTCTGTCCTGAAACAGTAGTTATGAGAACAGCACAAGCCCTAAAAGATGAGCGAAATTTGGCCTTCTCATCCAAACGGGTAACCAGGTCGAAGTTGTAACCTCCAAAGAAAATAATATTTTTTCAACAGATTGAAAGCTTTTTCATACACTTCTTATCAACGAATAATCAATCAAAAAATCAGTCAAAATGGGTCGTATGCACAGTAAGGTGTGTAGCTTATTATGAGAATTAAAACTTCATAAAAAGTGTGGACCATGAGAAGAGTTTTAATAAAAAAAAAAAGACTTCGGATCGTTGCGGTGTATTGAATAATATAACTGATTAGTTCTTGACAACTTTAGAGTGATTTCTAAACTGAATTAATTTACGGTTATATTGTTTCTTTAACTAGCTGCTCGGTACCATTTTTTATTTAGTGAGTTTGTCTTGAGACAAGTTTGTGTACTAACTTTCGCCAGGGAAAAGGTATTTCATCATCTGCCACTCCATATTCAAGAAATGCTCCAGCTTGGTTCAAATTATCAACTGATGCTGTTGTCGAACAAATCATCAAATACGCCAGAAAAGGTTTAACTCCATCCCAAATCGGTGTTATTTTAAGAGATTCTCACGGTGTTTCCCAAGCTAAAGTTGTTACCGGTAACAAAATTTTAAGAATTTTAAAAGGTAACGGTTTAGCCCCAGAAATTCCAGAAGATTTATACTACTTGATCAAAAAAGCTGTTTCCGTTAGAAAACATTTAGAAAGAAACAGAAAAGATAAAGATTCCAAATTCAGATTAATTTTAATCGAATCCAGAATCCACAGATTAGCTCGTTACTACAGAACTGTTTCCGTTTTACCACCAAACTGGAAATACGAATCTGCTACTGCTTCTGCTTTAGTTAACTAGATTGTCTTTCTTTTTGTACAATTTGCCTTTGGCTCTTATTTTAATAAAGAAAATAATTTAGGGGATTTAATTTATTGGGTTTTGAATGTAGTTATTATTAACGTAAATAAAATTTCCATAAGTCAATCATCATTCTCATCAACAGGTTCTAAGATATTGAAATGCTCGTCATTTAAAGCAAAGGCCAATATGTTATTTTCTTTTATCAGTAGAGAACCTATTGCAGCATCGATGTCTTCAATTTCAATCCATTCATTTGCGTAAGGCAAAGCTTTGTCCTTGGGCAACGCAAGTTTAATATCTGTGCTTTTGACAACTAATCTGTCTTCATTAGAAGCAACATTTGGTTCTCCATGATCGCTATCAGTATCAAAACTTGGTTTGGGAATCTCAATATCATCATCTATCTCTTCTTCTCCCTCGTCATCCAAATCAAAGTCATTGATCTTCAACCCTCCTGTTTCGTTGATCATTTCGGTTAGTTTGTTTTTTACATCTATTAGTGAGCTATCTCCATTGATTGATATGAAAATGGTTGTTGTGTGGCGTTTCAACTTGATAGTCACGGGAATTGGAGTTTCTTTCTTTGGTGCCTACTAGTTGGTTAGTAATTTCCTTTGCCATCCCATCGATGAATCACTTACCATTGGATGTTATCGTATATTGTGGAAAATTGATTCATCAACACTGATAAAAAAAGATATCTTGAAAAAGTCATCGCGAACATGGTTAATTTTGATTTTCCACTTCCGAATACCTTTATTGATATTTTTTCAATCAAACTGATGAAGCACACCAGTATATAGAGACCTGTTCTGATTGTATTTGATAGACAGTGATAATGGAGCAGGAAAATGGTTGTTCACTTCAGATTTCTAAAAGAGCATAAAAAAACGGTATTGAGTTTGTATAAGGCATTATTGAGACATGCAACCTATTTGAACCAATCACCTATGAACTTACCCCAGCATGACAAAATACTATACAGCAGCTTACTCAAATACCATATAAAAGTTTATTTCAAACAGCATAAGAATTCTTTGTCAGGTTTACTGGTTCGTAGGGAGTTGGAGTATGGCTTGCAAATAGAGTTAGACTTGAGAAGCTTGTACAGTGGAGATGAAAATTTGAACAAGGTAATCAAACTTGTACAAGATTACGAAGAGAAAGAACAAATGTGGTTGCAGAAAATTCAATTGAAGAAAACTTTAAGGGCAGAAGAGACAAAATTGCCATCGTCTGAATCTGCCAATAGAAAAAAACTACAAGAATTGAAGCATGAACAGCAGGTGGATTCATATACGAAGGCATACATAAGGTCAAAACAGTACGAAGGTGTCTTTCCTCCCAAAATCACAAATGAGAATTATGTTAAGCAAATTTTAACAACAGAGGCTATTTTTTTCAAAAACTTGAAAAGGTTAAAACGTGAAACTGATCTAATATACAATAAAGGGCCTTCAAGGGCAAGAATAGTGACCGCTCCAGCTGGAGCAATCAAAATCAATTTTTTGAGACTTCCGTGGGGTCAGCATAAGGATGTTCACAGCATAATTTCAAATAGGGTGAAAACTGTTCAAAAACTAGTTGACACACAATCTATTATCAACTCCTTTTACAATAAGTACGCAATCGCTGAAGGTGAATGGGAGTATCTTCTTTCAAATCAGTTCCCGGAGAGGATTCATGAATTTGATAACGAGGCAGATTTCGTTGAGACTTGGACTGAACCATATGAGGAAGTAAAGAGGTCACAATCAAACAAGGCAAATATCAATGCCAAAAATTTATCTTTGCACAATAATGGGTTGAAACTCAAACAAAAAAGATATCAAGAGTTGTTGGATCTTTTGCATCTGAAAAAGAAGAGAAGATTTGAAATTTTGTTAAAGGAGTTGAAAGAAAATGACATTGGTCCTCATAGTGACTTAGTTCGTGATCCATTGGGTGTATATATGCAGAAACATCGATTTAAATCATTAATCATCTAGACATACAAGTGATGGAAAACAAGCCGTTGTAACGTGTATAATTGTACATAAATAAGATTAAATAAAGATGGGTCATTTCTTGTTGATTATTTCATATTTGTAGTATAACCTTCTATCCTTTTGGAAACTTTCTCATTGAATAAACCGGTGTCATCGTCGTCATTATCATCATTATCATCGTCGTCAATAGCTTCAATTACAAAGTCACTAAGCTCAGTATTAGCGTTCTCATTTTCCACAATTTGAAAATCTCTAATCAATTGTACCAAATTTCCACCGTCTTTATCTGGGTCATCAACCATTTTTAGTTCATTCAACTGTTGTATCATCTCTATCAATGACCTGTCTTCAGCTTGTTGCTTCTGCAATTGAATCAACTCCTCCAATAGAGCAACGTGAGTTTCGTATTTCATCTCACCGTATGGGCTAACCAAGACGTCTTTCCTACCAAACAAGGCCTCATTCGATAGTTGGTTTCTGTAGAATAACGAGCTTTGATAATGTTCTTTGCAACAATATTGAGACAAGTAAGTATTGGGCAATATCATCAGTGGCTTTCTGTTATATATTTGATGCCTATTCGTTGCACGATCTTTAGGTGATCTGTCGCAGCAAATATAACCACAACGATGCTCTATATTTCTCTCTTCAACAATATCATCATACGCTTGTTGGGTCAAAAACCTGGCAAGAAATTTTAGCAAGGTTCTATTTGTATGGTTATCCACTAAAACTTCTGTTATTATGAGAAGAAGCCGGGACGCTTCTGGAGGCGTCAAGGTCTCTTTATTAGTAAATTCACTAATAAAAGGCGTGAATGTTTCTATACTGAGCTCCATAGTCAAGATGTATAATTTTGGTGCAAGCAAAACGATATGATGTTCTTCAATGTCAAAAAGTGTTTTATTGAGTGTGATTATAAAGAGGTTTAAAAATTGATGAGCTTTATATCTGCGGCGGTTGATTTGGCGTTTTGTTGTGTAAAGTTCTATACCATAATACAAACAATCCTAAAATTTCAAGTCACATTCTACTGAATAAAACCTGGAATGCCAATCAGTTCAAGACCAAGAGCTGAGTCTTCTCACAGAAGAAGTTCTAATTCTAATACACAGAATTCTATGAATTTGTGGAAGTTATTATTGATAGAACTTAACATATCACCAAAATCAACGTCCCCGTTATCAGAAGAAGAGAAGCCTGATCAGTCATTGGAACAAATACTCAACATTGCTAGAATTCCCATACACTTGGAAAAGTTCATGTTATTTGGTTTATTAACATGTTTGAATTCATTCTTGACCTTATTTACGATTTTACCTCTAAGGCTATTCATCAACGGTTTGTTGTTTATACGTAATTTTAGATATCAATTCGTTAACCCTGGAAGTCAATCCATCAAGGTTGATGAGCTATTCAAAAAGGATCTCATAACAACATGTTTGATCATTATTTCTGTGCTGATACTTTTCCAAAAACTTGATATATCCAGAATTTATCACGATATTCGAGGTCAAGCAGCTATCAAGCTTTATGTTATGTTTGGCGTTTTGGAAGTTGCAGATAAATTGTGTGCATCATTGGGACAAGATGTTCTCAATATTCTTTTGAAGATTGAGTTTATTGATCACAATTCTAAAAAGATATCATTAAGATCAGTTTTCCAATTTGTGATATTCGGCATTGCTGCTATACTATATACCACAATTCATGGTTTTACATTGATTTACCATACTATATCATTGAATGTTGCAGTCAACTCTTACTCGAATGCGTTATTGACATTGCTATTGTCAAATCAATTTGCAGAAATCAAAACTGCAGTTTTCAAGAAATTTGATAGGGAAGGATTATTTCAAATTACATGTGCAGATTTGACTGAAAGGTTTCAGCTTTTTTTGATGTTGTTCATCACAGTTCTTAGAAATCTTTTGCAAGTCAACACAGTGGGGTTGATTCCAACCAGTTGGTCGAGTTGGAATAGATGGGTTGGCGCAATTTTTGGTCCTAGTATATTTGTGGTTGGTTCAGAAGTTTTGGTTGATTGGTTGAAACATTCTTACATTACGAAGTTTAATAAAATCAGGCCAAAAATATATGAAAAGTTTCTATATGTTTTGAGTTTAGATTTCATTGACATTTTTAATAAGAATGACTATAATAGATTTAACAAAAGAATTGGCCTTCCATTGATTGCATCAATTGTTTGCTTTTTGAGAATGGCCCTTCCAGATATCAATCTTTTATTTTTCAATGGACTATTCAATATTATAAGTTTAATTTTACTTTTGTTGTCATTTTTGTGTTTGATATTAATCAGATTATTAATTGGGTTAGTTTTACTAAAGTGGGCCAATAAAATAAAGCATAAACAACATGTCCAACACAAGAGGGAAATTGATCAAGATGATTTCGTTCCCGGTATACCAAACACTTCAAACTCTGAAATAACTGAAAACGTTAGACATCATTTATATGACTTAAATGAAAAGGTACCAAAGTCATTGGAACAAGCCAGAAAGGATAAAACTGATAATAACTTAGATAAGGTTATGCGTTATGAAATGTCTTCCAAAAGGATCTGGTGATCTGATGATTGGAGGCAACATATGACCGATCGAAGTGTTGTTTTCTTCACTAGTTATAGTTTTACACTTTAATATTCAACTGTTATACAACTTAATTAAAATCTATTTACAAAGCGTTGTCTATACAGATTATCATTTAGTACTTTTTTTAAATGATTTGAAAATTGAATTGATCATGACGCTGGGACGTTTCAAACTGGCACATAAAGCTAAAACGCTTGTCAAAAGAGCTAAAGCCCCTGCTTGATGGGCTGCTGCTAAAGGAATTGGAACAAGATAAATCAATGTTGTAATACCTAACGCAACTTGAGCACAAGCAATGCCCATTGTAGTACTAACAAGTTTCATTGTTTTTTTGGGAACAAATCTTCTTATACGGAAAGCATATAAATTCAAAGCCAATACCGAGAAAAAAGTTGTAGTAGCCAAAATTCTATGATTGAGCTGAACTGTTGTTGGGTTTTCTAGGATATTTCTCCAAAACAAGTCACCAGGCGTTCTAGAAAAGGTTGGATCAAATAATTCATTTTTAGAAGGTAAATAGTCGTCACCCATGTGTGGAAAAGTGTTATAAATCAAACCTGCGTCCAACCCAGCTACCAATCCACCAGACATAGCAGTTAAGAAAGTTAAACCTAAAAGCAACCTCGAGTATTTACCTAGTTTCAACACCGATGGATGATTTAATAACTCAACGACATTAGAGGAGTCTTTTACATTTTTGATCCACTTGTTTTCTTGTAGAATTCTGAAACCCATTGCTAACAGAGCCAAATATAATGAGAAAGCAACTCCCAAATGAGTTGTCAACCTGTATTGAGAAACAGTAGGTTTAGACTTTCTTTCTTGTAGTTGCTCTTCATCTAAACCGGATTTGACCATCCACCATCCAATGAAGCCTTGAAAACCTAACAAACAACAAAGACCTAAAAGTTTGAAAGAGTCAGGTCTTGTCACCTTCCTGGTTCTGATGAAGTAAAGAGTAGGTAAAACGAAGACCAAACCTATGGTTCTCCCCCAAAGTCTATGGATCCATTCCATGAAAAAAATGAATTTGAATTCTTCTAAAGTTATATGAGAGTTTAATAACTTGAACTCTGGTGATTCCTTGTATTTGCTGAACTCGATTTCCCATTCTTGTTGGTTTAAAGGTGGAATAGAACCAGTAACTGGTTTCCACTCAGTAATAGATAAACCCGATTCCGTCAATCTGGTTAAACCTCCAATGACTACTATACCAAAAATCATAGTTGAAGTACCAATTAACCAATAGCCAACATAGTTTTTGGATACAAAGGATTGGTCGGTGTTGCCTGTGTTGCTGGATTCAGATTTCTCGAAGCTGATCGATGGATCAAAGGCTTTCTTGGGGTATTCAATATTTATCTGCTGGGCTGTTGTAGAATATTTTCTTTTGCTTATTCCAAGTGATCTATCAGATAATATTTTGTGTGGGCTTTTCTTTGCATAGATGGAATTCAACACATTGCTCTTTTTAACTGGACTTGTTGTCAAATTGTTACAAATCCCACAATTCAACTTGAAATTTGTCACTTTGCTCTTGACTAATGTACTCAAAACTGAAGAGTTCCTGTTGAAAAAAAACTGTGTTTTTGATAACGACATCTTCTTCGTTGTGAAATTGAGCCTTTCACCAGATGAACAGATGATGATTCGAATGGAATGAAGAAATCTGGAGAAGAAATAAAAAAAAGTTATGAATGCGATTATCACACATTTTTTACGATTTCTTTTTTCATTTTTCTGTTTTTTTCTGTAATGAAGCATATACAAAATAATCCGATCTAGAAATTAATTCAAGATGATTACTTGAAATCTACCTGATTGGTTCAATTTTCATCAAATGTTGGAATATGAAGTTTAAAGACATCTTACTGTTCATCAGGAAGCTCGCTGTCATTAAAGAAGGCTAGTTGGTAAGAGCATAACGATTCAATACTTCCTGTTGCTTTGTTCAACGCGACTTTTACAGCACCAGAAAGAAGTCTTCACGAGGATTTCCAATAAGGGATAGACTACTACTCTAAGCAAATGTGGCATTGCTAGAAAAGGAAGTTGCTTGAAAGAAGCACGACAGGGATGGTTCCTTCATCTGGCAAAACCTCTTTTGAAAGGTGGAATTTTGGCATGTTTGCTATGAGATAACGAAACATTCTTTTTTGGGGAAGATGATGAAATACATATCCAGTCTCCCACGGGCAACAGAAATCTTATTTCTCACATTGTGATCTACTTATGATTCAAAGTCTTGGTTCAGTCGAAAGCCAGGAACTGATTCGTTGCGGCGTATTGTACAATCACGCTATGAACCATCACGTTACCGGCACAATAACTTACCCAAGAAGTATTTACATTGGCGTAAGAAAGAGATGGAGTGTTATATTTCGTGTGATATCTCAGTCTAAATATTCTATCTGGTGTTTTTTTACATGACTACAGCAAAAATGGAAAATGGTTGCTTTTAACTCGCACTTCAGTTATCGATTGATTTTTTTATTTTACGATGGTTGCTACTAAAAGTTTGGAAAAACTTCAAAGAAACTAGTTGTCAATAAGTCAGTCAGCCTCTTGTACCTATTTTGGAAATTTGTTTGCCATCAGTTATTTGTAATCTAATGTTACACAAAAATGTTAACTATGGCGATTTTCATAACTTGTGGCACAAAAGGAAATGTTAACTCACATCAATTACTCAAAAGTCTGATGCCAGTAGAAGGCTAACTGAATTGAAGCAAATCTCAAAGTAAGCTCAAGATGGTTTCTTTGTCTTGGAATCATGCCGCAGGCCTACCTAGAGTTGATAGTCTACGTCAGAATACAGTCTTTTTTCAAGGGTCTGGCTTCAAATTAAAAAGCCAGAATGAAGTAACCAAAGATTTGAAGGCATTTGCCAAAAGAGATATTCCTGGATCTCGGTTCAACAAATATCACGACAACTTCCTTGAAGATCAGACCACATTGGTTTCAGCTTACCGAACCGCAAGCAGTTTCACAGAAGAAGATCTATTGGCAAATACTCTATACATTTTCCTTCTATTAGTCTTCATCACAATAGTTATCGCTGGGATATCTTTTGGTGTCAGAGAGTACATTTCTTCAGTTCACAAGAAAATTAAATCAGCTGCTTTAACAAGTGCGGCTAATAATTGGAGTATCAACTCCACAGTAATTTTACCAAAAGATGCCAGTACTAATATCCATCCATCACATTTTGATGAGCCTTCAAGCTATCCTCCCATCAATGTCAAGTCCAACCAGATTACACAGCAACAGACTTTGCACAACGTTTCACATAAAGTATTAAAAACTCCTGAAGACAGTGCAGGTTTTAGTAGTAATAACTTGGATTCTGGTCAGACTTCTTCTTCCAGAATTCCTGAGTCATTACCTACAGAATCCACAGAAACCATGGGTTCTCCATTTTCAATTCCTCATAATATTGATGAATCAAATCCAAACATGAACAACCTATATAATGCCCGTAATGACAAAAAAATCATCTCATCTGATGCTTTCTCCTCCGATTTTTCCTCAAAATCAGGTAATGCCCAAAGCGGTGCTCTTGCTGACAGTAATTTTGATTATTTGACAACTAGTGATTTTAAACGTATCGATATTTTCCATGATGAAATAAATTCACCAGGATTTAGTGACGGTTCATTATCAGCTTTTCTCAATGAAGAATTCAAGGAAATCGAACTAGAAAAATCAAAAAATCAAAAGAAGCAGAGAATGAAAGAGAGGATTTTTGAGGATTTTTCTGGAAAAATAGTCTATAACTTCAAAGAGCTTCACGATATCAGAGAAAAGTTTTGTCCTATTCCAAAATTCGATGGCTCAATGGAGAAATTCAGAAACCTTGATTTTTCTGAGTTATTGAGATTTTCAATAACTTTGCCAGTAACACAGTTCAATTCGATTTGGGAAGCTCAAAAAAGTATCAGTGAAATTGTCTTGGTTTTAATGCCTGCGAGTGAGAAAAGCTCGAAACTGTTAAATGATGCTGCAACTAGAAAGTTGGCGATGTACCGCTTGTTGAGTATTTCATCATCGAAGAAACCTTTTGATAATCCTAATTATTTTATAACATCATTCAATGACTTGATTGAGCTATTGGTTGATTCAGGAATCCTATTCGATGTTTTAGATGAAGCCAGTAAAATATCACAATGTTTGATTGTCGAATTGATTCTACAATATTGTTATGTTCATTGGAACTTTAAAACATCGGATACTAAAACCATAGATAGCGTTTTCCAACAATGGAAAGTATTAGAGCCAGACATACAAAGTCACAAATCTCTTTTTAGATTTTTGTGTAATATGAAATTGGGTATATATGCTGTGAATAATATCAAGCCAGGGTGCATCAAAGAGATGATTTACAAGCTTTCAAAATTATTGAAAGAATTCTGCCATAAGTCTATTTGCAATGATTATTTGGATTTCATACCGATGCTTGCACAAGCTGTCCAAATCACTGAACGACAATCCTTGAAACTATTTTTTTATGATTTGTTGAGTATCATTGTGCAAAAACATTACAATTGCTGTATGCAAGATTACTTGAATGATCAAGAGACTGATCTCAAAAGTTTAGTCCAACATGGCTTGTGGCATAAAAATAATGCACAAGTTTGTAAAAAGGCAGAGGAGATATATACCTTCGTTCTTAATTATTATCCTGATGCTTCGAAGTATGTATCTTTATTTTTCCATTTTTTGCCCTTTTTGGTTGTATAAACTAACAGTTTCTAGGTGGTGGAAGCAAGTTGATGGAGGCAAAATATTTGTCGCATCCGCGTTACCCAAGACCTCCAATGGCAATGAATCTCCTGATCTTTCATATAATCGTGATCAGCAGAGACATAATCATCAGAACAACCACAATAATCATCACAGTAACAACAACAACAACAACAACAACAACAACAACAATAGCCATATCAACATGGTAAGACCCGTGACACCAGGTTCTTGGAACATAAGGTCTACGGACAAAGCTTCACCTCAATCAAGTTTGAGAAGAACACCAAGCTTACACGGCTTTTCCGCCTATGGCAAAGTAGTAGATACTTTCAATATGCCAGGATCATATTCCTGAATATTTGGACAGTTTGTTCAAGTAATGATACAATATAGTTTCAATAGAATAGAAAAATTTGATTTACTTCATAAATTTGTATCATTCAATCATAACTTGTATATATAGTAGCTTATTACCATATAAATTGAACAGTCACATGATAGTCGCCTCCTCGTAATTCAAAAAGGTTATCCGAAGTAGCACATAAAACAAAAGAAGTCAGCTACTCTGTTGTGGTCTTTATGGCATTACAAACTTCCTGAAGACAAAGAGTTGATCAAGAACTTGGAAGGTAGAAGCAATAATGAGTTTGAAAGAACTTATAGCAGCTGCCACACTCGGAACCTCCTATCTTGATGCAAGATATCACATCGTTGAGGATGTCACCTTAATCCAATATGTCGTTAAAGCTGGTTTAACATTCATCTACGAATGCTTGAAGGGAAGAGTGAATTTCTGGTATAAGTTCGAAAGTATAGCTAGGTCCTATCCAGGTAATGCTGCGATTTGTTTTCCTAGACCTGTGAAACAAAACGAAGCGACTGCTAATTTGCCTCAAAATGGAGACGGTAGCATCAATTATGACGACATGTTTGAGGTGGAACATTATACATATCAAGAGATGTATGACATTGTTTTGAGATTAAGTTACATCTTGACCAACCAGTATGGTGTGAAAGCAAGACAAACAATCGCTCTTGATTTTACCAACAAACCGTTGTTTATTTTCATGTGGTTTGCCTTATGGAATATTGGAGCGTTACCAGCGTTTTTGAATCATAATGCCAAAAGCAATGCTTTGATCCATTGTTTAGAAATAACAAATGCCTTACAAGTCTTTATTGATCCTGATGCTGCCGGTCCCATCAAAGAAACTGAAGCTGATATAAAGTCGAAGCTACCACACGTTAAATTGAATTATCTTAACGAGTATGAGCTACTCAATATTATAAATTCCAATAAACAACCCAAATTCAGACAAGTAGACAAGATCAGAAATGGAGATGATAAAGCTTACTCTCCAGCCATTCTCATTTATACTTCAGGTACAACCGGTTTACCCAAATCTGCTATAATGAGTTGGAAAAAAGTATGGAGTGCAAGTAGTTTATTTGCATACATTATGAAACTTTCCAACCCCAAATCAAACTCATTTACCGCCATGCCGTTGTATCACTCCACTGCTGCTGTTTTAGGAGTTATACCATCTTTCGCTAATGGTTCGTGTGTCTCTTTATCTCAGAAGTTTTCTACAAGAACATTTTGGACACAAGCTAAATTATGTGGGGCTACTCATATTCAATACGTTGGAGAGGTGTGTCGTTATCTTCTTCATGGTAAGTATCATCCTGACGAAAGAAACCATAAGGTCCGCATTGCGTATGGCAATGGGCTAAGACCCGATATTTGGACTGAATTCAAATCAAGATACGGTATCAAAGCAATTGGTGAGTTTTATGCCTCCACCGAATCTCCTATTGCTACTACTTCTTTGCAATGTGGTGATTACGGTATTGGAGCTGTTAAAAAATATGGTTCCTTAATTTCTTTCATTCTCTCGTTTCAACAAAGGCTAGTGAAATTGGATCCCGATGATTCCAATGAAGTTTATAGAAATTCCACTGGATTCTGCGAGCAACCTTTATACGGAGAACCAGGAGAATTATTGATGAGAATTAATTTTCCCAAAAATCCAGAAACAGAATTTCAAGGCTACTATAACAATAAAAAAGCTACAAGTGATAAAATTATATATGATGTTTTCAAAAAAGGAGATTGTTGGTTCAGATGCGGAGATTTGTTGAAAATGGATAAAGACAATTTGTTGTATTTCGTGGATAGGTTAGGTGATACGTTCAGATGGAAATCTGAGAACGTTTCAGCTACCGAGGTTGAAAATGAATTGGTTACAAGCAAATTGATCAAGCAAGCTGTTGTTGTTGGAGTGAAAGTTCCAAATCACGAAGGTAGGGCAGGTTTTGCAGTTATTGAGCCAATTGACTCGTTCTCCAGTTCTGAACTGTATCCAGAGTTGTTGAGCAAATTATTAGCACACAGTCAATCTAGTCTACCAAAGTACTCCATTCCAGCTTTTATCAAGATTGATAAAATTAAAACCACAGATAATCATAAAGTCCCCAAAAATCAGTTCAAGAACCAAAAACTACCAGATGGAGATGGAAAAGATACCATATACTGGATGAATCAAAACAAATACGAGGTGTTGGACAAAATTTCCTGGAACAAGATTATATCAGGTAGGGCAAAATTGTAAATAAAAACAGCTTTTCAAATAAATATCATCTACGTATATAATTGTCATGACGTGTAGATTGCATTACAAATGGGATACTCTAATTAATATCCATATCAAAGAAGAAAAATCATTAATTCACCGTAAGACCTAAATCAAAGCTTAAAATTTCATTTACTTGATAAGTAAGCAACACCTGGCAATTCTTTACCTTCCAATAATTCCAAAGAAGCACCACCACCAGTAGAGACATGTGATAATTTATCAGCAACGCCGAACTTTTTAGCAACAGTAGCGGTATCACCACCACCAATAATAACAGTGTTACCTTTTTGAGCTGAAGCCACAGCAGCATCTAACAAAGATTTGGTACCAGCAGAAAATTTTTCAAATTCAAAAACACCAGGAGGACCGTTCCAAACAATGGTTTTAGCTTCAGCAACTGTTTCAGCAAATAATTTTTGAGATTTTGGACCAGCATCGAGACCCATCCAGTTGTCAGGAATACCTTCAGTATCATTGGCAGTAGAAGTTTGAGCATCTTTATCGAATTTATCAGCGGTTACGAAATCAACAGGTAAAACAATTTTAACACCATTCTTTTTAGCCTTTTCGACTAATTTTTCAACGGTTTTAGCACCAGCTTCATCAAATAATGAATCACCAATTGGCATGTTATTGAGAACTTTTTTGAAAGTGAAAGCCATACCACCACCAATGATCAATAAATCGACTTTGTCCAACAAGTTGTCAATTAATTGAATCTTATCGGAAACTTTAGCACCACCTAAAATGGCTAAGAATGGTCTGACAGGGTTTTCCAAAGCTTTGGCGAAGTACTCTAATTCTTTTGCCATCAAGAAACCAGCAGCTCTTTGTGGTAAATCGAAACCAACCATTGAGGAATGAGCTCTGTGGGCAGTACCGAAAGCATCGTTGACGTAAACGTCAGCTAATGATGTTAATTGCTTTCTGAATTCCTTAACAGCTTCTGGGTCAGCTTTGACCTTTTCACCGTTCTTTTTAGAAGAGCCTTCTTCTTCAGCATGGAAACGCAAGTTTTCTAAAAGAATGACAGCACCGTCAGCAGCTGAGTTGACAGTTTTTTCAACCTCTGGACCAACACTGTCTTTCAAGAAGGTAACCTTTCTCTTTAACAATTTTTCTAATTCTGCAGCAATTGGAGCTAATGAAAATTTCTCATTGACCTCACCGTTAGGTCTACCCAAATGTGAAGCCAAGATAACGGCTTTTGGGTGTTTGTCCAAAACGTATTCAATAGTTGGTAAAGCTGCAACAATTCTTTGGTTGTTGGTGATAGTTTTACCATCTAAAGGAACATTGAAATCAACACGGATAAAAACTCTTTTGTTGGTGACATCTAAGTCCTTGACGGATAATTTGTTTGAAATAGACATAATGGCTATACTTTTGAAAAAATTGAAGTTAACTCTCCTGATACTCCTCAGAAGCACCATCATCTTTTCTTCCTGAGGAGCGAGCGTCATATATATATATATATTTCAAAGTGGTTGCCAGCGGGTAACATGCGGGTGTCAGGTGGTCGCAAACACTAAGCAACCACCTTGAAAGCGTTATTTCATTTTCGTGAAATAGAGCTTGAACCATGGAAGAAATCAGGTTCTTATTTCCAGTTTGTTTTGGATGTTCAGCACTAGAATGGGTGCTTCAAAACGCTTTTTTTCGACTGAAAATGACCCCAATATCAAGACTTTTGGTTTTTTATCAGCATATTTCAGCATCAAAACCTTTCGATCTTGTGGATTGTTCGACCTAGAACTCTCGATGAGCCCAACTCAAATTCCAAATCATGGCAAAGTACGTTACTCACAAATTGAGGCTGAATCTGGTCTATAGAAACAGCAGATCACGATGACTCCGCTTCTCTATTTGAATGGGAAGCCTGTGGTAAGGCTGTCAGTCGCTTCAGCGGAAAAGCCAAGTGATTCAACGTCCAGCTCCGGGTCCATTTTGAATCACGAGTTTGTCCTTCAAGCTAAAAGTTTCAAGAGACAGATCTGCAAGCGTGCAAATGTTGAATCATATATTGGTCAGAAAACCATTGGTGTCAAGAAACCCTGGAGAAGAAGCACGCTTTTCAAAGTGAAAACGTTCACGTATAGGGCACTATTTGAAACATACAATGGTTTTTCTACGCAATTCGACATCGTAGAATCGCTACTGCAATTATGTCTTTAATCCATTTTATAAGTAAACTGATTTATCCCCTATACTAAAAAATTCATCAACGCACAATTGTTTTTGTGACGATATGTTACCAAACTAAACAAACAAACAAACAAACATATAGAAGATAAGGCAATAAACATGCAAATAAATAATAATAAATAATAATAAAGAATAATAAATAATGATTGTTTCCTGTTCATGCAGAAAAATGTTAATCTAGCTTGTCATAAAGATCTGTCAAATCGTATTTGGTCCTCCACTTCTTGCTTCTCAGTTTCAATATGATTAAACTGGTGGCAGCAACGGAAATCACTCCGGCTAAGATAGAAAATAAAACACCAGGACCGATAGCACGAAGTAGGGGCTCTGTAATAAAAGTAGCAATAGCTGCCAATATCATTCTGACCAAGTTGTTCAACGCGACACCAGTTGCACTTCTTCCTGGAAGTGAATCAACTATATAAGTGACTGTGGTACCTATTACAATCATCGAGGCAAAACCAAAAAGCGAAGTTCCAACCAACGGAGTCACCCAATGCTCTTTTTTATCTAGACACCAACCGATAATGAGCAACGCTATTGGAAAAATCATGATTGCAACGACGACGTTGTAACTTATCCTTGACTCGGGATGTAGCTTCCCATTGTTCTTTGCTGCATTTTTCTTCAAAAGATAATCTGTCCACTTTCCTCCGTAAATGGAAGCAATGAGATAAGTGACTGAATTTGGTAGATAGACCAATCCCAATATAACCGAATGGAAATTATAAGGCGATCTAGAATATTCGTATGATATGGTCATGTTCACGAAATAAAGTACGGCAAAACATGGAGATGAATATAATAATGCAAATAGAACAGGGGGGTAGCGTAACAAATGAAGTGCCTTTAAAGGTTGTAGTAAATAAATGTAAAGGTTGTGTCTATATATGATCCACCTTTTTGATCGTTTTGCTTTCGTTGATGATGATACGGAGTTTCTGCGTGAGGCATCCTCCAACCTATTCATACTCTGTTGAATTTTAGATAAATCGTTTTGCTGAATTTTGTTAAGTTGATCTTTATTGGTAGTTATTCTTGAAGCGGAAGGCATGAATGAGTCTGCAACTGGAGGGTCAAAATCTTCAGCTTCCATTCTGGAGGAGTGTCTTGATAACTCGCTGATTGCCCTCATTATATCCCTTTCATCAAGATGCTCGTCTTGTTGGCTGGTTCTGTCGTACTTCGGGGCACCCGATTCTTTTTCATTTTGAAGATTTATTTCTTCGTCACTTTCCACCAATTCATTTTTCATTTTTTCTTTTAGTAAGGATCTAATTGCTTGTGCATTATCTTGTTTTCTCAAAGTTTCAGGTAATGCAAAAAGAATCATCAAAACGTCAACACCGGCGAATATAACTAGAAACCATTGAGTACCTCTCCATCCCCATTTTTCTGCCACCGCACCACCGATCACAGGAGCCAACAATGGGCCACATAATGGACCCAAGTAATAAATGCCCATAGCAGCGCCCCTTTCTTCTTGGATATACAAATCGGCAACCGTACCAGCGCCAACAGCTTGGACGGAAGCGGAACAACTTCCACATAATACTCTGAACAATATAAGAGTACCAATTGAAGGAGCCAAAGCGGTACCAACAGAAAACCCACAAAGTAAAGCAAATGAAATCAAATAAACAGATCTTCTTCCGTGCCTTTCACTGAAAGCTGACCACCAAAGAGGGAATATACCCAAACTGAGCAAATAAACCCCAACTGACACATTCACAATCGAAGCCGTTGTATCAAGATCCGCAGCAACTTCATCCAACGCTGGTAACATGATGGAGGTACCCATGGGCCCAATAACTGCAGCCATGCCGATAATAAATATGATGCAATATTTAACTGAAGCAGGATAGTCTCTTGCATCCGTGTATTCAGGAATAAGGCAAACTTGCGCTAAAGCGCCTCTTCTTTTTTTCAAGGGAACCTTGTTAGACTTCACCGATGAGGAGGAGGTAGTTGAGAGCTTGCGCGCATGCTTGACGTCCTTTCCAATCAATGGGATGGGGTCTTGGTGGTTTTCCAATTCTGCATCTGTTTCTGTATCTATTGAGCTTGTATCTAGTGCGTTCTTTGGAGTGACCTCGTCGTTGAAGCGAGAGCCGCCGTGTTCAGCAACCATCGCTTCATCGTCAGAATTGATGTTGGAGTCCAAGTTAGCGTCAGTGAGATCAGGCAATGAGTCAGAAGACAGTCTTTGCTGATTAGCCGAAATCTGGCTCAGAACTTTTTGAAGCGACATTAAAGGGTTAGGAGTATGCGACTGAACATGTATGACTGTGTATTGCCCGCTAATTAATAAACTAAAAGTGGTTCCTAGAAAACGTAAAATATATGTTTTTGAACAAGCCGATCACATCGATATATATACAATCCATTATCTTGCTTATAACGGTCTCATATAATAAATTTTATACAAGCGATGGTAGTGCATAAGCTAATTTCCCCGGACTCCGATTTTTCGGATCGTGTCCCGCTTAAAATCACGTTTTATCCGAGGTTTCGGCCATAATTGACCAATAAAAGCTGTCTTTCATGTCTTTGCTGTGGGGAGTTTTCCTGTCACGAAGCAAATCCTCGTGATAGTGTATGCTAGGGCATCCTACTCTCGGAGAGCGATGGCTCTTGGTCTGCTGAAGATTCCCAATTTAATTTCAAAAATACCCTTAGTGGCTCATCGATCTTTCTCGCTGTGAATCAACGCTGTAATCATCGCCAGAGGTATAAAAGCCTTGATGGTTTCGGCTAGTTCTCGTGGCGTGCCCCAACCGATGAGTCCTGGCGGTTAATCTGACATCACGTGGACCTCTCAGCGGGCTGGAGGATTTTAGACGCCCATATAATCAAAGTCTATGGAATCAGACGCTGAGAACAGCAAGCACCATGGTATAAAGCAAAGGAAGGTTCATAGCAAGCTCAGACGCACCACTCCTTTTGGAGATGTGGTTGAAGGTTGAGCCCCCTCCGTAGGGAAAGCGGTCCCCGTGCAAATTCGCTTTTTTTGTAGCACTTAATCCACGGACGTGTGGGGGCTAATTGTAATCTCAAGCGTGTAATTGTTGATTTTGGGATCTCAGAAGCTGAGCCCTTCTAAGGATCTGTTGTTTTCTGATGTACATCCAGCGGTTTAATCTAGGTTGCTGATATCAAAGTCACAATCGTTGGATATGGCTCGCTTGACAATATTTCAAGCGTTGAGGGCCTTTTTTGTCGTGCTTGTATTCCTGACAGGATGCTTTGCTATCGTCACAACACAGGTCCTTACCAAGTACTGCCTAAAGAATAGGTCAGAAGTGCAACAATCGTTCATGAACTATACGAAAAGAAACTTCGTAACGCTATTGGTTTTCATCATACAGATCATCGTGCCTACCAAGATCACGGTGACCCATGATGCCAGTTTGCCTAAGGGTTCGTTCAAGTCAATGAACAGTATTTTGAAGGGTATTTTGGCGGATCATGCAGTCATAGTGGCAAACCACCAATTGTACACAGATTGGTTGTTTTTATGGTTCTTCTTCTATGCCGCGGACTTGGGTGACTCAATCTTCATCATGTTGAAAGATTTGTCCAAGTTGCCAATATTAGGGTACGGTATGAATAATTTCAATTTCCTCTTCATGTCAAGAAAATGGGAAATTGACAAGATCACCATTACAAATCAATTAGGTATAATAGACGCTAACGCCAGAGGGATGGGACCTTCGAACGGTGTGCAATGTGTTTCTTCCGTGTCCTCTAATCTGTTCACAAATTCGGATGATCCCAACTCAGATATAGCGAACTCTTCAACTCCAAATTCAAATTCGATCACCAAATGGCCGTCGGGCTACAATATGGACAAGAAATGCTACAAATGGCCATTCCAGTTCATTTTGTTTCCTGAAGGAACTGTTTGGTGTCCTGACAAGAGAGCATTGAGTGAAAAGTTTTGCCGCAATAAAGATTTACCAATATTGAATCATGTTCTATTGCCAAGAAGTAGAGGCTTATTTTTCTCTTTGAGAAAATTACGTAAATCCTGTGAGATGTTTTATGATATCACAATCGGTTATTCCGACTTGTCAGCTGATGAATATGGTGAAGTCAGATATACTTTGGGTCAGTTCTTCTTGCATGGTAATGGACCTGAAAGTGTTAACTTTTACGTTAGAGGCTATAAAATCGAGGATATACCTCTCGGGGGTGATTCCGTTGATACGGATTCAGAGGAATTTGAAAGACAATTAGAGATTTTTGAACAATGGTTATTCAAGATCTGGTACGAGAAGGATGAATTGTTAGACACATTTTTCAAAACTGGGAAGTTTTTGTCAATCGATGAAAGCGAAGAATTGGAAAAAAATCAGGAAGCCTTAGAAATACTTAGTAACACTGTTGAAGCTGATATTAAATTGAATCATTGGTATGACATTCTTGATATCTATGTTGTTGCTTTCATTGCAGTAATTGTGCTACGTCTGTGTGGGTCTTTATTTAGGAGAATATTTACTTAATGAGCACTTTTTTTAACTTGAATTATCTTACACTCATGGTGGAGCATCTGTATTTTTAGTTCAATATTTGATTTTTTCAACCTATTCTGTTCATCGATTTTTCATCTACGTTCATCTCTGAATCTTCTCCAAACACTTTTGGGGATCAATGTACTATTAATTGTTTTCTTTGCTGTTTTGAAATCGTAACCTATATAATGTTACTTCGCCGTCTTTTTTAATTTACCTGAAACAGACCTCCTTCTATCATTAATCTGCAGGATAAAATTTAAGATATCTGGTGCAAATCTGGCTTTCGAAAACAATTACTTTACAATTCATTTTGAGACACACTTAATAATTGGCTGTGTTCATAAGAGCACAAGATAACATGTCCATATCTTTTTCATAAAATATCTGCCTTTCGAGAAAACTTGCCTAGATTGACTTTTTATTGTTTCATTATCTGACTCGAGGCTGATGAACTCGATAATTTTTTTCAACCCATATTGATAATTGTAAGTAAAATGTCCAACAACTGTACCAGAGATTTTCTTGTTCATGTCTTGCACTATTCAAGATTATTTTATTGTGTTTTATTCACTAAGTTTGATATCATATATAAGCTGGGTATTCCAGTGATAATGTGATTTACATTTCAAGACTTCACAACATTATCAACAAATTACAGTAGCACAAATTCAACTATGCTTGCACTTCCAGGAATTTTCACTTTGATCAGAAAAATGCCTAAGTTTTTTATGCTTATCCTTTTGACAATAACAATTGTTCTTTTGGCATTTCTTTTGCTAGGATGTACTAAATTGGACTCAACATACTCAAATATCTATCTTGTGAAGTATCAGTTCAACCACTCTTCCGCGTTGTATGATAAAATCTCAAGCGCATATACCAATGAGGATATGGAACAATTGTCGTCCATGGAAATAAAAGTGAACTACTTGGGAATTTGCGTTGACATAGGGTCAAATGTTACTTGTTCAACGGTTCATAATATGGAATCTTTTGAAAACATCTCGAGTATATCATTGATATCAGACAGTACAAATTCATCAAATTCGACATCAACAGACTTGAACTTGGCTCAGCTCTCAGTGATTTTTGCCGATAAAATATGCCACACTTCTGTCTTGATAGCTACAGAAATTATCACTATTATCCTATTTTTTATCGTTTTGTGGTCTTCCATCCCTTTCCTACCAGGCTCAAATACTATTGGTTTGAAAGCAAGTGTGATTTTCTCATTCATCGATGTTATATTATGGGGATTGGGAAGTATGCTTGCTCATGAAGCTTCAAAAGCTGGTGTCGATTTTGTGGAACCAGCTTCCTTCCACATCATCCAAGGAACTATTGGTGCTAGAGCACAATCTATGATTTGGACCTCTTTCAGTTTTATTTTGATTGTTGCAATTGGTTGTGCTATCCTCTACATCGGAGATTTGAAAAGTAAAGCTGAAGAAATTGAAATAAAAGTTTGAGTAGGTTGCTACCAAGGGGCAATAGTAACACACAATAATGAATCGATTTGAAGAATACCCATGATCACTAATTACGAAGGTTTACAAACTGTTCAATCATAATTGCGTTAATATACCCAAACACGAAAGATTGATATACAGAAGTAATTCAAAGCCATGCATCAATACATTCATACATGAAATAAATAAATAATAATAAATAATAATAAATAAATATCAACAAATCATTTCTCTTTATTTGAATTAAATTTTAATAACTTCTAATTACCAACTAGTTCAAAACTTATTTAAGCGGATGAACCAATTTTTTTGACTAATTCAATGTATTTTTCAGTAGAGAAAGATTTTGGTCTTTCAATTGGTAAACCAACACCACGGTCGATGATTAATTGTGGTAAAACACCGAAAGCTCTAGCAACACCGAATAAGACAGTGTAGAATGATTCTTGAGTCAATCCGTAGTATTGTAATAAAACACCGGAGTGAGAATCAACATTTGGCCATGGGTTCTTGGTTTTACCATGTTTGGTCAAGACACCTGGAGCGACTTCGTAGATGTTTGAGACTAATTTGAATAAATCATAGTCTGGCATGTGTTTCAAAGCAAATTCTCTTTGAGCGGTATATCTTGGATCTGTCTTTCTTAAAACAGCATGACCATAACCTGGAACAACACGACCAGCATTTAAGGTTTCCCACAAATACTTTTCGATGTTTTCTTTGGAGAAGTCACCGTTCAATTCTTTTTGCATCTTGAATAACCATTCTAAGACTTCTTGGTTAGCACGACCATGTAATGGACCAGCTAAACCGTTAAGACCAGCGGCTAATGATAAGAATGGGGATGATAAAGCGGAACCAACTAAATGAGTGGTGTGAGCAGAGACGTTACCACCTTCGTGATCAGAGTGAATGGTTAAGTATAATCTCATTAATTCAACGAATTCTTTGTTACCACCGAAACCTAATAAGTTAGCTAAGTTAGCACCGTAATCTAATTTAGCATCAACGGCGTTGACTTTACCATCTTTGAAAACGTTCTGGTAGATTCTAGCAGCAATGTTTGGTAATTTAGCTAATAAGTCAATGGAATCTTCGTAAGTGTATTTCCAGTATTCGGATTTGTGAACACCTTTAGCATATGCTTTAGCAAATTGAGATTCGGATTCTAAAGCAGTAACAGCGATAGAGAATTGAGCCATTGGGTGTAAGTGGGATGGAGAGTGGTCAATCAATTCTTCAACGTGTTTTGGTAAAGCAGATCTGGCAGCTAATTCTTCAGAGAAAGCTTTGGTTTGAGCAACAGTTGGAATTTCACCAGTCAACAATAACCAGAATAAAGCTTCTGGCAATGGTTCGGAACCACCTTCAGCTTTTGGTAATTGTTGTTGGATGTCTGGGATGGTACGACCTCTGAATCTGATCCCTTCAATTGGATCCAAAACAGAACCTTCCCAAACTAAACCTTTGATACCACGCATACCACCGTAGGCTTGTTCTAATAAAACTTCACCAATGACCTAAGATGTTAGTATTAGTCTCCAGCGGAAAATTACTTAAGAAGGAACAGTAATAGTATGTCGGTTGTATTCGGCACCGGATATATGCCGGTTATGAACCCCCACACCCCTTGAGGGAGAAAGCAAAACTAATGACCCCCTTCTAATATCGACAAGTCAGCACCGCGAGCTCTGAACATCAGTGATCACCAACTTTCCCTGGTCAAAGTATAACGCATTGATTCAACCATCAGAAACAAAGGTACTCTGATGACGGCTCGGTTTAATGTGAAGGTTGACAACTTGAAAGGAGAGTCAAAGAACTACTGAAAGTGAAAAGTTAAAACGACGAAATGAAAAACGCTAGAATCCAATACTTACAGTTTTTCCATGGTCTTTTTTCAATTGTTTGATTTCTTCGATTTTTTCTGGTAACAAAGCTTCAAAACGTTGTTTTAAAGTCTAAAAATACAAGTTAGTTTGCTATTCGTTGCAACTTCACATTTAGCAACTCAATGCTCAAGACAAAAAAAAACATACTGGTTCAGCGGTAGAATAAGCACGAATGGCATTAACTGAACGAACAGTAGAACGTTGAGCAATTGAACGGATAGCAGACATGACGATAATGAACTGTTTATAAGAATGTAATTGATTTAATAAAAAATCGAAGACAGTAACTAAAGAGGATATATGTTATTGTGGAGCAAATGGCAGGAAAGCCATTCATATTTATATGCATCGACGAAGCTGAGCGACAACCATCATGGTGGGGTAACCCAGGGTGTATTCGCCAGTAGCGACGTGCGCTAGTGCGGTACGAGCGGACGACGGTTCCTCCTCAGGGCTGCTGTGCAAGCCAATGCTAAGCGCCCGCACGTCCTCGGCACCGATTCAAAAATGGATGACCATCACGTGTATATCACGTGTGAGGCCTTTTAAAGTGGTTTTGTGGCTTCCTACTACTACTTCATGGCATGGTGTCTTTTTGGCTCTCTTGTTCTCAATTCTCGACCCTCCACAAAGTCAAATATCGCAGAAACAACTTTTTGCAAGTGACTTTTTGCGTCCACGTCTACAGGTAACTTAGTCAAGCTGGTCATGTAATTATGTGGTCATTTTTCCAAAAATCCACTAAAACCTGGGCTCGCTAGTGAGGTCCCACTGGGAAAGAGGGTGCCAGATGGTCTCGGTCTCACCTAGCCATCAATAGGTTATGTAAGCGCTCGATGGTATTTCGGGACACGGATATTCTCAATTTGAACAGCCGGCTGATCAGTGACGGTGTATGCCTATGTAATGGCTCAGGCCAAAGGAAATTTTTCACATTACGACACCTGGAACAGCACCCATCATTAGGTAATTAGTGCAATGGTGTTTGAATTGTTGTGTAGTTTACGGATATGGGTCACGGATCTAAACCTCCATCCAATTGGCTTGCCGAACAACTGATGATTATGTCATAATAGGGTGGTCTGCACACGTAGTGAGATGCCCATTGATCAAATAGATAACCACATTTTAGCCTGATTGGGAACAAGTCTGCACATATAAACTTTCAGGTTGGATGGAGGTGACAGCCCTCGTAAACAGCACTAAAGGATGTCACGAAGTGGCATAATGACGCCCATGAATATGACTTTGGAAACCAAGCATGTCCAGCGTAGTTGAACTACGTAGTCCATGTATATGGAAAAATAAGCATTGTTTGTGGTTTAAGAAGTTGTTACATTCGGTTGGATGAATGCCTGGAGTGAACCAGGTCATTGCGCGAGAGCCAGACGTATGAAGTAGTAGTGAACCCTATGGGGTGTAACACCTCGTAAATCAATAATACGCAAACACGTAGCGGATCTAAACGGAGCCATAAACAAATATGCTGATAGCTGCCCCAAGGTAACTTTATCCCCAAAAAAACACCATAAAGTCTTGAAGAGACACTGGGAGTTGCATTCCTATGAACTTATAAACCGCCGCAGAAATAGAATACCATAATGGTTTTGTGGTCTAGTTGGTTATGGCATCTCCTTAACACGGAGAACGTCCCCAGTTCGATCCTGGGCAAAATCATTTTTTTGCCAACTGGTTTGATTTCTGACAGTATGCAAGACAAACTTAAGCTAACAGTGCATAAGCCAGCTGAAGTCCTTTCTCTTATGTGTCTGTTCATTCTTATTATAGTCTTAGATTTCACGTTGATCACCACATTCACACCTATTTCTTGCCGTAATCTGGACCCAATACTCATTCTCTTTCGGATCACCAGCTACAGTATTCTTTTGTTCCAGTCTAATATGCGATGATGCTAATAATTTTATTGGCAGTTATTCAAAGCAAAGAAATCGTGAGAGATGCCAGACTTGTATGCTAGACCTGAATGATGATGACAATTTAGATTGATTGATGCCAAAATCATAGTGCATGAAGTTCGACCTTAATTCTCGATGTTTATGCGTATATATGCATATCTAGATGCAACCTCGAACTTGACCTATAGATTCTCCTATGGAACCTCAAAATTTTTATTTTTGCAATCATAAACCATACAACTGCCTTTCACAATTTGTGTAAATTTAATTACCCCATTGTGTAGCTCAATAATCAAATCATTTTGTTGAAAAAATCATGTCAAAAGCCAGCTCTTTTGAATTCAAGACCCCCAGAGTCGAAAGCATACCTCTGATCGAGGTTACAAATTTGTAACTCTAGATGCCTGCCACTAAAACCTCTATAAAACAAGAGGGACGCTCTCGAAGTAACAGGTAATCTTATATACCCATATGTGTGATGTTCCAGTGTGAAGTTTTTGATTTTTGACACTCAAACTGTAAGCCACGATGTGGATAGAAAGCGAAAACCCATTTCGATCCAAAACTGTTTCAATTGTACCTTCTTTTTTGGCAAAATAATGTGATATATTGAAACTCATGAGACTTCTTAAATAATTGAAGAAGCATTGTTTTGAAGATAAATTTGAGAAAACGGCCTGTAACTTGACTGAGCAAAGATTTTTGTCAAAGTTATCGAGCGAAAACGAAGCTCATATGAAAATATAGGTTTCACCAGGAGTAGGGATTTGGCTAGAAGCTTGAATGCAATTTGACCTCGGCATTCAACAACCAACGATGTCCGTGAAATTGTTACCATGAAAGCTAATTGTGGAAAACGAGCAGTGACTGTGTATGTGTTCAGTTAGCAGTACTACTTTTCAGATTCAAAAGTCGCATATCATTCAACTAGTTTGGCTTTGATTCAATCGTGGAGCGCACTAAATAGAATCATTCCTATTATGAAGTTTGTGTCTGGAAATAATAAATATCCATCTCATGTTCGAGGTACATGTTATTTTATTTGTTTGAAAAAGGGATCAAACAGAAGAGCAAACCTTTGATTACTCATGCTTCTTACATATTGGTCTATTGTTGTAGGAAACACTTTGAAGCTTGTGAAAATCATTATTCATAAAAAGTTGCCTAATTGAATTCATCGTGTACGTAACTTTTACTAATAACAAAGTTTAATCACCATGAAAGCAAGATATTTTGATAGCAATAGCCGTTTATCAACTGACTATTCTTTAGTACTATTAAAGTTTCAAGGCTAGAGATATACCTGTTGAAGATCTAGCCTTTACTTCAAGAGGACAACAATTTTCAAAAACATAAAGTATTTGAGTAAATTATCGTATGATTCGTTTGGAGGTATGAATGGTTACTAATAACTAATAATATATTAAAGACTTAATTGAAGATAAGTAAATCTTTTCAGTGCCGTAGCTCTAACAATCTAAAGGAATAAGAATAAATTCTACACATACCAGGTACGTTAGACTTTAGCAAGGGAAACTCCAACCTTACTTGTAAAACATTGTTGATTATTATGAGAATGAATGCGACATTGCAAATAATTGTACGCTTTAATTCCAGCTTCAATGGGTGAATATTTTTATCCAAATTTACATAAGTGAAAAAATATTCTGGTAAAGCAAGTGCCAAATTATCATGTAGCACATGGTTTCTTCAAACAACATCTTTGTACGACACTTACATTTATGGAATGCACCAACGATCAATAAATATCAGTTGAGTTTGTTTCAGCTAAAAAATCACCACTCATTTCCATGTATCAAATGGTAGTATAATTGCGGACTTGTCTTACTCTTCCAGAATTCTATAATGTACTTTTTTTTGAAGAACACTGTTTGAACAAATAACTCTACTTATCAAGTCTTTAAGTAAAACAAGATGATCATCATACCTTTTCTCATCAGATGATAATTCAAAATATTTACTCAAAATTTTGTTGGGTACATGTCTGAAGGCATAAAAAAGACACATATGCTAATCAAATGCTAAGAATCCTAAGAGTTGGTAAACTTTATCCCAATTATTATTTGATATTTTTTGAGGAAATATCTCAATTTAAAATGCAAATTTGAAAATAAATTAATTGAAGATCATCTGGTTTTGGATAGCCTTGAGGTTGTCTTATCAAAAGGATGAAAAATGAGGACAAAGCCGAGTACACAAGTTCAATCCTTTTGCATCAATCAATTGAAATCTACTGCAGAGTTAACTTTTTCATATTATGAATATTTAATAAAAGTTCTTTTCATCAAACTTTATATGGTCTTTAATATTTTACTCTTCAAAAATTTCCACATAATCTCTACTTTGCTCTCAAGCTATCATATTTTATGGTTGGCTAGAGAAAAAGGATGCATGCAAAACAAATTTGGTCTACCGCTATAATCAATAATGCTTCAGAACATGCACCATATCTTCCAAATTTCTGAAGTCATTTTTTGATTCCACAAGAAACAGAGCTTGGGCCAAGATTCCAGTTGAGCTTGTTTGGATTTCCATCTCCGAAGCATGATCAAGCAATTCAACTTGTGTGTCTAATTTTTTTTATAACCTGCTTTTCGAAGCTTGTGCTAATAGTGGTGAAAACAAGAGATGTCTGCAAAATAAGTAGACTACTCATTGAATTATAAAGTTTTTACCTAAGAGGAATTTACAAATTTTAGCAGGGTATCATTAGTCAATTACTTTTGGGCTTTTACATGAATGGCGGACACTGGATTTTTTTTTGACAAAGCAAGATAATATGCCACTACAAATTTCCGTTCGCAACTCTTGAGGTACGACATCAGCTGGATCAATAATATGACAATCGTTTGTGTTGTTGGGTGAGCTGGTTTTTTATGTGGATATATTTTTTAGTTACTAGATAATTTTTAATATATGGGATTACATAAACCGGTATTCATTGTAACAGCCATAAATTTATTATACTTATAGCTAGGAAAATGATAGCACTAATTAAAATAATTACACTGAAGGTTATCGTCTTTATGAATCAAAAAGATAGGTAACCAGTGTAGTTATACGAAAGGAGTAATTCTGGCTATTTGCTGTAAAATCAAGTGGTTACTAGTTTGTGACTACAATAGTTCTGCCAGAGAGATTTTGATTTTTTCAATATAAGTATTTCGTTGAATATTGGAATCAGCAAGAAAAACTAGCTAAGATCATGATCAAACTTTAAACAATTTACCTCATATATAATATTTATTCAGTTCCAAGGAAGACTGGTTCCCCAGAAGTAGTACATATTATAGCTATAAAACTATGCTCTAGAAAGATGTATTTTATTGAAGCCAGCTCGTCTCCCTAAGAGAAATAGATATTTTGTTTAAGATAAAGTCAGATATCAAACTCCCACAAAGTGTCGTTGAATAAAATCAATATCAGTTTTTGTCCTGTGAAACAGACTTTTCGTCTCTAGGTATCGAGGCTTACATTGCGTGTTGGGAAGTAAAGTTTAAGGTCCCTTCAGCGTGATTTTGGTAGCAATATATGGGGGATTTCTGTCAATATTTTTATATTCAATCTCATGAAGATCCTTAACTGGAAATCATTCGCCACGACTCATTATTTGGAAAGTTTCACTTGGTTACCAGTGAATACTCTAATTTAACATTATAAATCACCTTAAAATACCGATGTGCCACCTAAAATTAGATGTTTACTCGTATGTATAGAAGCAGCAGGTAAAAGGTGGGTTTAACTTACCTTGACTACAACATAAGCCAATACCAGATCATTATGCGGAGCTCGCCAAAGATGAGCTAATCAACTTTGCAATATACCGTTCAACAAATATTTTAGTTTTGAGCGGATACGTATTGCCATGACTGGTTTTACTTTTTGGCAAAAAATCACTATATATACGCGACTCATATCACGAAGAAGAGCGGACTTTTCTATTCCAGATCCACTATACCAACCATCTAAAAAGGATTCACAAAAATTATTCAAATGTCTACCCGAACTTTGTGTGTGGCTACAAACACAAAGGCTTTTTGTGATTTACATGTACTAAGTGAATAATGTTCGCTTATCAGACTATCTCTGGACGCTGAAATCAAGCCCGCTGGATCTCGCCCTAGGGTCCCCCAACCTCAGAAGGAGCACGCACAGGTGAGAGAAAATAGTTTTTCTGCCTGTGTTTCGACCTTTGGACACAGTGTTTTTACACTCACAAAGCTGGAAACATGAACCGTCTCTGCATGTTTATGATCACAATAACTTGCGATCTCTGAGTTTATATATTATTTAAAAACTAGCTGCTTGACAACTTTCAAGCTGCCATCGGACCCAAAATTCAATTTGCAACTTTGGCGGCTGGCCAAATGGATCGCGACATTCAAAGTTTAACCGACCTTCTACGGTCGTCCCGCGTGTGTCATACATATAAAACGGTTTTTGTTTCTCCTTTTGGACAAGGCATAAAGTTTTAACGGTGCAACCTCAAGTAAGATAGCAGCCTTGAATCTTGAGAGAAGTGGCTGGCAGATAACCTCAAACTATACAAGAAATCTTAGAAAAAATGCCCCATTTTGAATTTGATTCATACGGGGACAGAGGTCTAGACATAAAAATCGATTTCAAGAGGTTAATGTGACCATTCTGTAAGGAAAGAAATAGAGAGCCAGTGCTAATCACAGATGATTTATTTACTTTTGCAGTCGTCTGAAGCTCTTGTTGTCAAATTATGGAACTACGTGCAGACTGGATTGAAATAATGAAGCATCGGTGGTTCTGGTTAGTATGGAATATGACTTTTCAGGAGACTTCTGCTTTTCGTCTTGGTGTATATGAGGTAGAAATGTTGCCAAATTGGGTGAAAAAGGAATTCGTGATGCTGTTATATAAGATATCATGTGAAAAGTATAGGTCTGTAAAAAGCAGGCAGCATCATTGGATATACTTGGATGCTGCTCCTTTATTGATTATACTCACATTAACTTGCTTGTCTCACTTTATCTATGACCTCTTAGTGCTTGCCAATGACCATTTATGATTTTCGTGATATGTGTTTTTGACGGCAATTGGCCGTTGATCCAACTCAATAATTTTCGATTATTTTCAGGTTTAATTAACCTGTGGTTTTATTAGACACTCAGGAGCCCTTCATCTGAAGTTGAACACAATCAGACCACAATATTTTTTTAGTTTAAAAGTTGTTACTTTCAGTGACTAATTATTAAATTAGCTTAGTTAGCCGTTAATCGACCACAACTTGAGAACACTCAACTTGTATATTATCAAGCAAAAAAACTTGATCAAAAAGTTACAAATATGCATGCATTCTTGCCTAAGTGGTGCTGTATATAACTTCAATACGTAATATTTTGAAGCTAGATTCACATTTATGGAGGATAGGTTCATTATATCCAATATCCATGTGAACTAACAAGAATTTTCAAGGAAATTATACAGTAAAGGAGTACTCTTCTAATCTAGAGACTTGAATATTCAAGTCAAAGTACTGATATTTGCTTTCCCCAATATTTGTGATTGTGGTTCTATCTGAGGCGATTACATTTTTGATAGGTGAAATTTCCTACACGTCTAGTAACTGTAGCTTTTCAAAGCTTGCTTATGCCTCTACCGCAACATATAACGACACTTCTAATAATTTTCAATTTCAGTGGTTGAGTTATAAAGCAATCAAAAGAAATTCTGAAATGAAAGCCTGTGTTTTTGACCAAACCTACAGCGATAAGATGATCAAAAGTTATTGAAGAAGGCATGTAAATTTGCTTTGTTTTTCACCATTTCTACTTAACTTTCCCTGATCTGAGATATATTTGAAAGCTTACAGATAAAGATGCGCGTTTGCAAGTCTCAACCGTTTATTTGAAATGATGAAAAAGTTATCTCATCATGAGAATGTTACATTATGGCTCAAGGAGAAAAATTCTCTCACAACGTACACGCACAATCTGAAGACGTCAGAACCCAGACTTTGATCCTTGAGTCCCAAATTTATGTTCGTTTCCTATTTTTAAGCTGTACTATATTGGAGTTGTTTGATGTCAAGCTGGACTTCCCGTGCACTCAAAGTGGTATATTCAACACCACCACTGACGAGATACCCATATCGACATTTGCGATTCGTGACATAATACCAGCTAATTTGTTTCTGTCACAGATCTATCAGATTTGAGCATGGGTTGAAACTTAGTGACCATATTAGTGCAGTTGTCTTTCTTTAATTTCAATTAGGCAACTTTTGGACAAATTCATATATTAGATTGATGCTTACCAAAAATGTATATAACTATGCACAAAAACAGACAACTTACTGTTTGGCTGCAGGTGGACGAGTCTTTGGAGCATATAACCTTAAAACGAGACGGGGACGAGATGTTAGGGACGGTGGAGACGGTATTAACTTTAAACTGTATGCGCTAAACAAACTTTGATGCAGAATTCAGGAATGTCGCGCTTCAACGGTTTAGTTTTCCGGTCGTGACTTTTAGGTTGTAAGTGAGATCTCAAGAGCCTATAATTATAAGGGTTTATCTTATCATCTTAAATTTTATGAAAGGCACTCTGTTTTATCTCCCCATGATACGTATTGTATAGTGTATTGTGTTGCTCTAGTAGAAATATGATCATAGCTTTAGCGTGGATATGGGATGGCATACTCGAGATGAATCCGAGCAAGTCTCTTCGAGAAAGCTACCACGAATGGTGAACTCAACAAAAACATGTTTGAGAGTTTGAAGGACCAGATACTGAATTGTGGTAAAGACTTGTCATGAGTTACTCAATCTAAAAATTAACGGGGCTCTTTTTATAGACAGTGCTAGTCTGTTCGAAGGGTTGTATGGAGAACTAAGTATCTTGATCACTAACCTTCCTGAATACTTAACCCTTTCTGAAAATCAATGCAATTGTTTAGCAGCAGGTGCCCATTAAAACATTTTTTGGATGACCCACTAATAATCATAAAATCTCAAAGAATAACGGTAAACTTTAGTCTGGACTTCATCAATATACGCAGTTAGTTAAGAACGTTGTTTGAAAAGAGGTAAAACACGCACGCACTAGTGTGAATACCATGTACTTCAGTTTACTGTAGAAAGTTTGTGTTTTACAAGTAGCAAGTTTTTTTTTTTGATTTACGTACATAGATCATGTTGACGAATTTCATTCAGCTTCGACAAAATTGTAAGTATTTAGACACCATGTGAAAAGCTTATAGCAATTTACAAGTGTATTCTTAAGTTGCTGACATGAATTGTGGAAATATGAAGACTTTCATGACTTTATCAAACTCAGCAAAATGTTAAATTTCTTTTTCACATTTAATTACTAAAAGTATGAAGTTAAGATATCTCAGCTGCTGCAGCAGAGCTTTTGCAACTTAATTTTCAATGGTGGTAATCATTCCAGTCAGACGTTTTTGAGACTACGTTCATAAACAAACTGAAAAGTTCTGAAATTGTCATAAAAATAAAGTTGTGTTATTTTAGGTAAAAAAAACTTGTCATTTTGGTTGTGATTGTTGTAATTATAATATAGATACAGTCACAATAGACTAAATTGTTCGGTGTTGTACGTGCTTGAAATAATCTACCAACAACAAAATTTTTTATTTGAACCATACTTTGCAGCACAGCATAGATAGACCAAGATGTGATTCTTTAAATAGTCTTTTTCAAGAATCGGCACTCTTTGCTTTACGACCTGCCATCGCAACAGACGTTTATTATGGATGTGAGCCTGAGTGTTACTTGGTCAGCTGAAAAAAATTTACGAGCTGTGTTAGTCTTGAAATATATTGATTTTAGGCGTATTGCCAGAACTCTCATTGTTTCATAATTTTATCTATTTTATGATTTTTATAATACAATGATGAGTGAACTATAACCTTCGAACATAAGTATTTAGACCTTTAATGTTAAGATAAATTGAAATACCAAATTTAAAAGTACGACAACGTAATATGCTCACACATGGTAGGTCTTACTGTGAACACCACAGATACTGAGCATAGCATCATATGAAAGATAACTCAGTTCGCTGTAACTAATTTTCCAGCCCTTAACTTACAGATGATACTGCCTTTTATACAATCATTATTGTAAGATTACAGTTGAGACTATGACACATGAGTATCAAAACCGGCACATTAGCATTAGCAACACAAATTGACTAAAGATTATTGGGCATGATACCAGAAACCTGTTAGTAAACATCTTATGATGTGATTAACTGAACACAGTTTTTTATGTGATCGCAATAAATTTGTCGAGCATACAAATTTAGTTATCTTGATATCTGAAATCTAAATTGAGGTTGAATCTTCCTTAAATAGAGAAAAGCGACATTGGTAATTAATCAGTTTTGAATTCGCTGAGCCTTTAATAAAGCGCTCACAAATGCTAGCTCGTGATGATGTCCAATCCTTCCCAATTCTCAGACATATAATTAGGTTTCAGCTCTTTCTCAATTTGAGCCATGTCCACTGTGTCGCATGTGACATCAGAACAATTAATATTGTGTATGATAACATAGCAAAAAACGCGAAAACACTGCTTGAACTTTGGCCTGCTTGAACCATGGGTAGTTTCAGTGCTTATTGTTATACTCCAGAAGTCGAATGTTTGATCATTTTTGATATCCAGAAGACCGATTCGAAGTAAGTTATCTGATGCGACTTCTTCCCCCTTCGAGACGGTCTTGAGACGTGTTTTACTTTGAATACTAAATTTAAACCTCCTTGTCAACCTCGCCATACTTACGTCGGATCAGTTCATAAACTATTTGTGTAAAGGAAGCAACTAAAGAAAATAGTTGATTTGTTTCAAGATTTGTAGTTTCTCTCAACAAAAAAAGAGAAATATCTATCAAAATCGAAGGGCTCGAGGGTAACTAGCATTATTGGTCAGGAAATCTGGAACATGATACAAGCTTTCCATATTTTGAGTAACTTGAAGAAACCGTGAACAAATGATACAGATTTGAGCAACCTCATTATGTGGAGTCACTTCAAGGGCATTAGTGACACCTTTATGTTGCCAGCAGCTTCTAGCAGCTTTCAGCATCAGTCAAATAATACTATCATACAACCTTCATACTTTCACATATGACACTCAAAATATGTACAAAACCATGGATATAGACACGTAATGTACCTCTAGTAATTCAGTTCCAAAAAAGGGTGAAACGTCAAAGTGATATTAGATATTAAATGTCATTGAATTTACAGGCTTATTTTTTTTTCCATGCTGCATATTGTTTGAGAGTAAGTACTGAACAAGTATTCACCAAAGAAATCAAGCCCATTGCTCTATTTTTGAAGCAAAACTCAAAAATTAGATGTTATCCAACAAGCTGTAGTTTTCTTTCAACATAAAAGCTATAAAATGTCTGCTGGTTTATCGGCAATTAACGTGGCCCTCAAACTCAAAACACCATGGATGATGTATCTCACACTCATACAAAAAGCAAAACAAAACTTGCAAAAAGACTATGTTTCGAATAGAAACCAGTTTCAGCGAAACTCTACAATTAATGTACGAATATTAACTGCACTCTATTTTTATCTTGCAACATGAAGTCGGTTTTTTTGATGATTTTACTGTATATTGATTTTTTGCATCAACAAGTGCTTTGTAATGGTTTTCAAGCTGCTTAGTCCCTGCTCAAACGGAGAGTATTCCCTATGTAGTATATATTTATGTATAAATAAAAAGTGAAATAAAGGAATTTTGAAGATAGCATAAAATCACGTTATCACGAGTTGCATTGCCTAGCTTATGTTGGGGTTCAAAAGATCGATTGTGCCTCATCTCTATATATCACGATATATTGTGTAGCTTGCAAAAATGATTGTTGATTTATGAACTGAAAATTCACTAGAGCTAATAAAAGATTGTCAGCATTGTCCTATCACTAAACCATGAAAGTTTGTTTCAAATCAGGTGTACCCATTACGGAAAATTTGTGGATAAGCGGATGGATTGATATCTTATTGGTAATCATACCGCACTATATCTTTGGATCATTTTGTTCAAAGCATACTACTCACTATCGGTTGCAACAAATTGGATAAACAATCTCGAGCCGATGAGCTATTTATCCACTTGAATTGTCATATATATACAGTTCTTTTCATGATTCTATGCTCCAAAGATTGTAGATGATGGTCTGTTTCCGATGAGCCTATGATGTTCACTGATGTCTCAAGTCATTAATAGTCAATCCAAATCCGTCGAAAATGTATGGTACGTAGTGACAAACATGTAGCATCGACAAGGATAAAATAAATTGGCCTCAACGGTTGTACCGCCCAAAAATTCACAGCTTCAACAATATCTCAAATAATATCATGTCAATTTTCAGTTGTAACGTGTTTAGTTCATCAATGCTGGCTGTTTCAACGGAAATAATATTGCTGGAAGCAATTGACTCTCGCATAGGTGTAGCTTGTAAGTGTAACGTGTTACTCATACTCTTGCACTTTCAGAACATTGAACCTTGTGATCAAGGGTCAAGGTTCATCAAAAGGATTTTCTGAAAAATCAAATCAGTAAAAAAAAAAAAAAAAGAGAAGGTTCTCTGACTTTTCGATTGCAACCTGTGATTTGCGCCTAATTTTTTGAAAACTAGCACTGCGAACTCTGTAAACATGATCTTGGAGTCGGTACATTGCAACTTGCAAGTTGAAGCAACCTACGGTTCTACACGAGGATTATGCTTGTATTTATTTATGTCCCAAAGAAGAGCAAGAGCCAACTAATTTTCTGCGGCTCAAAGCTGCATAGCCAGCTTTTACACTACGAGTAAAAACATTACGCTACTGGCTGGCTGCACCAAAAAGACAGTCCAATATGATTGTTTATAATGTGATCCGATACTCAGCTTGTTTATGAAGTACTTGATTTTACTTCTTTGGACCTCCCCAGCTGAAAATTGAGCGTCGTCCTGAAAACTTTTCACTATGAAACCTGTATTTTAGCCATCACTTTTGATGGCTTGCGAAGATAATTCGCAGACAGTCAGAAACAAGCTGTACAATGTCTTTGTTTCCTTTTTCCCGTTTTATGTAGCATAGGCTTTGGCTAAAGATTTCTAGAAAGATTACTGGTTGCTCGTACTTAATGTAAAAGACGAAAGATGTAGCTCTTCGGGTGACAAACTCTAGACTTCAATCAGTTATCTTGTGTATTCATTAGTATGTGCAAAAGTGCGAATCTTGATAATATTGGAGTATTTTCTATCCTCTTTTAGCCTTTTGTTTTTCAAAACCGTAATGAAACTTGATAGCTCTCAATAATTGTGTCCCCGACTCTCTGCTTTGAAAACAATTACAATAATTATGTATAAGCACCTGTTAAGTAAATCCAACACCGTTGGTTCCTGCTTTGTTCCAAACTCGAGCAAAACAACTGCATTTTTCAACAATGCTTAGCAAAGACATTTAGGATAAAACATCAGTTCATTGTTGATTAATTTGCAGTTATTGTTCAGATCTACAATATAATATTTTTTACACTTGTTGATTGATAATTATTGTTTTGTTAATCTTTCAAATCAACAAAACCTTATGAAAACGTTATTGTTGAAGCCAGTAAAACATCCTGGATACCGAAATTTTGGGTAAACCCATGGGATCCTTGTAAAAGATTTGCTTGTTGTCCTACCGAGTTTGTGTTAATGTGCATGGTGGACTCTCTTGAACATTAGGCTCCCGTTGTGTTTAAACGATTCGAACAATCGTTTCGCTGGTTTAAGGATCTTCAACACCTGAACAATAAAATATCGGATGCTGGTTTACAAGTCGAAACCTATTATTTTTGAACTTACGAGCGGTAAACATTTTTGATCATATTTGGTGACTTTTGATTCGTGATTTGAAAAACTTCAGATGCGCCTTTTCAGTTTTTGTGATTCTACCAATCTTGGTCGTACCTATTGTTCTCTGTCAAAATTCAAAACAACTGCACCAGCATCCGTACTTTGAACTGGAATGAATTGTTTGTAAAGCAGAGTATTATAGACGAAATACTAAGTAATGTAGCTCGAAGCAAAAAAGGTGATCAAATTGAAATTGCAATCTACTTTGGTTTTGCAACCTAAGCTCTTGCTCTTAACTATAGAAAGTCATTGTATATGCAAGTGTATTACCATTGATTAGTGAATTATTATTTCAAAATTTGGTTGCAAATAAATTATCAGTCGACATATACATCAATGAAAAAACTTTTGATAATCAACCACAAGAGATGGCACGCCCTTATGCTGTTTGTATCTCGTTACAGATGTCGAATGTGGTTTTCTTCTTCAAAAGTAAGGAAGTAAATAGTTACACCATCGTACAAGAACATGTTCAGCAGCAACTGTGTTTTCATTGTGAAAGATCTTCCAAACGCTTGGGATTATCATGATAAAGTTTCCATTTTTACAAGAGATAAATCAACTGCACACAAGTTTTTGTGGAAGCAAACCAGTCTATTTGTTACTGCTTTGCATATGAATTATGTGTAAGTAACAAGAAAAGTCGCAGCTATCAGGCTCATAAACTCCAATGTGTATACAGGAAATGGATAGACAATTTTTCACTTTCAAGATCTAGATTTCTTAATATGCTTCATATACTGTAATTGGCTAGATAGACTTACAAAACCATATGTAACAATATTCACTGCGGTTTATTATCTGAGTGTTGTGATCATAACTGTATTACACCCAATAAATTAAGTAATTTTTACACTTCTTATGGCATACTCCCAACTTTGGCAGAACCTTAATGTACAATACACTCCTCATAATACAGTAGTATGACACATCTGCAACCTGAAATATCTTACTGTTTTTGTTTCTAGCCCCAAATTTTCATTTGAAGACCCAAGAGATGGAAGGCTAAGTTTTCAAACAAGATCATAAGCATTATCGAGCAGTAAGGTACACAAACATATTTTTTCAGTAACAACGAGGACTCCGCTGATACAAGTTCCAATGCTCTACACGAGTTAATCTAAGTTTTGTCATATCACTAGCTTGAAATTGGTTGTTAAAGATCGATTTAAACCATACTTTAACCATGGGGGATGTCGCAGGCATTGGGCTTGGATAAGCGTACCAGACAATCAAGATCATCTTTCGTCTTCTAACGGATTGGAACCTTGCGATTCACTTATAGTATTTTAGACTGGTGAAATCATTTAAAAAATCAGCTTATCTCATATGATTTAGCTAGTAAGAAGTTTAATTCAATTTGCAACCGTATAACATGGCCCGACATTTTATAGCGAGCACCGTCGTACAGATGTTCTGAGTGATAGGATTAACTTATTGTTCACATTTGTTATCGTTTACTAGGGATATTGAAGTAGAAGGGGGCTCCCATTCAAATTTGCACCTCTCTTATTGGATGGTAGAAGGTCTAAAAAATAGTTAAATAAATTAGTACAATTAGGGATAAGATACCTCACATAGTTGTCGATGAACATATATTTATTGTGACGTTCGATCTCGAGGACACTGAAGTTGCAAAATCATTGATCATAATAACAAGATCCATATCTGAAACGTTGCTGACGTATATTGTATATAAAAAAGGATTTGAGGCGAGTTCAAAAACACTGGAGCACCGATCAAGGTAATTTTTTCTCATCGTTTATACAGAAAGCCTTTTTGAGAGACATATAGCCACCGTTCCAGCAGCGTTAAGTAAATTGGAGACCCAAGCCTGTTATTTGATTAACTCAGCTAAAAATATCTCAAAGTTTAGCCATTTAAAAATGCAGTTATTTGGAAAACTACAACGTCTAACGTTGAACTTAAATCTTGAGTAAAATAAGACGATGAATAAGTTGATGAGCGATGAGCATCAAATTTTATTACTTTTTAGTGCTATTAGTAAGTTTCAGCTCACCAAGTATTGCAATAACAACAAAAATAATGAGTTTCAAAAATCCAAATCTATTTGTGTATTACTATAATGAAAATTAAGCAGGCTAACTTATGAGCCAATTTTGTATTCAGTTTGATTACCATATGAACTGATAGGTGTTGAAATAAGAATCTCACCAAATATGTTTAAGTTGAGGATTTCGAAGCTTCAACATTATAAATTCAGGTTTAGTCTGAGCACTGTATACTCAACAATAGTGCTCTATTTGAAAATATTTCATGCTTAATCTGGAAAACCTTTGCTCTCAAAACGTACAAACAATCAAGCTAAACCTCGGTGAGGAGTTCATCCAAAAGATGCAAAACTGTAAATGTAAAAGGTGCCATCTATTAACAGTTGTTTCTAACTTTAAAAGTAACATCCAAAGTGGGTACATTAGTCATGAAAAGTTAGCACCAATCAAACAAAGGGTATCAAAAGTATAATATTTCATAGAACTTAGGATGGTCCGTCATTGAATGAATACGTATCGAGACCCAAAAATGGTGCCAAAAATTTACATTAGCACCCAAAAACTAAAGTTGAGTAGGGCTATACCAGAAAGTTGGCTCATGTATTTGCTAGAATAAACATATGACTTTTATGCTCCAATAATCGTTGGATCATACTGTTCCTGAATAGCAATACATGAGATTGTCGTGTTTAATAGATACCCACTGCAATCAAGTGGTTACTTGAAAGCAGGATATCAAATAATCCCTGACTATGTTTTGCGAAATTTGTAATTTATTATTCAAGTGTTTTCTAATTTCATTTATTTTTTCACTAATATTTCTTGATTTGTCTCGACTTCTCTAACTGTCTGTAACTTGAAGCTACCAATATGGTATCCCCTAGTTATTTGACTGATTCCAAAAAAAAAATGTATTGTAGATAACAGTACTAGGTTGTATGTAACAAAGATTTGAGTTTCGTGAATAAAGAGTTTAATTAAAGACATGAAAAAAAGGTGGCTGTATATAGTATTAAAACCGACTTTATGGGTAATAGGATAAATGGATTGAACGTTAGACAAGCGGACAATACCAATTGTTTAATAGAGTTTAGTTCAACCAATTGACTTTTAAACAAAGTTTTGATTAAAGTGTTACCAGCCTATAGAACACCTGAAAATTCTTTTCAGCTTATAGCTGAAATTTCACTGAGAGGTGAAAAATTTGGAAATAATGGAAAAAAATAAACAATAAAGTATAAGGTCGATCTGACAGTTTTTTATGCTTTATCAATAAAACATCAATACAGTTTAATTTATGCTTATTGTTGACAGGTTTCGAATATATTCAACAATAAAAAGTACAATAGTGTGCAAAATAGAAAAGTACACATCCTCTTGCTGGTTGGGATTTGCTGATAAGAGACGACCGGTTCTGCTTTCGGAGAAGATAATTGATTCAACCAGTCACTTACACCAAGTTAGTTTGTTGTTGTCTTAGGCTCTGGCCAATTTTATTGTAGTCTAAGGTTCCTATATGGCTGAGTGTTGGAGGGGGTTGGCATACAATAGAAGTTGTTATTTGTGTATTGTTGTTGTTGTTTTATGTGGACTCGTAATTTGAAAATTTGTTGCACTTACCGTTTTGAGGCCCAGCATCCCCAGCACTTACTTCAGCTCACCAGATCACCGCAAAACCGTACGAGACAAGATGAGGTATAGCTGAGAGAGTGACTATTGACAGCGTATGTTTTGAACAAATATCAGAGGGCTCATTCATTGCAATCGTATTCAAACCAGGGACAGCAGGCGCAGAGAGACAGAAACTAGCTGCCAGCTGCCATCACACACTTTGTTACACCTTTAGAAGCCTACTAATGGCTTTACTACCTGCTACCACATAGAAAAATGGTGAGAACAACATCCTAAATAACCATTTTCTGCTGAAATTATAGGAGATGTAGTATATAACAACAGGCTTAGTAACGGAACAATAATAAATAATTATATAGTAAGCTATAGGTATATTATCAATACCTGCGGAGTCAGTGCTCCCAACCAGAATGTTTTTAAAGAGTGTTCTGGAAACAACCTCATCTGCCCGCGCACGACGCGATGAATAATAAATCATAGATCAATCGATCAAGTCAAAAACCAAACACACCTAAGAATACAGCAACAGACAGGAGGGTCAACTAATTTCCCGATATAGAAAATGTCGGGTGTCGCAATTCCCGGGTAAAACACCTGGCGGTTTTGCGCCAGAATCCAACATGGGACATCATGCGTTTTAACGCACACCAATGTACAAGTACGTATATATAGCTTGCTGCGCACGCGGGCGCACCGTTATTATATGCACGCTCGAACGCAAAGTTGAGCCCAAGTTGGCCCAAGTTGGCTGTCCAAGTTGAAGATTCGATTCTCAACTAATTAATCTGATTTTCATTTCTATGTCGAGCTTACTGTTTCTGTCTCTTCAACTAATTATTCCTGTGTCTATTATTTGTTTCGCTTTCTTTGTTTTCTCTCTCACGTAAAATAAATATAAATATAAATATGTTGGCTGCACATACCCAGATGATTTTTATGCCCTGTGATTGTGATATATTCGTTCTATCTTCGTTCTATATAAGACCCTCATCTTCCCCATACACTCTTATTGTCTCTCCAGAACGTCAAGGCCTTCCCTACAATTTATCGTAGCTTTAGTTTATTGCCATATTTAGTCCTCAATCACAGTTGCTTCTCAAGTCAATCTCAAATTTACCTACTCATAAATTATCAGGCTACCAACCTACCAAATCACTTATTATCAACAAAATTATCAGTTGTCAAGTTCTCGTCTTCATCACACTCTCAATATTTACTACATCATAAATTCATATATGCTTTCATATATTCCTTCTGCCTCCCAATTGAATAATAAATTATCAAATATAATGTCCCACAATAGAAAAAGATCTATTTCATCCCAAGTTAACTATCCAAATATCAATCAAATTCAGTCGACCAGTCCAAGATCCCCAAGTGAGTTATTTCCCCAACAGCAACTACAACAACTTCATCTTCAACAACCACCTCAAACGTCTTCAGGTTCGTCTTCTCAACCTGTAGGTCAATTACCTTCAATACAACACAATGTCTCCACTCCCTCAACTGGTTTACAACCTCCATTACGAACTCCTCCAAGATCAACCGAAACAAACATAAATTTGCATACAAATACCGCTGGTTCTACAATTTCTACTCCTATGAGACGTCATTTACACATAAGATCAGAACAAAGAAGAAGAGAGAGAATAACTGATGGTTTTGCGAACTTGAGAAATATTGTTCCTTCTATAAAATCGTCAAATGATTCCAAAGCAACTGTCTTGAAAAAAACTGCGGAATACATCGAGGTTTTACAATATGATATAACTGAATTGAGAAACAGATTGGCTTTAGCTGAAAGACATATAGCAACTTTTGATCAAACAAAGAAGTACCAATCTCAGCAAGCGGCTGTAGCTGCTGCTCAACAAGCACAAGTACAAGCAGTGACAGCTTCTCAGTATGGTCAAATTCAGAATTTATCACCAACTTCATATAATACTACGATTTTGGGTACCCCTACTGAAACACCTGCAAGTTACATTTATGTACCTGTTCAACAACAGCAACAGCAACAGCAATCGCAACTTCAACTGGCTCCTTCTCATATGAGACAATACTCTTTACCAACTCAGTCTATCCAACCAACTTCGCAGCAGCAGCATTATCAACTTCAAACTCAATTATCACAACTACAAAACCCCTCTACATCAACTTCGCAAGCATCATCAGCTGTTTCATCTCAACAGCCGTATTACAATAATCAATACTCATACCTTACTTCAGTACCATCATCAACGACTGCAGCAGTACCTTCAACATCATCCACATCACAAGCAGCATCTTATCCTCAATTCTATCAATCATCATACCAACCTTTCGGTCAGCACTTTGACCCTCAGTCTCAAGCTGTACAACAGCAACAGCAGCAGCACACTCAACTTCAACAGCAACAGCAGCAACAACAACATCATCATCATCATCAACAACAGCAACAACAGCAACAACAGCAACAACAACAACAACAACAACAACAACAACAACAACAACAACAACAACAACAACCCGGAGGTCACAGTCGTACTCATAGTTCATCGCAACACGCTCACAGTTTGTCCGCAACGTCGAATTCATCATCTGGTGTGGGAGGTAGTGGTGGCAATAGCAGTAAAACCAAGTTACCTTCTATCAATGATTTGTGAGCTGATTACTGAATGTGAAGCAACAGAGGTTGTTGTGTCTTGTTTAGTGACAGTGATCTAGATGATGAATGATGATAATGATAACAATAATGATAATGATTTCAAAATAATTATGACATACGAGAGTCCTTAATATTGCATAAATTGATTTTTCTTGTTTGCATTAACTTTTCGCTGTGTTAAAAAGCTCATTTTATTGCAGTTTATTTTTTTCTATTTAATACTTGCTTATTTTATAATTAGTTATTCTAGAATTGTTTTACTTATTTTTTACATTTTCAATATTTCTCTAGCATGTTAAAGTTTGCTGTATTACTAAAAAGTTTAATATTTATATACATATACATTTTTTTGCTTTTGCTTTACTTGATTTTGAGTCCAATTTTCATTCTCTGTTTTATTATTACTATATTCGCAATTTAATACTTGTATTTTATCTTTTTATTGAAAAAAATAGTGTAAATACTAAATCAAGATCTGATAAGATGTGAACAGAAGAAAAAACTGAAAGTCTTTATACCAAAAAAGATCGTTTTATTAATAAATTATTGCACAAAAAACTGCTTGAATATAATGGTTCGATATTGAGATTCAAGATCTAGTGTTCGAAATAACGTGGTTCGTCAAATACATGATATCTATGTCCCCTAACACCATCACCATAGAACAATGATGGGAACCTCAAGGTTTCATCAACATCTTCCTCTTGAATGAAATTATTGCCATAAAACTTTTCCTTCAACTCGTCATTTTGTTGTGATAATTGATCCAATTCTTCGTCGGTTAAAAGCTTGAATTTAGCAATTTGTAATTCGGTATCTGTGATGGTTGATCTAGAGATTCTGGCATACCCAACCTTTTTCAATTCTCTAAATAAGATATATTCACACCATCTATCCCAGTCAGTGGAATCAATATCGAACAACCTGGACTTTTCACTGACGTATGTGTTGTAATTACCTTCTAATGGCTTGGTGACCAAATAACTCAACATGACTAGAGGCCTGCTCGATTCTCCCGTGATTTTTTGAAGTTCTAAAGATTGCAATCTTCTGTCTTCTTCATCTTCTTCCTGACCAGAATGGAAAACAACCACATCCACCAATGAGCCATATATGTCTAAAGTGGCATGTATAGCAGGTGCTAATTCACCGACAGGGGATGGAAGTAAATGGTGAGTAGAATTTATAATGGGGAATTTAGATAACAAAGCGCATCCCCATGTATGCTTGTTTGGACCTGGTCCATAGTCAACATACATACCCAACTCTTCTGCAATTCTCTGGGTGATATCTCTGTTACCCCCAATCATTCTTTGAGTATCTGATTCCAAAAGACCAATAATATCAACTTGAGCGTCAAAAATGAGATCTCTCATACGGGTCTCACTAGCCCACATATCGTTATCCAAACCAAAATGGATACACCAGATACCTGTTGTAAAGGATTGCGAATTAGGATTATATGGCTCAAACGCAGTAGTTGGATATCTTTTGAAAGTTATTGTTATAGCAACAACTAGAAACACCGAGGCAAATGTCAACGTTCTCCTCTTGAGAGTGTGTACAAACTTGACAGCTGAACTAGCTTGAGATGCTAACGATGTATTGTCTGATAACTTGTGGTTCAATATTCCACATCCGATCATGGCAACGGAGGTAAAAAGAATAATATCCGTTCTTTCTCTCAATAATGGTCCACCAGGAACAAAAGCGTATGCAACAATCCAAACATGCCCCAAAGAAATAATAAGATTGAAGATGAAGCCGATGAAAAAGACAAAACCAGGATTGTATTGAGTACTGTTCTTAAAGACTGGATACGATATAGCGGATAAGTAAACTGTGTAAACAAATCCACCAACAAAACCAGTCCATTCATTGAAAGCATAAAGAACTATGGCACCTGTCAACCCTAAAGTAAAAAATTTCCAACTTGAAACAAAATAAGTAGATTCAATAGATAAATAAATCCCGATAATCATTGCAATAAATGACAATAAACTATGGGGAACTGGTGTTGGCCCATTGATGGGATAGCCATTCCATGTCCATGTAATAATGGTGCCAGCATCTGTCAACATACACTGAAGTGAAAATATGAAACCACCGACTCCTAATGCGGAGAGAAAAAATGAGTGATTACCTCGTTTTTTGGGTTTAACAGTAGGAACAACTCTGACTTTTGGTGTGAAAATGGCACCAATCAATCCAACAAATATTCCCAAGCTGTTCCATCCACCTATAGACTCATGCATAATTGGCCATATGGGATTATTAGAGTAAAAAGAATACTTGACGATATTTGCGAGAAGAAGACCCAATATAAACGTGACAGTATAAGCTTTCAAATCTTTACCAGGATTAGCAGAATTGCCGTGTGCCCATAACTCGTTAACTAGAGCGATGGATCCAAAAGCACATCCAACACCAACCGATATCAATCTCGATTCAGGGTCTGGGATTTTGTAAGCACCAACACCGAACAACACACAAAGCACTCTGGGAATGAACGGAAAGTGACAAAAAAAATTTCTGATGAAGGGTAAAGCTAAAATAAGTGGTGATAACAAAAAAGCAATTGCTGCTTCATATCCGGAAAGACCCATGTACCATAAAGGGAAGTACCAAACACAGAGGTACAATGAACTGACGACAGACCAAAACAAGTACGAGTTGATAGTATTGATTGTCAATCTGAAGTAATTCAACTCGCTTTCATCCGTACCTTTAGCTACCACCGTAGCAGGTTTCACCAAGTGCAATTCCTTCGTGGCAAACTCGACTGATGTTGGAGTGATGGATACATTCAAATCTCTCAAATCTAATATCGACCATGAGTCGAAAGCTATATCCAAAACAATCAACAACCATTCAAAATAGGCATAAATCGAATAAGCACCCGCTCTTCTATGAACCTTGTGTTGAATAAACCAGTATACCAAAGGAACCAACATTCCAAAAAATGACAAAGACGTGATTCTTCTGTATAATCTTAAATTCGACCTCACAGGTGACAACTTGACGACAGCCAAATCCCAAGGAATGGTCAACAAGATGTAACCAATCATAAACACATCGTGGGCATCATGATCATCAGTAGATGTTATGTAGACCCAACCCCCACAGGTGAAAGTTCTCAAAATACCAGAGATCAACAACACCGTGGGATACCTCGAGTTTTGGTTGTACAATCTGATGTACAATAAAACTATCAACAAAAATCTTGGACCCGATGTTAAGGCTATCAAGATCTGGAAAATTGATCTTTCAGGATATCTGTCACCAATGGTGGCAGAAACACTGGGAAACCATTCATCAGGATACCCGTAGAAACCATTTTGGACTATCTTTTCGTAATGGAGATAAGCACCAACTATCAAGGCTGATAAAAAGGCAAAGGAAGCACATATCGTATGAGCATAACCTATCAAAGAACCATCGAAAGACACCAATGTTTTCTTGGTGCTCGATAACTCACTCATAGCTGTATGCAAATGATGATTAAGTCTGGTATAATCTCAGCGTTCAATAGCCTGATGGTCTAATAGCTCAAGAGTATAGGAATAATGCTCTCCACCTCTTCCAGCTTCCAGCTCAATCTGGTTTTTATTAGCCGGTACACACCCCTTAAGATTCTGTTCCAGTACCAATTTTATGTCAAAATACCCAGTCTCCATGTCTAGCTAGAGAGACAGGGATCTGACAGTATGGCGACCTTGAAAGTGGAAAGGATTCACAGGTTTCTACCCAAAGTATCATCCTCAGTACGAAGCTCTTACGTTTTTTTTGAAAAGAACTCCGAAGTCATTCGCTCTATGACGCTCGCTACACCAGATTTTCCTGTTCAATCAGCGTGTTATCGACCACTAAACACCCACCACTCCTTTGCTTCTGCTCCAGTGGCTTCTCACTGGAGCGTCAACTCACACACATGTCTTTGTGGGGAGAAACCATCCAGAGGTGGTCGATATAGGTGAAAAATTATGACTTCCTAATTGGGAGCATACCATAAATCACACAAAATAACATATTTATAGGCGGGTAATCTCAAATTTGTCCAGTTAAAATTCATCATTTTCATATTATCAAAGTATATATACAACAAGCAAAAGTCAAATACTACATCTCAGACACATCATAGGAATCCAAGATGCCAGGTACGTAATGAATCAGAAAGGGAAGCAATATGCTCTCTCACATATGGAGAGGATTTTTTTTGTGAGCAAGGTTTACTAACCAAGAATTAGAACACATTAGACCTAACTTAGTTTCATTTGATAACATTGATTACAATAACGAAATTGACTTGAAGAATGCCCAAGAGTCTATGTTGAGAGAGCAATGGATCAGATCCCAGGAGTTGAATATCACTCGTAATGCATTAAAAAAATGCCACAAGGTCTCTGGTGTCAACCACTACGAAAACTGCAGAGATTTAGCTGAAAAGTACTTGAATATGTTACAGACCCATAGAGTCAAAGGTTATATGGGTTACCAAAAGAACGATCCTTCCAAATAGGCACATTTTATTCTGTGCTACAGAGATAGATCCAGACTCCTAGAATTCTCGAAATAACTTCTTACTCAAATGTTCAGGTACCTGAAAACTCAACTTTCGGCGTGCTGGTGTTCTAGTTTAGCTCAATACTAGTTCATGTCATCAAAATTCATGACAGTACAATGTCTATATCTATTTATTATTATTTATTAGGGTGTATCATTTTTCATATTTTTCAGTTATTTCTTTTATTTCCAACTTTTTGTTTAACACTTGGTGCATTTGGCAATAGAATGATTGATTAGTTATTAATTGTGTCACATCAATACTCTGTAGCCCCTACAGTACAACTTTACCATCTCTTCCATGGTCTTTTCTTATATAAACCACTGCACAACATCCTCAAAGTTCAGATCACGTGCTTTTTTTGCTATTTCATTAGTACTGAAAATTACGACAAAATCCCTAAATAAGAGTAAATTTCGTCACCAATGAAAGGTCCAAATTTTCCAGCCCGATTTCACCGTTGTTCGCTTTTCAAAGTATTGAAATAAAAACCTCTTGTTGACCTGCTAGAAAACTACAGTCACCATCCAAATCATTGAAAATGTTTCGTTTAGGTACTAATGTTGCCCGCACAGTTGGTGCGCAATCAAGGTATGTTTGTTTTACTAAGAAGTATTAATTGGTGATTTTGTTGAGCTGAAAACTAGAGTTGTAAAGCTGGTCTTGAGGGAAGATATCCAGTGATGTCTCCTTGCCCTTCCCTGTCTCGCTCATTTCAACAGCATACGAAGTCAACTGATTATGATCACTAGAAAATGACACACATAGTTCGTTTTGAAATGTTATTATCTGCAATTTAAGAGAAGTCATGACAACTACCGAAGACGCATATTGAGATTCAACTTGTATCGATATATTGTTGAGGAGCCTGTGGGTGTTCTATTCATACTTGGTTCATCTCTATATAGGTTGCTTATTACAAAGAAGAAGCCGACTCAATGAATTTCGAAAGCCAACAAATTTCATGAATCAATGTTTAAGGAGTTACTAACACTTTACAGAAACTATGCAACTCTTCGTGAAATTGAAATGCGTTTAAAATCTATTAAAAACATTGAAAAGATCACAAAGACCATGAAAATTGTTGCTTCTACTCGTTTGAACAAGGCCCAAAGAGCCATGACCAACTCAAGAGCTTACAACAAAGCTGATGGTGAATTTTACAACAACGCTGAACCTGCTCTTCCAGAATCCGTTGAAAAAACTTTGTTAATTGTTGTTTCATCTGATAAAGGTTTATGTGGTTCCATTCATTCTCAAATCGCCAAATCTGCCAGAAAAAGATTTGATGCTTTAGACGGTAAGGCTGATATTGTTACCATTGGTGATAAAGTCAAAGTTCAATTAGTTAGAACTCACCCAGAAAACGTTATTTTGTCTTTCAACGGTGTTGGTAAAGAAGCTCCAAACTTTACTGAATCTTCTTTAATCTCAGACGAAATCAAGAAATTAGGTGAATATGCCAGCGTTGAAGTTTTATACAACAAGTTCCTTACTGCCGTTTCTTTTGAACCATCTTCTGTCCCAGTTTACAGCGGTGAAGCGATCGAAAAAGCTCCAGGTTTATCTAAGTATGAATTGGAATCTGAAAATGAAACCGTTCCAGAAACCTTGTCTGATTTCACATTAGCCAACTCAATTCTCCTCGCTATGGCCGATGGTTATGCTTCAGAAATTTGTGCTAGAAGAAATGCTATGGATAACGCTTCCAAGAATGCTGGTGATATGATTAACAGATACTCTATCTTATATAACAGAACTAGACAAGCCGTTATTACTAATGAATTAGTCGATATTATTACTGGTGCTTCTTCATTAGATTAGATCTAATTAAGTTATTTAGGTTTATATATTTAGTTTCTCAATTATAAAAGAATAATGACTTCATATTAGAAAAAAGATTGAATTATATGTTTATTTATTAATTTTTTTAAATTAGTAAAAATAGCGTACGTACATCCATGATGTTTGCTACATTTGACTCAAAACTTGTAAAACTTGTTCTCTTGAAATCAATTATAAACCAGAAGAAATGAAAATTAGATAGTACACCATCAAGATAAAAGCGGGCAAGTTCAAAACTTTATATTTGGTTCAGTCAACTTTGATTGCACCGTAGATTTTTTTCACAAAAACCAACGCGGTAATCAAGCCAACACACCCACAAGCTAAACCGAATAGTAAACATATCAACCCAGAGTAAGCAAAATATAACAAAACGCTCAACAAATCAACAACTTTCAAAATTTTAATAAAGTAGTAAATAGAATATGCAAATATAAACCATGCCACCGATGACCCTATAACAAACGACCGCCATTGCCACTTATAATCTTCATATATTAATGACAAATAAATAGCGACTATAGTAGATTCTGCTATTATCATTAACAAAATAAAAGCCGTTATGAGTAAAAATCCATACATATAATAGAAAGTTGTTTTTTCCAACCAGATTGAATTGAAAATAAACAACAATTCAACGTAAACAATTCCAAATGGTATAATCCCAAATATTGGAATGGAGTAAAGGTATCTTGTGAACATTGGCTGTTTAGGAATTCTTCTTGTGGTGTTTTTCTCTACTTGTGTGTTCGAAATTAAAAAATTGTCTTTACTGAATTTATGCTTATTAGCAATAAAGCCACCGACAACACTTAGTGGGAGTTGGAAAACGAACAAAAGCAACAATAATACGCAAACGGTACCGAATGGCAAGGCATTTGAGGAATCTTTTGCCCAAATAAAAAAGTTTAATATGAGAACAAACATCAATACAGAACCAGTCAAACTTCCACCAAAAATTAAAGAAAATTTCAAGCAGTGTGGTAAATCCTGGTTCAAGGTGTTGTTGAAATTTTTGTAAAATAAAACGCCAAAGTATCCGGCTGCAAATCCTGCTAAAACAAACAAAAAGAGAGCAACAGAAAACACAGAGCCACTAATATTGTTATCAATAATACCAAATGCGCATATTATTATAACTCCTAATATTGTCAATAATAACTGAACACCGGAAGAAGCAATGATCGACAAAAGTAAGGGTCTTCTGGGGGTTTTGAAAACATCATTGATTAGAAGTTTCCAGCCAGATTCCAAACTTATTGGAAGATTTTCATAGTCTTGTTGATTGAAAGACTGGATATCTTTACTCAACGTTCTTAATAGCACAACTGCCACAATTGTGGACAATAAAACTAAAAGAACAACAGCGTTGATGACAGACAACCAATGAATGTTCTTATGGTTGATTTCCTGGTTATAATACAAGTCCCACCTGTCTTTGTATTCTATCGAATTATCTTCTCGCCAATAAACTGAATAAGTAAATGGTATGATCACGTTTTCGTTAACATTCAAGTTCAATGCAAAATTTTCGAAATCTTTGGAAGCACCGGGACACTGTTCATTTATGACACTTCTAGGATAAACTTCGAATCCGACAATAGAGTTCAAGCCGTTTGATTCCTTGTGAAATCTGATCACCAACATGACATGATTGTACAAGTATGATTTTCCATTTTCAATGAACCCCAACGGAAAACCAGCAGCATAATACTTAGAGTTCAAGTTGGTTGACACGAAAGTAGTTGCACCTGGTAAACCATCCACCAACCATTGAACAACGTAACCTTTTCTTATCAACTCATCGGCTCTTTTTATACCATGGGGTTTAGTGATTCTGTCACATAACCTCAAACAAGGCTCATCCTTTCCAAATTTTAAATGGTAGTCTGACTCCCATATTCTGTCACCCTTCAAGATTTCACCAAGAGAAAGATGTAATGGCTTCGAATTGGGGGTGGGTGGACAAATGAATGGCAAGTCATAATATGAGTAAGGTAACTGGGTGGAATCAGATTCGACTTTATTGATCAATAAATCAACATTGTCTCCATTTCTATAATAAGTTTGTGTCAAGCCTAAATTGAACGCCGTCGTTATTTCTATGAGTTGGAGAAGTAGTATCCACACATGCGATATCATAACGCTCTTTTTTCCAATCAATGATGTGAACAGCGCTGGTTGAAATGACTGATATGCTGGAATTCTGTGTGTTTAAATTCAGTACTATATCAGAGGTGTGGTCCTGTCCTGTGAATCTCCCACACTGTATCAAATGTAGTTTTTTAAAATATCTGGTCTGGAATTGAACCTGCTACTCAAGGCCTTTTTTCTCCTCAATCTTAAAGAAAAAGTAAAATAAAGGTGTTATTATTGCAAAACACAAGCTTATTTCGAATCTAAAAACCTGTAATAGAACCTCCCTCTGATACCTAATGTTTGCTTATTTCAAAATAGCCTATACCAGAATTTTTGAGTTAGCCCTCCACTGATCAGCAAGAAAGATGGTATCTTGGTTCGACAAAAAGTGATAGTTTAACAGCTTAACCTTGTGAGAGTCGTGCGATAATTCATTTATTATAGTCGCTAACACAGTAATTCAATAATTATTCGTATCCTGCACCGAGTCTTGACAATCGAAGTCGAAGGAAAGCAATCAATATAGGGACTTGACAGTAAACCAAAGCTCTTTTTTCTATATTAGGAAATAATTGTATCTTCGATTTCCCTGGATGTCATCAAGCTATTTCAGCTAACCGACAGCGAAAAAATGATTTTGACGCCCTGGAAAAACTGGCCCGTGTGTTTACAAGAGCGCTTACCATAACGGAAAAATAAAATTAAAAAAATGGACGAGTTGGGAATTGAACCCAAGACCTCTTCCATGCTAAGGAAGCGCGCTACCAACTGCGCCACACGCCCGATTGTTTTTGATTTTAAATATAGAGCTCAAATATATCTGTACCAAGAAAGAACGAAAACAGCCAATTATACTCTTGATATCCACATTGTTGCCACTGTGTTCAGAATTGTCATTGGAATTTCATCAGCCCCCACCAGAAACTAGCTATTATTCCCACAATGACGCTGATACCGTAATTTGATTTCAATTTTAAAGTAATGCCCACGTTAGAGATGTCTGAAATTACGGAACTCTTGGAAACCTTCGATTAATCGTTCACACTGATTTCCGAAGGAAGGAAGTAAAACGGGTACGATCAGCATATCTGATTACATATTTGACTGAATAGCAACTTCTTGAGTTCTTTTTCTTCTATCGGGTCTCTTTTCATCGCAGTCAGCTTCTACGTCAACAAATTCACATCTTCAATTGTTGATTCTAGCTCCTGTTCGAAAAGAATATAGACATCTCGCTCAGAGACAAGATCAAAACCACTGGTGAAACCAATGAATTTGTGCAGATGATAATTTCTGTCTACGCAGAAAACGTGCCACCAAAAGAGCATGAAAAATTAACAAATAAAGACTGACAAAGAAGGATAAACTCAATACCACTTGCTCAATTTATTTCGTCGGTGGATCTGCTTCATTGGTAGTAACGTCTTGCTGAAAGAGGAAACCTGCAAGATACCTTAGGGTCTCTGTCCCAATTGAGAAATGATGAGATGTATATGATGATCAATGGGGATGAGGTTGTTCTATATAAGATAGAGTTCTGACCTCTTTTTGTCCATTTAAATTCCTCAGCCATCAAGACTCTGAAAATGGTCAAAATCAATGAGGTCTTAGTGTGCACTTTAGGTGTGACAGCTAGTGTTGTCGCCCAACCTTTTGGGCCATACAATCCACCACCGAGCCCTTCATTTTCCTTCCCCAGTCCACCGAATGATGGGAACTTTCCAACAGATTTCCCAACAGATTTTCCAAATGGATCCACTGGGTTTTATAGTGAGGATACATCATCTAGTGCTGTTGCTTTATCTAGTGCTGTTGCTTCATCTAGTGCTGTTGCTTCATCTAGCGCTGTTGCTTCATCTAGTGCCGTTGCTTTATCGAGTGATGTTGTCTCCTCGAGCACTGTTGCGCCATCTAGTGCTGCTTCCACATACCCTGCAGTTATCAACTACTTCACTGCTCCAACTTACAACTCTTTTGAAAGCCAAAAACCATATTCTCAAAGATCTCATGAGCAATATAATATTTTGAGGTTCTTAGGGGGTACCGGTCCATACGTTGCTCACTCGGGCTATGGTATTAGTCCAAGTACTCCAGATCAGTGTAGTGTTGACCAGGTTCACTTGTATATGAGACACGGAGAAAGATTTCCAACTACCGGGACAGGTGCTAGCTTATACGCTTTATTCACCAAGTTGAAGAATGCTACCGTTACAGCGTATCAAGGCCCATTGGCATTTGTTGAAGACTTGGAATATTTTGTTCCTAATACTGCATATTATGAATATGAATCTTATGCTGGTGCTTATTCAGGATTGGCTGATGCTTTCAACTTAGGTACAGACTTGAGACAAAGGTATCAAGCTTTGTGGGATTCTGAATCGATTTTACCCGTATTCACGAGTGGTCAACAACGTGTTGTTGATACTGCGAAAAGCTTTGCTAGGGGGTTTTTTAATGCAAATTATTCTACCCTTGCTTCCATTCAAGTTTTACCAGAGATCGCATCACAAGGTGCCAACACTTTGACTTCTCATGACGCCTGTGTTAATTATAATGGCAATTTCAACAACGACTTGATCAAATCTTTTTCCTCGAATTATTTACAAATTGAGGCAGACAGAATCAATAGATTATCACCTGGATTTGATATAACCGCTAGTGATGTTTATAACATAGTAAACTACTGTGGTTTCGAATTGAACGTGAAAGGTTATTCCCACTTCTGCGATGTTGTCACTTCCGATACTTTACAAAACTTTGCGTACTCCAAAGATCTCAATTTCTACTACAGCAATGGAGCAGGGTACAACTTGTCTGTACCTATAGGCTCAATTATCGCAAACGCAACAACAACATTATTAGAACAAGGTCCAGAAGCAGGTCAATTGTTTTTCAGTTTTTCTCATGATAATGATCTTATGACATATATCACTGCTTTGGGATTATTTCATAATGGTGGAGACTTATCCACAGAAGAAATTGAATTTGGCAGACTATTCAAATCTTCAGAAATTGTACCTATGGGTGGTCATATCATCACAGAACGTTTATCTTGCTTGAATACAACTTCGCAACAACAAGATGTATATGTCAGAACCATCTTGAATGACGCTGTTATCCCAATACCCGGCTGTGCTGATGGTCCTGGTTTCAGTTGCTCACTTCAAGGTTATAGAGACAATATCGATAGCTTACTTGGTGACACCTCATATGTTGAAGCTTGTGGCGTTAATAGTACTGCTCCCCAATACCTTTCTTTCTTCTGGGATTGGAACGTTACCTTTGCCAACAATTAGATGTTTTATTTGGTATGAAAAGTAGTACCCATATAGGGCAGAGACCCCTGATTCACAACACGATGAATCAAGCTATCAATTTGTATCTGTATTTTCTCCTGAAATCGTCCGTGGTAGCTTAGAATACTTCAAAGAGATTTATTTATTCTACACATGTGATTAAATTCATCTCTTTTGCATAAGTATACTAAGGACATCTCGTGACAGGCCTCGCTTGGGGCTGTAATCTCATTTGCTCCTTTTTCTGCCCAAAAGTAAAACTTATCATCTCGATAATCGCGTCTGGAGCACTATTATTGCTCATCTCGTATGGAAACCCTATCAAAAGTAGAATGTCATTACTCTGCATATCATTAGCAGCGCAGAAGCTACTATATACGAAATATACCTCGATTTGAAAAAACAACCTTCTAAAGATTCCGTTAATATTATTTCCTGATTTTATGATATCACGACAACTTGGCACGCGGGAAAAAGAACCACATTAGTGCTCTTTCTTGAGAGCTGGTTTACATTTTACAACCGTTCCTTATCCAGGGCACTCTTTGACAGAATTCCTTGAGAACATTCAAAATAGGCACTCCAAGAATGTATGTAAATGGATAAAATATCCATCAGATAAACCGGGGGGGTTTCGATCTTTTAAGCGACATACTAGTAATCCGACCAACTACGGTACTTGCGCTTTATTTAGTCATACAATTAAGTTGGCTTAGCGATATGTTTTTGAGACTAATCCCACTCAAATACTTCCCGGGGATGAACAGGAAGTATTCTGTCATGAAAAACCACCATGAACTTCATTGATATATAGTTTAACCATATACTATCACCAGTAAAATGCGATATATTTGTCATTAGTCATCGAAGTACTTAGGTTCTTAGGACGGAGACGGGATATGCGTGGCTTGTGTTTCTGATGACAGATGCGGCTAGTTGATATTTCGACCCAAGAACTAAATAGTTGCGCTTAAGTCCTTGGCCTTCAACCCTCTTTTTTGTTTTCACACTCCAGGAATGGTTTGAACTATCTTTGATATTTGTTTTGAGTAAGTATACGCATCTTCCTCCCAGATTTAGCAAAATGAAGCCCTCAAAATTGGCATCATGTGCCGTGTTTAACGGGTTGTCGTATTCATCATGAAAGCCGCAAAATGATGAGGGTTCTTTATATATTAAAGACGGAAAAACGACCTTTACGTCTGCACACCCTGTAGAGTTTTTCCACATTATAAAAAATGTCTCCAGTTGTGGCTACCGGCTTCCATTTGTAGGTGATCTTCATTTTCTTATATATTCTTGAATACTATTCTCAGTATCTTCCAACTCTCAAGATAAACCCCTTATCGACAATTTTTGCAACGATTGCATCGTTACCTTGCAATTTGAATATTGCTTCTTTCCTTTGATTTGTTGTACTCACTTTCACAGCGGAATAATCCGTAGCTAATATCTTTCAAGCAGAAGTTTTACTTCAGCATCTTGTATCCATTTTGATCACCAGGAGTCAGATTCTTGAGGTTGTGTTGGTCCATCTTGAAACCAGCAAAGGATATTAGGTGGTTCTTCACTTTTGTATTCACTTCACAGCAGCAGAAACTTATTTGTCATACTTAATCCACCAAATGCCATTGGATGACAGTAATTATTTAACAAATCATGAAGCAGCCTTGGCTGTTGTTGCAACAGCTATGAAAAAGTCTAGATACAGACTAGATACATTGATCATATCTTCATTTATGGGGGGTACATTATTCACAGCTGGGGGTATGTTGCACATCATAGCTCAAGCGGAGAACCCTCAATTATTCGAAAATAACCCGGGTTTGGTTCATTTATTACAGGGTGCACTTTACCCTATAGGCTTATTTTTTGTGGTCATAATGGGAACTGACTTGTTTAACTCAAACATATTGTTTTTTACGGTTGGTTTGCTTAGGCGTGCCGTGTCGGTGTTTGACTTGTTGATTAGTTGGATTGTCAGCTGGTTGGTCAATTTGATAGCGAGCATATTTGTTGCTTATTTATTCTGCCATTTTTCTGCCATTGCTTCAAATCAACAATTTGTGGATGGATCTATTGACATTTTGGTGGAGAAGGCTAACTTTAGTTTCCATGAAACTTTGTTGAAGGCAATGGCATGTAACTTTTTTGTCGCCCTAGGAATTTATTTACAACTAATGGCCAAACCCATTCATGTCAAATTTTTGATGTTATTTTTTGCTGTTTTTACGTTTGTTAGCATGGGCTTCACGCACACAGTCGCAGATATGTTTTTAGGAATCATGGGGTTGATAAATGGAGCCCCAGTTAGTGTTGCAACCTTTATTTGGAAATTGTTGATCCCTGGAACGATCGGGAACATAATAGGAGGAGGCTTTTTTGGCTTGACCTTACCTTGGTATTTACATTTGGTTGTCGTCGAAAGGGACCAAAGATTACTCAACTTGCCCAAATATGACATCAGAGACGAACAGCCTGAGTTGGGTATTGATTCAAGGGTCGTCAGGCGTCCAATCAAAGAAGAATCTGTCGAAGATCAGGAAAAAAGAGAAGCTGACTTGAGAAAAGACTCAGAAGAGTTAACGTCAGAAGAGCCTGAGCAACCGAATGAATCTCCCGTTGGTATATATGCTGACAACTCACTCAATACATCCATTTCAGAATACTCGACTACGTCCAGAAGAAGAATCCAGTCTAAAAGAAGGGGGTCAGTATCGTCCTTATCAACGAGATCCCCTAAAGGTGTGTTTCCCGTTTTTGGTATGGGTCAACCGTTAGCGCGAGAAAGAACAATTGCATCGGGTATTGATAGAGCAAATAAAGATGGTGACAAAACAGATACTGACAGCGAAGCTGATCGTGACAGCGAATACGGTGAAGGGGGTAGAATAACGCGTGTGGATACGGTTGGGTCACAGCTAAAAAGGGCTTTTACCTTGTCTTCGTTGAAACTGAAAAATGCTGTTAAAAAGAGTGATATAGAGGCCAACCCCACTGGTCCGTCAACTCCTCGTAGCTCCTACACACGAAGAAACTCAGTATTGAATCCTACTGTTCTCCCCGCGATTCCCAGCGATCACCAGCATATGTGTGATGATGATGATATTGAGAATTCCAATACAAACGACATTGACCAGAGGAGCGTTGATAGCTTTGCCCATTCTTCTACTGGATAGAGGGAACCATATGGGTTGACTCATTTTTTAATAACTTCATGGATCATTATCTTTCTAGAAGGAATGATATAAGCTGACAATATGGGAAGTGACTTGAGATCAATAAACAAAGGTTCGTTTTTCCTTCTCCATTATTAGTTGCTCTGTGTTCTTTTTAAGTGGATTTTTTTTGTCTGTTGATTATAGACTTGGTTGCCTTTGTTGGAATGTTTTTGGGTTTGATATTTGATATATATTTATAGACTAATCTTTATTTTGTTCTTAAAAGTAGAATGTTTGCTCATTGTATACACAGCTATTTGTTTGGGCTATATATACCGTGCTCATAACCACGAAAATAGGCGCGTTTTACGCGTACTCTTTTTTTGCCCTCCACAGAGTAATATATCTAATCGAAAACATCAAAAAGATATACAACCATCTTCCGCTATATAGCACTAGTTTTGAATCACGCAATAGTAATAGCATGCCTTCGTTACTGAAGTTGAAATTCAAGCAGCATATAGTTTCCACGGTCAATGATCCCATTTCAACAAAAGATTTACTAAAAAGATTAGAGAATTTAAGCGATGAATTGTCTTCAACAGATCAAGAATCTGCTGAGATTGAGTCATACTACGCAATAAAAGACCAGTTGATCAACAAGAAGTTGTTGAAACATCAAAACGCTGGTGTTCAAGCTTATGTTTGCTGTTGTCTATCTGATATACTTAGATTATATGCACCAGATGCTCCGTTTACTGGCCCCCAATTGAGTGAAATTTTTAGGGCTTTTTTCCAGCAATTCAAAAGATTGAGTGTTACTGAGAATCCGTATTATCAACAGCAGGTGTATCTTTTGAAAAGATTGGCTGAAGTCAGATCTATTATATTGATAACTGATTTAGCAGATTCAGAATCATTGATAGAACAAATTTTCGAATTGTTTTATGAATTATCCAACAAGAACTTTCCAGCTAAGTTAGAACCTCTAGCATCAGATATATTATCTGAAATCATCTCTGAATCTGAAGCGATTCCGAACAAGGTGTTGAAACTAATTCTAAACCAATTTCTTTCTTCTTCTTCCCTGAGTTCCAAATCAACTAATATAACGAGTCTAACTAATATTACAAATCCAGCTTTTAATTTTACTATAGCAATTTGTGAATTAAATATTGATAGAATGTCAAGACAAGTGGCTCAATTTTTTTCTGAAATATTTTACGAGAATAGTAAAGAACAATTGCAAGATCCTACAGATTCGGATCAAGAATCTTCTGATATATCCACTGCAAAAGCCATCGAAAATTTGAAGAAAATTCATAAACTTTCTATTCAGGTATGGAAACACGTACCTGAGTTGCTTGGCTCTGTTATGGGGTTGATGGATGATGAGTTGAATGCCAATGTTGAAAAGATCAGATTATTAGCTACAGAAACGGTTGGGAAAATTATAGCAATCCGTAACAGTAGAGTTAACTTTGTTGTAACGCATAGAGAAACTTGGTTAAATTGGTTGAAAAAAACCCTAGATATCAGTCCAAATGTCCGCTGTAAATGGGTGGAACAGACTGCTGCCATCTTGGATGGAAGAGTTGATGTGGTGAGTGAATTGAGCAGTGGTTTGACTAAGTCTTTACTAGACACTGATGAAAGGGTTCGATTAGCCACCTGTAAATCCATCGAAAAAATACCCCATACCATTTTCATTGGGAAAGTTGCTAATCAGTATATTATGAGTACTTTAGGTCAATTGATAAGAGAACGCCATCCAGATACCAGAAATGAAATCATTAAAATCAGTGGAGAATTATATAATAAGTGTTTTGATGAATTGTATCAAGGTAATGAAGAGTTCGATAAATTAGTCAGCTGGATTCCAGATCATATTTTAGGTTTAGTTTATATCAATGATATAAACATAAATTCTGTTGTGGATTATTGTTTGTTTGAGAAAATTTTACCTTATGAGAGTGATACCGTGAAGCGTGTTGATAGATTATTGACGGTGTATCAACATTTAGATAACAAAGCTAAAAACTCATTCATAGCTATTGCTAAGAGACAACAGCAACTAGCGTCAGTTTTGAGTACTTTTCTAGAATTCTGTGATAAATATAATGGTGGAAATGTTTCTCCCGATGAAGATGAGATACAATTGTACAGCAAAGCGGATAAAGTTTTCAAGTGGATTTGCGTTTCCTTTCCGGAAGGTTTCAACTCGTATGATTGTATTCAAAGGTTCTATAAATTGAATAACAGAAGATTTTACCGCCTAATAAAGCTTTGTATATCTCCAGAAAGTGACTTTGAAACAATAAAGAATTCAACAAAAGAATTACTTTCAAAATTAAGTGATCCAAAACAAATTAAATTAGATGGAGAGCAGAACATTTCTACTACAGATATGGTTTCTAACTTCAAGCTTTTATTATACCGCTCCTCCATAAATTTCTTCAATAAAAGTAACTTGTCTCAAATTGTGAGTTACTCTAGAAATTCGAAACACGGCTTGTGCAAAGTCGCCAATGAAATCCTCCAACAAATATCTGTGTTGAATCCGGATGTTTTCAAACATCATGTTAGAGAGCTTACTTCTATTATTACAAATGATAACGACATCACAAATAAAAGTACGTTTTTGAAGATCATATATCACTTCACTAAAAGGTTTCCGGAATTGTTATCGGATGAAGTCGACTATATTCAGCTGTTACAGAATTTCACCGAAGAAGGATCCCCTCTTGAAGCGAAATACGCAATCAAGATTTTATCTTTGAGTAAAAGTAAAGAATTATACACAGCTTCAATATTTAGCCAAGTTTATCCTTTTGATAAAGGAAAAAAAAAGTTTACAACTCATTTATCAACTGTTGGTGAGATTTTCCTACAAGACTCCGGAGTTGTTGAGCCCAAAGCTGGTGAAGTTACGAGCTTTTTGATAAGAGATATTTTACTATACAATGATGTTATTGGTAAAGACAATGATCCAGATTGGGTTGATAGTGATCACTTTGAAAAGGGTGGGGATGACTCTTGCTACGCTAAAATTTTGGGCTTGAGACTTTTTGTTAACAGATTAAAATCTCTTGAAGGAAATAATGACAGCATTGATGTAGCTGAACCCGTTTTCAAGCTATTAATTTCTTTGATTGGCAATGGTGGTGAGATAGTGTCACAGAAATCCGGTACTTGGCCAACTCCCAAACATTATCAAAGTGTCTTGCGACTAGAAGCTGGGTTCAATTTATTGAAATTGGCAAAAATCCCCACCTATAATAATATGATTAAATCAAGTTCAATCAACAGATTGGTATTCCTAGTTCAAGATCAATGTGAGCAGGTCAGATTATCTTTCATATCGAGATTGAAAAAACATTTGAATACTGAATCCATCTCAGAAAAGTTTATACCTTTGATTTTTTTCATGGCCCATGAACCTAATGAAGTTATGAAAAATGACATAAAAACGTGGGTCAAATCTAGTTTCAAAAGAGGATCTCAATCAAGTTCCAGAAAAGATATAAAGTATGAAAGATCGATGGTGAGACTTTTACATATGATTTCACATAATCAGGAATTCATGGACTTGATTCAAGAAGATATGAAAGATCCAAAAGGTGATAATTTGATGAAGGCCTATTTATATGCTTCAGAATATCTTTCTTTCTTTCTCGAGTCAATAGCAAATCAAGATAATATCTCGCTTCTTTATTATTTTGCAAGCCGCATCAAACAATATCGTGATGTGACAGTCGAAGAGAGTGATGATACAGAAAAATTACCAAATAATTTTTACAATATTTATAAAGTAGCTGAATTAGCTCAATTGGCAATAAAAGAATTGTGTGAACTTAAGAACTGGACTATGCAAACATGGCCTGGGAAATTACAGTTATCTGCTGATCTATTTGCTCCTATGAGAAGTACGAAAGAAGCTCAAAGTATCGTTTCAACAGTTTATATTCCCGATGATATTCAAAATAAATTAAAAGTGATAATCAGACGTCGACTTACAATAAGCAATGGCAAAAAAAGAATTGGTGGGGAACCCCTGAAAAAATCCATAAAAAAGGTCAAAATTGATTCTCATAATTCATCGAAGACGAATACCAAATCCGCTACAGCTAAAAAGTTCCAAGCTACCAAAAAACCTAGCTCTGACAAAAATATTCCCAAAGAACCGACTAGAAAAAGTTTTCGCCTCAGAAAAAATGTCAAGTATGCTGACAGTGATATTGATAGCGAGAGTGATGAAAATAATGATATTGGATCCGAAGACGGCTCTGAGCAAAGCGAAGACCAAGAAAGTTCTGAAGCTGAATGATTTAATTTTTGTTTCAATGTTTAATATGGGTGTTATCTTTGTAATGGTTTGATTGCATTTATTTTTGTTGCTTCAGGTTGTGTAAATTTGCTAGGTTTAGTTTTTGATTATGTCGTACTTTTCAATATACAATTCAATTTAATACAAAAACATAATATTTTATTAGATTTAAATGTAAAAGAAAATAAAAAGTTAATACTTTATAAGATACAATTTTTCCTAAAATACACCCACACAATAATTACAAACTGACATCACTTTTCAAAAACTCTAATAATGCATCCTTTCCTTTCAATTCCATAAGTTTTTTGATGTATAACAAGTCGGTCATATCATCCTTTGACAACACTTCTTCTTCTTCTATATCTTCAATCTTCTGATTTTTTTCTCCGCGTCTTTCACGATCATTTTCAGCTGACTGTTGGCATTCGGCATATTCAGACAGAGCAATCTGTAATAGTTCATAAAAATTCAAAGTTTTATCAGTTGGTTTCTCCTTGAATTTTAACAAGTTTTTGACCCCATTCTTAGATTCCTCGTCAATTTTTGAGTCTTTGTCTAGTTCAGTTAAAGCTTTTTCGTTATATTTGTGAAGTTCATCCAACAATTTTTTCTTTTTCAATTGTGCAGAATCAATGAAATCCAAAATTATTCCTCTTTCCGGTATTCTGTATATTATCGAGTCAACTACTAGCGTCTTTAACATCTCTTTAGAAACAGGTGCAGCAACACCAGTGGAAGTGTTATGCGAATTGAAAAAATTTGGGGTTGGCAATTCATGTATCTGTTGCAGCAATTCTTGAAATCGATCATCATTCTCATCTTCCTCGTGTAAAATTTCAATTGAACCATCGTTTTTGAAACCCCTACTCACTGATACATCTAGAATCTTTGCTGTTTTCAACCGCCTTTTTTTTGGAATCAAATCACTGGAATGCGCAGGACATTTCCACTTCAAGCCTAAAGTTTTAGAGACAGCCAAAGGAGGGTCAAGACAATCTAAATGCCAGGCTAGTGGACAGAAATCGCAACTTGTAATTTGCTTTCCATGAATACCGGACAAACCGCACTTGTAACAAAGAAGTGGGTTACCATCTTTATCAAATAAACGTAATGGGTCATATTCCTCTAGTTTGCCAGCCCTCATGGGCTTGCCCGATTTCATGCTAAAATCATCGTATTCACCAAATTTGCCTGTGCGAACACCCTCAAAAGCCTCTCTAATTTTTTTGGGTAGCCTGAACTGAACAGGATTACGTCTTTCTTGCTGATTCATTAATTTAGAAAACATACCAATTTTGTAAGTTTTGACTGGAGATTTCTCAACATAGCACTCTCTACAGTACCATTCGTCTTCTGGCAATGAGTCCAGATCAAATGGTGGGTCGCAACATGTAAAGTGAAATGACTTAGGACATGATTCACAACATAAAAAGATTCCAGGCTCACCGCAAGCTGAGCAAAAATCTTCGTTATCCTATTAAATTTGTTAGTAACATAAAAAACATCTTCTAAAATGAAGGATATACTCACTTTTGTATTGCTATCTAGAATTTGAACAGCTTGTCGTGGTTTACCAGTCAAATCGGGGGGCGCACCATAACCAAAAGGATTTTCACGAGGCTTTTTGGGTCTGAGAAAAGGTTAGTTGAATTCTGATGTAGATTTCAATCAAAATAAAAAAAGAAAACACTTACGATGAAAACTTTATACGTTTGTTCTTTTTGAGGCCTGTTTCGTGGGAGATATTCAAGTCTGCTGGTGCGAACTTGAGAGGTGTCGAAGGCGGGTCGACCAACTCTTGCGTTGATGGATTTGAGGAGGAGTTTTGGGAAGAGCTACTTCTTTTCCTGGTTTGAGAATCATTTTTTTTTGAGACTGGGTGAACACCATTGACAATGCTTGTTCTTGTTAAACTTGGTTTTGTAATTTTTTCCGAAGCAGATGTTTTCAACTGTGACTTATATCGCTCTTCAATTTCTGGCAATTCCAAAAACGATTGCTCTCTTGAGGACTCCATATCACTTGCGCCCAATGATTCAGTAGCAGTTTCTGGTCTTGATATGGCAGACGAGTTTGAGTTTGACCGGGCTAAACTTGATTTGGCCAAATTTTTCTTACATTTGTTTGATGATTTTGGCCATAACGACTCTTTCTTGATTTTCTGAGAAGGAAATGCATCTAACGGAAATCCAGTGACAGAAGGAGTAGGATCAGCAAGCTTGGGTTCTGTGAAGCTTTTGTGTGTATTCCTAATATGTAGAGTCACTGAAAAATGTTCATTAACTATAGGTGGTGTCGGTGTAACATCTCTTGAATGTACAGACGATGATGGCGTTTTGGGAGAGACCAGTACTTCGTTATTTTCCAAATATTCATCTAACTCTTTCTTGAACAACTCTTTGTTGTTTTGTGATATTCTTCTTGACCTTCTTTTGCCTTTCTCATTATCACTCTGGCTGTGTGATATATTGGAATTGGAAGAGCTTGGTGGTACCAAATCAAGCGAACTGTCAAGCATATCAGAAGATGGCATGTTCCAACTAGCTAACAAAATAATTAGAAATTCAAGCTGAAATTAATGACAAGATTCCCAACGACCAGATCACTTTTGAGACTCCCCTTTAGTGTATGATGGATTTATTGAATACACAGCATAAGAAAAGAGAAATAATGTTAGTTCTACAAACGCGAAAATTAAAATTGTTCGAATAATTTTGGTCGTTTCAGTGCTGGGATCTAGAATTGACATAAAAGAAGTACTCACCAAAGAGAACTTTTCTACAAGTTGATTAATGAAAAATGGTTATCGTAAATTGTAAATTTTTAATGAAGAAAAAATGTCAACAACTTCGAGAGGAAAGTGAAAACATTTTTCATTCGCCATAATTAACTTAAGCAGTTGATTCAGCCTTGACTTTTTTTTTGTTAACTTTTAATGGTTGACTCAATAATTCTAAAATTTGTTTATCTTTGATGGAGTGTTCCGATTTGTATAAGTGGGCATCGAAGGATGGGGAGGATAATTTGACAATACCATTTTTGGTGATAGCAATGGTGGTGAAGAACTGAGCAATCTTCTCGCCTTCTTTTTCTTGCATGATATCATAAGCAACCATAACTTGATGGTTCACACATTCTTGTAAACCCATCTTACTTTTAACAGGATCTTGTAAACTTCTAATAGAAGTTGGGAAATGTGTAGCAATTTTTTTAACTTCACCTAAAGCTTGATGAGAAGCTTTCAATTTCAAAGCATAAGAATTACCAGTTAATTTGAAAATGGTAGTCCTTAATTCAGACTTCTTAACTTTACCGTCGGCTGAGGTGGAAACTAAGATATCAACACCATAAACTTGATTTTCTTCGAATTTGAAGGTAGCGATTTGGGCTTTGTTTTCATCGGAAGGATTGGTGATAACTTCTTTTGGACCAGTTAAAACATTTCTTTCTTGATTGTGAGTAAGCATACTGTCCAATGGAGTACAGTTGAATTCCTTAGCAACTTTAGTAACAATGTTAGTAACATCGAAATTTTTATTTCCTGCTTTGAATGAACGGATGGCAGCCTCACTGGCGAACCAAGCAGCGCTGACAACATCTGCTTCACGACCGGTGACCGGAGTAGAAGCACCAACAACAATAGTTTCACCAATGTTTGAAGCAAAACCATCAATGTGAGCACCTAATTGAATTTTAGCAACATCGCCTTTCTTCAATTCAACCGCATCTTCAGATTTGAGAGGGGAGTAATGAGCAGCAATGTTGTTTGGAGAAACGGTGGTTGGGAAAGAAATACCTTTTGGTGTCTTGGAGGTTTTTTTAGAGTTGTAAACCTTTGACAATTCTTCCTCTAATAATTCGTCACCTTTGACACAGATTTCGTGAATCTTAGCACCTGCAACACATAAGACTTTGATTTCAGCTAACACTTTTGCTGAGATTTCACCTGCAATTTTGTATTTGGAGATAACATCAGAGTTAGCAATGGAGTAATCTGGGGTTTTGGTGGCTGTAGCTTTTGCTTGTTAGTTGAGGAAGGTCAAGAGAAAATGTGTTTCAGGATTTTTCTTCAGTATAATTCATGTTTTTGTGCTTACCATCCAACGAAAATACCTGCAAAAAAATTCCTGGTATCACAAAATACTTACTGGAAGTTGACATTTTAGTTTCAATGATAAATCTATAGTTTATAAGTTCAACTACCGTATTTATTGAAGTTTCACAAAATGTTTGTGTCCTTCAGCAAAGTTAACATTTATTTTTGATGGCAACCTCAGGACATTTGTGCAGGATTTCGTCGACGAATTTTGTCGTGCCTCAAATTGCCAAAACACCATCCATCGTACGCACAAGGCGGTATTGCGCCTATAATCTGAAATGGCGTTTACCTAATCACTGGCTTGTGCCTCTAACCTTTTTTTTAAATTCATCGCGCTAATTTGTCAATTTTTTTTACCAGATCGAGAAGAGTCAGAATGTAAGACTACATTGTTTAAATATCTGTGATTCAGTTCTCATCAATGGAAATAATTTCCCTCATAAAATCACCCATTTTTCCTCGAACCAGTTTCACAAATTAAGTTCTGGTGGAACTGTTACTACTCACAGTTTCTTCAATCAAAACATAAATGAATAAACAACTCATTCGTCTTTTCTCCAAATCATCAGCTTTGAAAGCTGCAGACAAATCTCGATTTGTTCCAGCGTCAGGTGTGTATCCTAAAGGCTTCAAGGTCGGAGGCTTACACTGTGGTGTCAAGAAAAATGGGAATTTGGACTTGGCCATCTTGAAGTCTGAAGTGCCAGCCGTTGCAGCTGCTGTGTTCACTACGAACAAATTCAAAGCAGCCCCAGTTTTGGTGTCCCAAAAGGTGTTGGAAAACTCAAATGGCGAAGGTATCAACTCCATAGTCATAAACAGTGGTTGTGCCAATGCGGTTACAGGAGAAGGGGGTTTGAAAGACGCTAATTTGATGGTTGATAAAGTGGGTGAGACAATCGGAAACGACAAGCAGGCTACGTTGGTGATGTCCACCGGTGTCATTGGTCAGAGATTGCCAATCAACAAGATTTTGGATGGTATTCCAACATTGATAAACGGTCATTTGGGCAGTGACCATACCGCATGGTTAACTTGTGCCAAAGCAATTTGTACCACCGATACATTCCCAAAATTGGTTTCCAAGAGCTTTGAATTGAATGGCACAACATACACGTTGGCTGGTTTGGCTAAAGGTGCTGGTATGATTTGTCCAAACATGGCCACTTTGTTGGGTTTTTTTGTGACAGATGCTCCTGTCAGCTCTTCAGCTTTGAAAAAAATATTGACATATGCAACTGACCGCTCATTTAACTGTATCTCCGTTGATGGTGATATGTCTACTAATGATACCATCTCTGCGATCGCTAACGGTGCGGCTGGTGGTGAGTTAATCACTGAAATTTCTCCAAGCTTTGACATTATCCAGAATGAAATCACAGGCTTTGCCCAACAGTTGGCTCAATTGGTTGTCAGAGATGGTGAAGGAGCCACTAAATTTGTCACCATTAGAGTTGAGGATGCGTTGTCGTATGAAGATGCCAAAGCTGTTGCATCATCCATTTCTAACTCTGCCTTGGTCAAAACTGCTTTGTATGGTAAAGATGCCAACTGGGGTCGTATATTGTGCGCTACTGGTTACGCTGGTGTTGAAGTGGAGCCGACCAAGACTAACGTCTCGTTCGTTCCAACTGACGGCTCGAAAGAGTTGAAATTGCTAGTCAACGGCGAGCCTGAAAACGTCGATGAAGAGAGAGCATCCGAAATTTTGCAAGCTGAGGACCTTGAAATTTTAGTGAGCTTAGGTACTGGTGGTGGAAAAGCTGCCAAATTTTGGACCTGTGATTTTAGTCATGAATATGTCACTATCAATGGTGATTACCGTTCATGAAAGTTTACGACAGAAAGTTAAAAATCTGTGCTTGCCCCATTAGAAGTCGCATTTTATAGAGTCAATTTATAGTGAGAACTACTCAAACAATAATCAGCGATTAAGAGGTGTAGACCATGAAATACAGCATATTGATCATGAAATGTGCCATGGTATGGTGTTCCCAGTGTCCATATAGTTAATATATGGGAATTTATTACATAATCGTTTAGCTATAAAAAGAATGTCGTGTAAATATCAATCTTGTTGAAGACTCTTCGAATTTAATTCATATAAGCGCGTAAAGTAACTGAGTTTTATCACTATCTCATATTCTAATACAGTGTCCATATATTTCTATTTAAAATGGAGTTTAATGCTCGCAATATTCCACCTCAGTTGTTGCAACAGCAGCTTGCCCGTTCACAGCAGCTTTCACAGCAGCAGCAGCAGCAACAACAAAACCAACAACAACAACCACAACAAACTATGCCCATGCTCCCTCTACACTTAGCCCATCTTAATCCTCAGCAGCAGCAGCTATTGAGACAACATCCTCAGTTCAGTGCACTAATACAGCAGCAACAACAGCAGCAGCTCAACCATAACCAACAGAACCAACAGAACCAACAGCAACAACTTCATCATCAGCACCACCAACAATTGAATTACCACCAACAGTCACAGCAGGCCCAGCTGCACCAGAACTCTCTTCCCCATGGTACTCCAGCGATATCTCATCTCGGGTCACGTATGATGCCTCCTAGTGCTAACACTGCCCAAGTTGTCGGTGCTTATCCTCATCAGCAAGTTTCAGTCAATGCTTCTCAAACTGTAAACGTAAATCCCAGCTTACACCAAAAGAATCCATCCCAGACGTTACAAGCGCTGCAAGTGATGCAAGCCTTGGCTGCCCAAAGAGATTCAGTTAATGATACACACCCTTTGATGAACGAAATTCCTGATACACCTATAGCTCTCAATCATTGGTCTAAGTTGTATGAAAGTCAGCACAAAGAACCCACTACAGACTTGCTATTGTATGAACAGATTATAGACAGGGACCAGTACGCAATCAATAAAGGCTCGGATGAACTGAATAAGTCGACATTGATCAATAGGCTAGTAAGAGATTTGAGATTTTATACTGATGTGAAAACTGCCAGAATGAAAACTATCCAAGCCGCCCAAAGTGGAAAACTTGCCAAAAGTATTTGGGGAGATGGTTACCAAGGTTATGGTAATGGTAGCACCAATACCGAAACACATTTGATTCTACCAAGATATCGTAAAAGAGGCTCTAGGGTTCCAGAAATTTATTTTTCTCCTGAAAGATTGAAAAGACAAGCTGAGAAACCTGAAGAATTAGTGCCTATAAGATTAGAATTTGATACTGAAAGAGATAAATTCAAGTTGAGAGATACGTTTTTATGGAATTTGAACGAGGAGATCATACCTATTGAAAATTTTGTCGCAACATTAATGGAGGATTACAGGTTTAATTCACCACAATATTCGGACTCTGTTTTGAGTAGCATCAAAGAGCAATTGAGTGAGTACCACTCACTCCTATTCAATGAAGGATATGCCACGGATATAAGAATTCCCATAAAGATTGACATTACATTAAGTAATAACCAGTTGATTGATCAATTTGAATGGGATATAAGTAACCTGGAAAACAATCCAGAAGAGTTTGCGTTTACTATGTGTGAGGAGATGAGTCTTCCTGGAGAATTTGCAACTGCTATATCTCACACCATTAGAGAGCAAGTTCAGTTATATACCAAAGCATTGTATCTCATTGGTTATAATTTTGATGGGTCCATCGTCAATGATGAAGAAATCAAGTCTCACTTACAACCACCTATACAAAACCACGAAGTTTTGAGATCAAGAACAATAATTCCTGACTTCTCTCCCGTTTTACTCGATGTGTCGAACAATGAGTTAGAGAGACTAGATAAAGACAGGGAAAGAGATACAAGAAGGAAGAGAAGACAAGGTAGAGCTGGTCGTAGGGCAGGTCCTTCATTGCCAGATTTGTCAGATTTACCTAGGACTTATAGAACACCTATTCCAAGTACCATATTACCTGGTGGTATAGATTTAGGCCCTGATGTTTACTCGTATCATGAATCACATCAAAGAATGATTCAACCCAATCCTAAATTCTTCGAAAAACAACAAATGGCACAATTGCAGCAACAACAGCAGCATCAACAACAAATAGAGCAACAATTGCAACAGCAGATACAACAACAACAACCCCAGCAGCAGATACAGCAGCAAATTCAACAACAAATTCAACAAACACAATTGCAATCCCAACATCCGCAATACGATCATCATCAGCAACAACAACAGCAACAATCACAACTGCAAATGCAAATACAACAACAGTCACAACCGCAAATACTGCTGCAACAACAGCCTACCCAACTCACCCCGCAAATGAACAAACTGCAAGAGCCTTATCTCAACAAGTTACGAAACTCATCTACTTCGAGCTTTGCTGAAAACTCTACAGGTGGTAATAATAGAGTTGACTATTTCAGCGAGGGTTCCAAATTCATTGTAACAATCAAGCTTCCCGTATGATGCTAATCTCAATTTTTTTGAACCTCTGTTGTATTAATACTATAATTGTGTATCTTATACGTGACAATGTCTATAATAAATATTATATCATAATGTTATGTGTAAAATGTATTATAAGGAAATGAAGCATTTTCGTCGGTATATCACTGCCCCATTGAGCCTCACCATATGTCCCTATAAGTAGAAGTCGTGTGCAATCATCACAATCGCTCGCAACCGAACCATTCCGCGCCTTCAAATTAGGTTTCATTAAAGTACCATAAACCTTCCTATATACAAACATTTTATATAATTGATTCAATCAAACTTGTCAGTCATCTCGTTTTGTGAAATTTGTTGTGATTCATTGAACTCAAACATAAGTTTTGTGTCCATTCATTTAAGAGGTTAGGGTAAGAGTAACATGGTGTCGTACCAGAAAGTAAGTGCATTTTGAAGTGGTGTGAGCTCCGGCTTGTCCCCATTTGTTTAGCTTTGAGCTGAGCTAAGAAAGAGTGGACTCCTTTGGAGCATTTCTTGAACTTCCAGCTTTTGTGGCAATGTGAATATGAAGTAGTACTAATAAATTCATCAGATTGACGAGGAAAGTAGGGGTTCTGGTAATGTTCTATTTGAGGCGCCATCCTACAATTCAGACAAGAACAGCAGCTTAGCTGACCCACATTCGGATAACAACCCACTATTATCTTCTTTCGATGGTCCTGATGGCAGTTTTGAAGCATCCAAATACAATGTTGATACAGATAACGAGTTTGCGGATGCCATAGATCACCGTTTAGATGAACATAACGAAAATCATAGCGATAATGAAAATGGATACCAGCAACATTACACTGGTGACGCTGGTTTTGGTTCACCAGAATCAAATTACACGGCTGCATATAGCCAAGTAGAAGGACCTGTTTCTCACTCTGGTCAAAATAATTCTCAAACTAATCACTCTATGAATAACTCCATCTCAACTCGTTTAACGGGGTTTTTCAATCAGTTGTTTAATAGAAGAAAGTATCATGGTCGTCAAATAGGGCATAGTATTGATGGTGTTTTCAGCAATCTTATGGCTAAGCCAGAAAACGAGCCTGAGCTGGATGAAAGTCACCCACCCACATATGAAGAAGCTGCAGCTGATCCGCCACCAATATGGGAATCGACGGTTTTGTCACCAGCTTATGGTGATGAAATTTTCGTAGATGGTTTGCCTGTGGGTAATGCAGTAAATTTTGTGTGGAATTTATTGGTTACTGTTGCATTTCAATTTGTTGGGTTTTTATTGACATATTTACTACACACCTCACACGCCGCTAAAGAAGGTTCAAGAGCTGGTTTGGGTGTGACATTAATAAGTTTTGGCTATAATTTGATGCCATATAGCTACACATTACCTAATAAATCAACTGAGAAATATGAACCAAGTGAGCCAGATCAAATTGATATTGAGGGTTCTGATTCAGTCACTGGCACATTCATTGATAATTATAAAAGTTCTTTGTCGGGAGCAAACTTTTCAGAAAGCAATGATGACAATACTACCAAGACACCATATTTTGCTTACGGTTTAATTGCTTTGGGTGCATTCATTATTTTGAAGTCCTTAGTAGATTATTATAGAGTCAAACAAATGGAAAAAGTCATTTTACTTCCACCATCGACAAACCAGATTACAACTAGTATAACTACTACACAAGATGTTGAATTGGAATCGGATGCTGCAAGTTTAGAAACAGTCTAAAATTAAAACTACTATTATTATTACACAGGAAATTGGATAGGTATTAGGCAGTCTGGATTATATTTTTTTTTACAGTAAAGTGGCTTTTTTATCACGTTTGTTTTTGTTTAACGTCGTTCATTAATCATCTGTTAATTATTGGTTGTTTTCACTTTTTAATAAGTTAATTGTTGTTGTTTTTTGGTGCTTTGTTGATACAATGTGTACTACGTATCGTGAATCTCCTATACTTGAAGTTCGGATATCATTTTGCGGTGCAAATGATCATTTTGATCTTCTAATTCTATTAAAAGTTGTACAGTAATCATTCGGTTGGTGAAAAATCGTACTATATCCCAAATCATTGTTTTAGTCAAATTAATTGAATCTACATTCTGGTTTAATCTATGTTCTGATATTTTATCAAGTTATTTCGACTGTATGCATTAAAAAACCAAAGAGTAATTCAGTTTTCTTGAGCTTAACCCATTATGACTAACATCTTTTCATAAATGGTGAAAACAATACCACCACTAAGAATCAATCTACCAAGTCTTGGTGTTGCACCTTTCCAGAAAGTCAATAAACCTTCTTCCCTAAAAATTTTACCAAAACAGTTTAATGTTGAAGTGTACAACTTATCAGCTCCCAAGGCTTGCATACGAGTTTTGACTGTGTCGATAGGCATAGTTGTGTAGACCGTGACAATACCAGCAAATGAACCTACAGCAAATGTTAATGGAGCAGATAAAGGTTCGTTTGGTTTACTACCAGCAGCTTGTTGAATCATCGTTTTGATAGAATTATAAGATCCTAGTCTAACCGCCTGGTTGGATGCTTGACGTAATGAAACGGGAACAAGACCACCGTAAATACCTTTGAAACCAAGGTCTTTAACCAACTTCATAGTACCTGAAATAATACCAGATTGATATTTTGGTTTAGCAACTTGTTTATCATCGATCAATGCTGTTTTTATGGCTTCAAATGGTGTAACAGCAACGACAGACTCTAGTAAGCCAGCACCTAAACCAGCTATAGCCCCTCTAGGACCAGACAATTTACCATCTGAGTCTGCCAAAACTCTTTTGATGGAATCAAACCCTAAAAATCTGACACTAGCTTTCACTGTATTTCCTACAACAAAAGCAGGACAGCCAACGTATAAAGCGCTGATCCCTTCTTTACGAGCAACATTCGAGATCAAAACCAAAGGATTGCGTGAAGCCTTAGATTGTTTGTCTACAAGCTGTAATCTAGTTTTGGCAAACTCGAAAGGATATGTCACTATACCTTCTATAGCACCAGCCGTACCACCAGCTATGAATGATTTCAAAGGATCAGGCTATCATTGTTAGTACTTCATAACTCGTTCTATGGGCTATTCGATATGACTTACTTTTTTGGTCTCTTGTTTCGTACTCATCTTGTGGAATTTTTCTTGGGGTTCAATCAGCCAAAGTTTTCCGATGATATATGTGAATATTTATTTCAACAATAATGGTCGACCGGAGTCGCAATTTTCAATCGTGGGGTGGTTATCTGACGGAATCGAACATATATCTCTACACTTTTGATCTCTACTGCTCTAATTGCACATTTTGAATCAATGCTAAATGAATTAGATAATAGTAAGAACAAATTAGGGGTGGAAATGAACTATGAGTAAGCAGAATGGGCAATTTTTGCTTTTCTCAGTGATCAATCTTCATCACTCTCGCCATCAAACTCTTCTACAATCAATTCATTGGTTGCTGATTGAGGCGGAAGACTGGACGCTGAGGGTGTTTCATTAGCCATGGTATTTTCATCAATCTCAACATCCTCAAACTCATCGTCAAACCCGTCATCTTCATCGTCTTCATCGTCTTCTTCTTCCTCTTCTTCTTCTTTGGCTTTTCTTTGAGCTAGCTCAGCATAATAAGCTGCCAATATATCCTCATTCTGTTGGTCAGCAAGAGTATTTTCCTCGCTATCATCTGCAGTTGCGGGATGTACATTGGTAGTATAGTTTTCTTGTTTGACTTCTGTTTTAATTGTGGAATTAACTTCATTGACAGGTGTATCAGTTCCTGGTGTTTCCTCTCTTTCATCATCGTCCAATCTTCCCAATACAGATTTTCCGACCGTACTTTCTGAATGCCATGAGGGTAAAGCATTTTGCTTTATTCTCTCTTGCTTCAACTCTCTGTCTCTCTTTTCTCTTATCAAGTTCTCGTCATTGGCTGTGATACTAACATGTAATGTAGCTTGTGATCTTTGAGCAGCAGATTGTAATGAAGAAGACATGCCTGATTTGATTCTAGAGTTGTTATTGGCAACGGAGTATGAAGCTGTCGTGGTTGATTGCGCAGGAATGGATTTGGTCAATGAAGATTCGAATGTGTTGTCTTCGATATAAGAATCATCTATTTTCTTCAAGTAAGTGATGATAGGATCAAGCTGAAGCATCAATTTTTCCAACTTTTCTTGTCTGAGTTTAGCTTGTATTCCTGAGTCGTCACCGATCAATGTCCCTCCACATACATCACATATAAAACTAAGTTTATCATCACTCAACATCGATATAGCATCCAATTGTGAATACCTAGACTTACACCTAGGGCATATATAGCCTTGTGGATTACCATCATGAGACATTTCATCTTTAATCAACTTGACTATCGAGTGGACTTTCCATTTGATTGCATCGATGGCTTCAGTTTTCTGCTGAAAATAATACGTCCTTGTCGTTAGTCTTTGCTGAGCATTCTCTTCCTTTTGAACATGATTAGTGATTAGCCTATCCTCAACCAATTTGTTACATAAAGACCTCAATTCTTTCCTTTGTATACCCAATAAATGGATCAAGTCGTCTTCTGACAAAACTGAATGAACCAAAATTGCATCCACTATCAAAACATATGGTTTTCCATAGAAACCTCTTGCAACAAACCGCATCAATGATCTGATTGTATCATCCATACTCGACATATCTGAAATACAATATTTGTCGGGGTAAATATGTTTCAGAGTTTTTGATGATATATAGCAAACAATGGTTACGCTCATATATACTGATGAAATTATTTCTCATAACTAAAAGTTTGTGCTGATACCAAAAATGTTTTGATCACTCTTATACACCTTAAATTCCTACTTTTAACATATGAGGCATTGTGGCCGAGTGGTTAAGGCGAAGCACTCGAATGAATCGTGATATGCTTTGGGTTTACCCGCGCAGGTTCGAATCCTGCTGATGTCGTCATTTTTTTTCATTTCTAAAGTGTTCATGATTATGTAATTTAGTCAAGCAAGCCAGCTATTTCTATGTGGGAGCAGGTTGCAAAAGTTTCATAATCATCAAAGTACCTATCACAATATGAATCACGTTCTATCAGGTAGATCAGCATCATACAGTTATGGCGTGCTAGAAGATAATTTTCCTGAAATTTCAATCAAAATCGAGTCTCACAAAAGTTACAATACTTTAATAGTTAATGTATAATTAGTTAATGTATAATTAGTTAATGGAAAAATGGATTCAGATTTTAGAAACTCAGTATTTGTAACTCTGATACTGTTTAATTATCACAGTGTTCACAATTAATGAAAAGGGAATACGTGCTGTCAAAGCTTTAAATGACGTAAACATGTTAGACTTAATTTGAGACTTACTTTCACCTATCTTGTATATCAAACAATTCTAGAAGATTTGTTGCAAGAAAGCGCGAGTGGTTTAGCGGTAAAATTCGAAGTTGCCATCTTCGAGCCCCCGGTTCGACTCCGGGCTCGCGCATTTATTTTTACTCTTCTCATTACTTGTTACCACATATATATTTTTATGGGAAGACAATATTTTTTTGAACAATAATAAAGAGTCATTATTTTCGTTACAAACATCTATTGTACCAGACTTTTGCTGAAATGCCTAAAATAAAAACATCAAGGACTAAAAAACCACCATCTGGTTATTCAGAAATAGAACCAACTATAGAAAAACTCCTTGATAAAAAGAAAGAAATAACAACAAAAAAGTCATCGACTGTATCAAAAAATGAGTATTTATGGGAAACCATACAGATTCATCATCAATTATCGAAATATATATACGAGATGTTTTATATCAAAAACGCTATATCAAAAGAATTATACCTGTGGTTGCTAAAGCAGAAATATGCTGATGGAAATTTGATTGCAAAATGGAGAAAACAAGGTTACGAAAAGTTATGTTGTTTGAGTTGTATCCAAACTAACGAAAAGAATCATGGCTCTACTTGCATTTGTCGTGTTCCTAGAAGCAATCTCAAGGAAGATGGTGATAGTGGGGCTACAGGTTTGAGATGTGTCACTTGTGGTTGCAGAGGTTGTGCAAGCTCAGATTAGACCATCGTTGTTCTTGCACTATACCTTTGATGGGTAGAACATTGATGAGTATCATTGTTTTAAAAGAAAGGGAGTACTCATATCATGCAAGTAAATCATGTTGAATTGGTGTGTCTTATTCAGCAGGGATAAACACAATTCACGAGAACCTTCAGCATATCAGCTAACTGCCAATCATCAAGTAATATGATTTGTCGCCTTCAGAATATAGCAATTTCCGCTGGAGTCATTTCAAATGGATTGACCAGACATCAATTCGGTTGTAGGCTTGCCCAAATTGTTACTTAGTTGTTATTTAGCTACGAAATAGTCAAAAATTAATCTAATATTACAAATTCAAGTAAATAATGAACAAAATAGTATACAAACCTTAACAGTATTACTAAAACATGAACCAAAAACTATAAAACCAACCAAACAGTAAATCAACCCAATTATCCTGTAACAAAACAAAAAAACAAAACACAAATATTAATTGAAAGAATAACAAAACAAAACATCAAATTCAAAAGGCTCCACTATGCTTATCATATGGCCAACTAGTACATCAGGAAATGTCAAACCAAGAAAGTTTTACTTAGGTATCAGACCTGTTTTGACTATCGAACTCACTCGAGGAAGAACAAGAGTTATGGGTGACAAAATTTAACTTTGACTTCACTTCGACGGCATGTTCAACAGCTCTTCTGACAACAGAGCAAACATCCACTCCAAACAAATCACTGACATGAGGATTGAAGGTACCCGAACTTTCAAAAAATGGTCGCCTCCTATCGTTGTTTCTCGGTGATCCGAAACAAGCTCTCAAAACAATGTCATCTTCATCATATGTAGTAGGACGCGACATAGAGGGAGAAGTATAAAAATCATCTAGATATGAAGGGGAATTCCAAAGTTTTCTCATAATTGACGCAGAAGAAGGAGTTTTCAAGTGCCTCAAAGGAGTTCTTATCGAAGATTTGGGTGTTTTCAAATGATTGTTTAATTTGGCAGCAGGAGTCAATGGTTCCAATAATGGACCAGTCTCACTTGGCTTGATTGGAGACAAATCAAAATTAGAGTTACAACTAAAGGAGGAAGTATAAGGCAAATCTTTGCTGTCATTAGCAACATAAATCGATTTGTTGAAATTGTTGGGTGTCAAAGCAAAATCATCAACCTCAATTTCTGGTAAGTTTTGTTGATCAAATACTGTTTTTTCTCCTCTAGCAGAGGCAGACCATAATGAAAGCGGAGCTTGTAAATGAGGAATTCTTGTCAACGATCCAAAACCAGTGCTAGCGGAAGAACTGTTCAATCTTTTAACTGGAACAGAAAATGATTCGTCTATATCGGATTCATTCGAGCGCTTTCTCGATAAGTTGAAGGATTGCAAACCTATGGCGGTTTTTGATCTTTTCAAAACAGGTAATTCTGCATCAATAACTTCTTTATCGAATGATGCTGAAACTGAAATCAAGTTCGAATCTGAATCTGAGCCCAATTCTGATTCCTCATCAGACTCGGAGTTTGAAGACTCATAATCACTTTCGTTCTCACTACCATTTTCAACTTTCTTTGAGATAACTTTGGATTGATAGAGGATGGATGGAGACGAAGACAAAGTTTCCGAGGTTGCTTGCAGCAACAGCAGTTTCAGTCCTTTTTCGTTACTAGAATCTTCAGAATTTGAGCTTGATGATTTCAATAAAATTTGATCCATTATCAATTCATGACTAGACGAATACTTCTTTGAGTTTTTACACTTCAAAAACTGATCGTCACATCCAGACTGAACGCACCAATAATGCCCTTTTCCATCCTTTGATTTTTCGCCTTTGACAAAAGCTTTGTTCAAAGACAAGTTGTGACGAATTGAGTTTTGCCAGCCAACATCACCACGACGATAATAACTAAAAGAATCAGAGATCCAATGGTAGATTTGTGAAAGAGTTAGTTTTTTACCTGGGGATGTCAAAATAGCTAAGCCAATCAAAGTTGCATAAGAATACGGAGGCTTCGAATCAGGATCGGGTAGTTTGTTGTCCGTTTTCTTATTCTTGTTATGTGAGGAAGTAATGTTTGTGAAAGTTGGCGGCTTGGGAAGTGATTTTTCATTTATGATTACCAGATCTTTCCTGTTTTTCGACTGATTGGGAGAGGAAAATGCGGGCGACAATAGCAAGGAGGAGGATGACTGACTTTTGGGTTGTTGGTTGTGGCTATTAGTTTTGATGATGGGAGTGTCTTGTTGCAAAGATCTTTTCTTGTGGTTTGATATCGAACCAGGAGGAGTCGTCAATGTCTTGCCCAAGCTGTTCTTTCTTATATAAGGGGTTGTTTCAATTTTGTAGTTCAGGATCAAAGGGCCCGGAACGTTCGCATCGTAGTGCTGTTCTTGCAATGGTATTCTATAGCCTTCGTTTGGCCCAAACGAGTGGGGTAGTTGATGATACTTCAATTGCTTGAGACTATGATAGGCGTCATTCATCTGGGAGTGAATTGGCTTATTCTGGCTGAATGAATTCTGGTATTGAGAGTTCACGTCTCTGTAGTCGTTGGAGGACATCTAGGCTGGCGCGTTGGATACACTGATGATGGTCTCTCTCTTTCGATACTCTCGGTTTCTTCGAGGCTTTCTCTATGCTCTGTCTTTCTTGTTCGTTGTGTTTTCAGAAGGCACAACTGGGTGAATTAGTCCGTTGGTAGGAATGTAGCTGTGAGCGAGGACGAGGACGAAAAAGAAGAAGCTCTCAAACAAGTAACACCCAGGTTAGCCCAATTTACAAATGACAGGCGATAAAGGATTAATATAAGTTATCAGAGAATCAGACGTAAAATTTGCTTGAGGATAACTTAACAGAGCAGCGAGAAGGAACACAGACGCGTTAAATTTTTACCACCAAAACCAGTCACGTGTTTCAAGTGAGTGCAGTGGAACGCGTATGTTTTTGTTTGTGTTTTTCTATATTGGGACATTCATCGCGCAGTAAGCGGCTGGAGGAGAGGCTACGCAATCCATTGCGGCGGGAAGTCGCGCTTTTTGTAACAACAAACGCGATCACGAATTGAATTATTAGCTAAGAATTGACACAAACGTAAAATCCATCTATTCAGAAAGAGAGGATAAGGAAGGGGAAGAGCGACAACATGAAACTGGCACGCCCCTGGGCGTTGCACATGTTCACTAACATGTTACGTGGTTTTATGATCTGTCAAATATCTCTGTTAGGTAATGAGACAGGTCGCTACGACATAATTAGATACCGATGTTCAGATGAGATGATAACTGATAGATCACCAAGTTCCTTGCACTTCTCTTTTAAGCTTAATTAGCCATTATGACGACGGCGCGATGGAGATGGGAGCATTTCCTCGTTGTTGCAACGTACATTTGTGTGCTATATAGCTGTGGAGCACTTGCTCAATTGGTGGGATCCGCTTTTTCCTCTTGGTTCAAGGAGTGCGCAATATGGACCCAAACTCATGAAAGCGCTAGGTGGTCATGGGGATGGTTTGCGAAGCTATATAGCTCGACGAAGTCGCATAGCGGACATTCACGCGCCCATATTTGAGGAGCGAGCCGCACTGTCGATTACTCAGCGTGCTATCAATGATTTGGTAAGCAATTTGGGGTTATTTTCACGACACAATAATTTTATGGCGCTTAAGACAATCATCGGCGGCAACTCCTACGTCGATAGAAGAGAATTAGACATACGATGGACCAGCTGAAGACATCGTCCCATATAAGTGATCCTACTGACTGGTTGCAATCGAAGATTCCAAATCTATCCAATTTAGACTCATTATTGAGATGTTTCATTTGCAAAGAGTATTTGAAGGCTCCCATAATCACAGGTTGTAGTCACACGTTTTGTTCTCATTGCATCAGAGAATGCTTGATCAAAGACAGTCGTTGCCCGCTCTGTCACACGGAACAACATGAGTACAACTTGAAAAGAATCATACTTCTAGAAGAGATAGTTTTATGTTTCAGCAATATACGGAATCCGCTCTTGGAATGTATCAGATCAGATCCGGTACCAGCACCAGTACCAGCACCAGTCAAAAGACCAGCACCTGAAATCATTGATTTAGATTCGGAGGACAGTTCTTTCAAGCGAAGGGCCTCAGCTTCGCCAGTACAGCAAAAGAAGATGAAAGTGAGCAGCATTCCTGTCACGAGATCTCCAGCAAAGGCTATTCCTGAAAGGTTGGAAATGGTGGAGTGTCCAGTGTGTCAAGAGATAATGAGTGCAGAGGAGCTACAGGTCTCGCACATAGATAATTGCTTGAGCGGTGTTCCAGTAAAGCCTCCTCAATCTGCCAGAAAGGAGTACTCTAAAACAAGATCCATATCGTCATTTTTCAAACCGCGACCAACCACAGAACCACTATTTCACAGCGTAGATCTAGATGCTAGATCAGCTACAGTAGCGGCGGCATCATCAAAATTTTATTTCAATGAAACATCTATGCATCACCACACCACAAAAAAATTACCAATGCTAGACTATAGTTCACTATCAACTACTAAATTGAAAGAGAAGCTTCAAATTCTAAAAATTTCGACAGCGGGTACAAGAATCCAGCTCGAACTCAGATATAATCAATACTATATTCTTTTCAATAGTAATTTAGACTCAAACCATCCTATCAGCGAAAGGGAATTGAGGTCTAAGTTACACCAATGGGAATCTAACCATTCAGCTTTTAATCCCACTTCATTAATCTCCAATATTGGAGTAGTTGGAAGGATGAATATCAATGATATGGCACACAAAAACATTAACGATAAAAATTTTAGTGTTCGTGAATGGAAACTACATTATCGAGATGAATTCAGAGAACTAGTGCAACAAGCAAAGTCTTCTTTGACCAGTAAAACTCTTACGAAAACGGTAGAGAACAACAGTAGCGAGACAAAGAAGACAGAAGATGATGGTCAACTGGTCGTTGAAAAGAACAATTTAAAGGAAGGGGACGATTCAGGAGCAATACCCCAGGAACTTGTAAATAGCAGAGATGGTCTGATAGACAACTTAAATTTTCGTTCACAATTAGAACAAAGTCCTTTATTTTCCAATATAAATACAAATCCAAACTAATCCATTTGTTGGATCATTCCTATTAATATCAAAGTCTCATGCACAGCTTACGCTTGACGATCTAGGACCTACTTGAAGGTATCGTCAAACAGAATGGTTAACTCTTGATAGATTGCTCTCCTAACTGAAGAAGAGAAAGCTATCGGATCAATTTTGGAGCCGAACATAACATACAATACAATTACCATAAATCCTCAAGGCTAAAAAGTGTTAATTTCAAATGAAGATTTTGAATCTTGTGGATAGTACGGAGAAGGCAACCTTAATACTTCGAATGCAGAAGTATATATAAAAAAAATGAGAATTGGATAGATCTTGCACTAGTAGTTTTTTTTTTAGAGTGCTATATAGTGATTTCCATAAAAAAGGATCTGATAAATGAAGAGACCAGAGTTTTTTGTTGACATCCAAGTGTACGAAATACAACAATCTGAGGTTTCCAGCTAAATAATACTTTCTCATGAGTTATTGTTACCTGTTTGAATTTGAAAGTCACCCCAAATAGTGACGGAAATTCAAACTACAACTACTTTGACTAAAACTATGATATGTAAGCCATTTGATAAAAATCAAAAAAGTATCCACTACTCAAAATAAAATTATCGGCCATTCATTAACGTATTCAATTTTATGAACTATATATGTGTTTAAATGATGTTAAGATTAGGTGCTCAATTGAATTTGTAGATGAGTTTTTATAGTATCCTTGCTTGGTTTCCCAAATTGATCAAAATTTTGTGGTGAATACTTTACCATAATCATTCTTCGAGGCTCTCTTCTTTCACTTTATAACTGAGGTTCAAGCATCTTCAACAAAAGGTTCCACTAAAGGTACAGGTTCCGCAATAGGCTTCTCAGTTGGAGCTTCAATTGGCTTTTCATTTGGTTTTACAAAGGCCTCTGCAACAGGCTCTGCAACAGGCTCTGCAACAGGCTCTGCAACAGGCTCTGCAACAGGTTCTGGAACAGACTCTCCCAGTAATTTTACAACCGGTTCGCTTATAGATTCCTTGGCAGATTCATTATCGGAAGTTTTGGCAAGTTCTTCTGCAGGTTCTCCAACTGGTTCCTCAACTGATTCCTCAACTGATTCTTCAGCAGTTTCTTCCGCAGGTTCTTCAATTGATTCTTCAACTGACTCTTCAACAAGTTCTTCAGCAGATTCTTCAGCAGGTTCTTCAGAAGGTTCTTCAGAAGGTTCTCCAACTGGTTCCTCAACTGATTCCTCAACTGATTCTTCAGCAGGTTCTTCCGCAGGTTCTTCAATTGATTCTTCAGCAGGTTCTTCAGAAGGTTCTTCAGCAGGTTCTTCAACTGGTTCCTCAACGGGTTCCTCAACGGGTTCCTCAACGGGTTCCTCAACTGGTTCCTCAACTGGTTCCTCAACTGGTTCCTCAACTGGTTCCTCAACTAGTCCTTCAGCAGGCTCTTCAACCAGTTCTTCAATCGATTCTGTGATAGTCTCTTCGACTGGTTCTTTATGAAATTCTTTATCTTCGACGTTGAAACCACTGAGCGCTTCCATGCTATCCAGCCATGTTTCACTAATTTGGGTTGTTTCAGTGACCACTTTTGTCCGCGATTCAATTATGGTCAGTTGATCATCTTCTATATTGACAGTAGATGTTATACTGCCATATTCATCAATTATATTCTCACCGAATTGTGGCTCATAAACTACTGCAGTTGCTTCGACTGCTGCTGTCATTCTTGTAGATAAAGATGACACTGTTGTACCAACTGAAGTGATTGGTTGTTCATTATCAACAACGCTTGATATCGTGAAATATGCGCTTGAATCTTTTTTCTCAAATTTGGCTTTCACAAAGTGAACAAATTTTTCGAAGTACTCGACTAAATAATCATTTTCAATGCCAAACTGGATACCAATTGCTAATAATACAACAAAAACCACAAGAATGATTTTTTTGAAAAGCCAATAAAATACTGACTCATGGTTTGCAAAACCGTCTGGAATTCGTATAATATGAATTGTATTTGCAGCCGAAGTACTAATAAATTTTGCACCATCAGGAGAAAATCTTGCATTTGTTATAGCAAAGCCGTGAACTTTATTGAAAGTTTGAATTGGCTTCAAAGTATTAGCATTCAACAAAGTGACCGAAGTGTCATTACCTGCAATGGCTATGAGTCCATTTTCCGCGTTATAGTCCAATGATGTGATACCTTTGATTTTTTTTGAAACAATATTTGATTTTATGATTTTTTTACTTTCAACGGAAAACTTGGCTAGTATTATCCCACCTCCATTTTTGATAGAGCATCCAATCAAAATAGTTTTATTATCCAAAAATCTTATTTTTGACAAAGCCCATTCAAAATCATTCTTCCTCAAAATCGATCTACCAGTAATAGACGATATTGTTTCCAACGCAGAGTTCGTGACATAGCAAAGAGTTTTACTGTCGGGACTGAAATGTAAATCTTTAACATCACCACCAGTTTTGATCTCAAAATTTGTTTCCAATGTGACTGGATCGATGATATAAACAGATGATGACTCTTTCGATGTAGATATTGCTGCTACCGAAGCATTTGGTGCAATTGAAGTACATTTCTGATATTCACCTGAATTTCTGCTTGGGGATATTTGAGCTGAGCTTTGAAATTTCAAATGTTCCTCAATATATTCAAATTTTCTTAAATGCTTGTTGGTCCCATTTTGAATCTCTTTTGAAGCTTGGTTACATCCCACTAAAATGATATTTTTACTGATATCCAAACTCATAGGGCAATCTTCGTTATCCAAAAGAGGCAATTCTCTGAACTTTTTGACTGGTTTGTTCTTTTTATTGAAATTTATTTTGACGGCGGTTAATCTGTTTGGAACTCCATTATTTCCTTCACCACCACCACCTGTGACAACAACAGTGCTATTATTGATAAATTTGGCCCCGTATATGGGGTATCCTACATCAAAGATGGCAACGTCCGTAATCTTCATGGCTAAGCTCTCTGTAAAATCTTCTGTACTATTTATATGTGATGCTCAAACTTGCGAAGACTTAATTACAACTCCTGTTCAGATAATCTTTTTGAGTACACATTACCTATTGGTGTGATTCGGAATCTCGAACAAGAATCTTGCTTGAAGCCCTGTTGTTCCATTTGGGTCGTTAATCACGATTAGAAGCCTTGAATAGCCTCATCGTTCGGGCGGCTATTACTTGGCCATCGTATTTGAATAGCCTGATAAGCTCATTTGAATGATTCAACGTTATATTTGATATTGCCTTGATTCAAAGTAAGTTGATAATTTTTTGGGTCAATAGCTGATGGAGGAGGGCTTGCCAATATAAATACATTAGTAAAGCTGCGCTAATTGCAAACCAAGGGAAAAATATGACAACTCTGACGCTCAAAATTCTATCTATCCAGTCACACGTTGTTCATGGTTACGTTGGCAATCGTGCTGCCACATTCCCGTTACAATATAAAGGTTGGGACGTTGATGCTTTGAACACTGTCAACTACTCAAATCATCCAGGATATGGAAAGTTCACCGGAGATAAGCTTGCTTCCAAGAGCCTTGAAGACATTTTTGAGAAGGGTTTGTGTTCGTTGGGCCTCGATGGAGAATATGATGCATTGCTCACTGGATACACTCCAGATTCCAGTTGTTTGAGTATCAGCGCTAAAATAGGCTCGCGGATATGTTCTAATAGAACGAAAAGAGTGATATGGGTGTTAGATCCGGTGTTGGGCGATAATGGCAAGCTTTATGTTAGCGAAGATATTCCACCCGTTTACAGGAGCATTTTGAGCTCAGGTTTTGTGACCCTCACAACGCCAAACCAGTTTGAAATTGAGTTGTTGACCGGTGAAAAGATTTATGATTTGCAATCACTCGAGAGGTGCCTACGCGTCTTCCACGAGACTTATAAAGTTCCCAATGTGGTTATTAGTTCAATACAATTGCCCGATGTTGATGATTTCATATTTTCCGTTGGCTCATCTTGCAACTCCCATCATGAGCCAAAAATATTCTATTACAAAATTCCAAAAATAAACTCAAGTTTCAGTGGGTGCGGTGATTTATTCAGTGCGTTGTTAACAGACTCATATTATCGACAATTGACTGCTAACACAGAGAGCTCGTTTGATAACGTATATTTGGACAATAATACTACCACAAAATTACCACTAGTAGAAGCATTAGGAGAAGCGTTGACAGCTGTGGCCAAAGTTTTGAGGATTTCCTTCGAGGAGGAAAAAACATTGCTCGAACAAAGAGGTGTCAAACCCTTTGAACCTTCATCTATAAAGGATTTGAGAATAATTCAAGCGAGACTGGTATTTGATTCAAATGCAAACGACTATAAGGTTCGATTTCTCGAAAGTAACCAATAGAGACCTTATTATGTATTAGAGCTTTTGTGGTGCTTGTGTGTAGCATCGGGGATTTTGATCGATTAACAAACAGATATTGAGTAACAGTATCTGCCATCAACTCGTTGATGTAGAATGCTCTTCTTTTAGGGCTTTGAGCTTTGTTGAATAATAGGTTGCATTGCTATATCAAAAACTGCAGCCAATTTTGATCGATCCGTACTGCCATTTCAACCATGTGCAAATAACGCCACTTCTTAGCTGAGAGTCCTGATAAGTGAATGCTTCTCAAAAATCAGGTATCACGAACGATTACATATTTATTATTTAAGTGCATTTTAGACTGTTAACTTCATATAGTTAGTGCAATTTCAATTCAGCATCAGCATATTCAAGTGAACACATCATTGTATGAAATATCTATAGCAGAGCGGTACCATATCCAAACATGAAAGAAAAAGGCGCATCATGTTCTCTTCCCCAAAGCCATCCGTACAAACAAAAACATAAATCAAATAGACTATTAGGTATCATTTCGTCACTAATACTAGCTTCCATTGGTATTGTTTACGTTTGCTCGCACATCTCAAACATTGCTAAGGTTAGTGTTTTATCTACAGTCAAGTCAAATGAATTAATACCCTCGAGGCCTATCCAGGTACCCTTTATGGAGCCGATTGTAGAGAATGAAGATTTGGATTTTGAGAAGGACTCTTCAGATTCTCTCTCATTCTCATTGAGACATATCTATCATCACAACGCAGGCAGCAGACATCGGATTCACCGTCGTCTTGATATCACACCTCAATTCATTGAAGCTGGGAATTTGAACGCTTTAGCATTTTCAGAATCTGATGACTGGCCTCAAATACATGCTGCTAGTTCACCTTGGACTATAAAGTTGCCCATGAAAAAAGAAACTGGTTCTGTTAGAAGGTTGAGTGAAAGGGGTCCGGATTTTATTGAGAGTTATCTTGATTATTCTTTAAAATATGGTGTTCAAGCTGTGAAAAACATACACTTAGATTGGCAGGATGACACCATTGAAATACCTAACATAACGGATAGGGATACTGTTGTATCTTTAGCTACAGTTTCATCTAATGCCTACGTTCACATACCAAATGAAGGTGATTGGGTTGACGTAGGTGATCCTTGGAACGAGCACTTAGGTTATGGCTGGGAAACAGATGGTATTAGAGGCCATGTTTTTGTTAGCGATGATAATTCATCAGTAGTTATTGGAATCAAAGGCACAAGTGCTACCGGTATAGGTGGTGGTGAAAGTGACACGATACCGAATGACAAAATCAACGATAATCTACTATTTTCTTGTTGCTGTGCTAGGGTCAGTTACTTGTGGACAACTGTTTGTGATTGTTATGAGAAGTCATACACCTGCAATCAAGACTGTCTTGAAAAAGAATTGAACCGCGAAGATAGATACTACAAGGCAACCTTGAATTTGTATCGTAATGTTACCAGTTTATACCCTAATGCTAAAAATATTTGGCTCACTGGACATTCATTGGGTGGTGCTTTATCATCTTTGCTAGGCAGAACATTTGGTATACCAGCTGTCGGTTTTGAAGCCCCTGGTGAATTATTGGCTACCAAAAGACTTCACTTACCTATGCCCCCTGGTTTACCAAAATACATGGAAAATATCTGGCACTTTGGTCATACAGCAGATCCTATATTCATTGGACTGTGTAACGGTGCCTCTTCATCCTGTTCCGCTGCTGGTTACGCAATGGAAACTCGTTGCCACACAGGTAAAGAGTGTATCTACGATGTGGTTGCTGATAAAGGTTGGCGTGTTAGCATGTTGAATCATAGAATTCACACGGTTATAGATGAAGTCATAATGGCCTATAACGATACTGCACAATGTGTTAATACTGCACCATGCCGTGATTGCTTCAACTGGAGATTTATCAGTGATGAAAAAAAAATGAGACAAAAGTCTTCCTCGTCCAGCTCAACTACAAGCTTCACCTCTACAATTAACTCACTGCCAAGCTCATCTTCCGAGGTTCCCACATCAACATCAGTGCCAAAAAAATGTTTGAAGAGAACCTGGTATGGTTATTGTTATGAGTATGGCGACGATGACGATGATGGTGACGATGATGATGATGATGGCGGTGAGGGTCCATTTGTGTAAGTCTGCATTACTGTATTTTGTGTGTATTGGGTTGGTTTCTATTTTTATATATTAATGACTGTTATCTATTCTCGTTGCAGGTGTAATCAATTAATTTGCATGCGTATAATTCTCTGTTTCTTATTTTCAAATCTGAAATTTTTCTCATACATTTTGATACATTTACAATAACATTATTTTCGAAATAATTCATAGATTCTCTTGTAGGAAACCGGAAACGCCAGATAATGGATCAACAAAAACATATAAACATACTGAAAGAAATAGAGAAGTCCTTCTCAATAAAAAAAAACTTTTATGTACAAAGAAAATAAATCAATCACCACAAAGTGATCCGAACAGGCTGACCCTTATCCTCTATAATCAAATCTGCCTTGATTACTTTTACTTGGTTAGCATGCTCAAAATCAACAACCCCTTTGAACACAATTTTGCCCTCACCAGCGTAAGATTGTTTGTTTTTGTCTTCGCCAATTTCTTCATAGTTGTGGCCATTCATGAATTTATGGTGAGTGCTCTGAATTCTTGTGACCCCGAGAAAAAAAATGTCATAAGTTTTAGCAGACAAGTTTTCCCCGTTAGAATTGATCAAAGGAACTTCATGAATATTAGTGGGTGGAGGTGTTTTGATCTTTTTGAGTTTCACCAATTCCATTAAATCTTCACAAATTTCCCTAAACCTAAAAGCTTTAGTAGTCCAAGATGGTTTATAAGTTTTAGAGTCAAATTCCAATCCCGAAACCATGGGGTACTTGTATTCACTGCTTGTTAATATTCATTTTCGTAGAATTACTATGATGTCACAAATGAAAAAAGGTACTTACGCCCAAAGGTTAAACTCTTCGCTATTATCAAGTGCTAAAGGCAACCCAAAGCATTTATTGATGAATCCATTCATTGACAACTTCTCTAATAGTTTGTATTCAGCATTATTTTTCAATTCATTGATGTTTACCTCCCCCTCCTTCACCTCTCTCGTGCTTCGATTGAGCCACAACGGAACAAATGCGTTTTCGCCTTTTCTCAATCTAAACGTAACATAAATACCAGCACTAGTTATTAAAGAGAGTAAAACTACGCTCAACACACCCTTACCTGACATAGATGATTGTTTCGCAAACTGGTGACTTTGAACCACTTGTTCGACGCTTTTCAAAATCCTTTGCTTTTCTGCATCGTTTGTGTAGTGATTAGCGTTTATGTTCAAAGAATAGTTGGTAAATGAGGAAGTTTTTCTGGTAGCTTCGTCCTTTTGCTTATTGGTGAAATAATTCAATGAATAATGTTGTCTTGGAATCGTTAGGCCCTGATGTCTGGTTGTATTTGCCCCAGGGGAAAAAAAAGTACTGCTAGGTTGGTATTTCCTTACCAGAGCCAATGCCCTTTTACTCATCATCTCCAAATAATGCACTCTTGCAACACTATCAATAACTCGATTTGAATGGGAAATAGAACGTTCTTGAACAGGCAACTTTTTTGAATACTTGCACTTATTAAAAGATAAATTTGATCTTTCGATCAAAACTAAAATTCGCGATTTTCGATATTGTCTGATCGTTCAATTACTATGTAATTATTGAGTCTCTTTAATCATTAAAAACCACTTTGACCTTTTCACTATTTTCTTTACTTGAAACTAATATACTGACAAAGCTCTCGAGCCCTATATTGATGACTACAAGTGTATACTGTAACCTAAGAATCTATCATTATGTTCTTTATACAATATAGGGTCCGGATAAAGTTGTTGTACGTGTAAAGGCTGCAAAGTATCCTGCATTTGAGGGGCTTAATAACCACCAATGATGATTCCTGATCCTATTTGAAACCTGATATATACTCAGAGAACTATCACCAGATCAAAGCTGGCGGTATTACCATTCCATTGATCCTCTTTCTTATTCCATGAAGATGATTCGACGGACAATATTGAATTCAACGTGTCAACACAACTGTAGAAAAGATCCCCTGAAAAACATTAAACATTCTGCCTGAAACTAAAAGATTGTGAAAATGTTCACTCAAAATCTGCCCAGTTCATATTGGACTCGGTAAACTTCTTGATGAGTTCATCCAATTCCTTTTGGCGCATCTCCTCAGTTTCTTTCGCTACTTTTGGATCCTCTGAAGTGCTTGGTGGAACACCCGGTTCAACGTGAACGTTCTTTTTGTGTTTATTGCTATGTAATCCTGAGCTTAAATTGGTTTTGGGTCTTTGCGGCAAACTACCTTGGTGATGTTTTTTGCCATTCTTGGAAAACATCCTATCATCTGATGATGCTGGCCTTGGCCTATGATGGTAGGTTGAACTGTTGTTATCCCATTCTCTATTGACCTTGTTGGAAATTCTCAGTTGTCTGTAAGCTTCCCTTTCTTGTTCCCTACTGATTTTGGGAGGTGGCTGGAGCGTTGATTGAACTCTTTTATCGTCAACTTTCATACCAAGTCTGCGTGCAAACGCTTTGGCAGCAGGTGTCATTGCCGGTAATTCTTCTTCCTCTTCCTCTTCTTTTTCCTCTTCGTAGTCTTCTTCATCACCTGTTGCATCCGCTTGTTGTAGCACTTTCAACGATGATGTCATACCAAGTGTTGCTGGCTCCTGTATCCTTTTTTGATAAGATTTATTCGAAGATTTGGATAAAAATAGATCATTTTTCGAAATTCTCTCAGAGAGTTCGTTAAAATCCCCCTCTGAAGCTTCGGAGTTGTTCTTTTGAAAATCTGGGCTTCCATCCAAGCCCAGAAGGATAACATCGTGTGATCTACGCTCTTCATTTTGATCATCTACATGATAACCTCCACGAATGCTTTGAGGGGTTCTAGTTTTCAGTTTTGCATAACGGTGATGGCTCTTTCCAGGTATGTTCTGAGCTGTATGAGTTCTGGGGTTATGATTATGACGGGAAGAGGTAGGCAAGTTTGATGGAGATGTTTCTTCACTGGAAGGAGTCAAAGGTGTAGCCCACTTTGACATCAAAGGTTCAGTATTCACGGTTCCCGGACTCTCCGTCCTCTTAACTGTTTTGATACTCTTTATTGGGGACAGTGTTACTGTCTCGTGCGTTTGTTTTCCTGAGACATCTGCTACCTTCTTAGTGTCCTGTTTGATGGCTTGTTCCACCAATGTGTTGTCTGTGGCCCACCTAGATACTAAGCCAGACAGTTATTTGTTAATATTTGACTCTTTCACCCCCCTGTTGGTTGATGGCCAGCTCAGAAAAGGCCTCTGTTTAGCTGTAGCACTACCATAATACTCACTTTAGACATCAGGCTACTATTAGCTTTTAATGAGAATCAGTTCAGTATATACCAAAAGTGTTTGAGATAATAAAGTAGCTATGTTTCATAAGCTAATAGAGTCAAACATAAACAAACGAAGATGAGTGCATTTTCCTCTAGCCTTCCGTTTAGCATTTTGACATAAAAAATATTCGCTGGCGCACAGAGCTTCTGTGCTTTACCGTGAGACTACGGTACATTTTTGGATAGCTTTTCCCTTCACACAGCCATTTAACGAGCCTCCAGATACTTCGGTTCCATGAACTTGGGAAAGGGTACAACATATTTATGGAAATACAACCCGTGTTTGGAATCAACAAAGTTGTAGAAACACAAGAAACTACAACTAAGCAATTTGATAATTATATACTCCATCTCTGTTGAAACGCAACAAATGCTCAGCTTTGCTAGCTCAGTCGGTAGAGCGTCAGTCTCATATTCTAGTAATAGAGTGTGTCATCTGAAGGTCGACAGTTCGAACCTGCCGCAGAGCATGTTTTTTTATTCATGGTTACGAAAAATAGTGAAATATCAGAATAGTTTCTTCTTTAACTTATCTCCATATTTGATGCTTTTTATTGGAATGTACTGTAAAAGTGACACAAAATGCCCGAAGTTTCTGAAGTATGTGCAAGTTGATTGATTGATGACGGATTATTTGGTCTTCAATTCTGGTCACTAACAAAAAGTACAGGTCGCACATGTTGTCGCATTGTTGAGAAGAAACATTCTAAATTATAAAATAAAAGACTTGAAGTTGAAGAATGATCTGTTGCTTTTTCCAGACTTGTCCAAAGAGGATCCAGAGCTTTTTCTCTCTCAGTTGAACGATGACCTAGTTGGCTCTGAAGTCGAAGCTGTCAGGAGACATGGAAAATACTTCTGGATTCGATTGAGAAAAGCGCAGTCAAGTAGTGTTTTATTGATGCACTTTGGAATGACGGGAATGATTAAATTACAAGGCGTCCAATCTCATTTGGTTCTCATGGAGAATGGAGGTGATAAGAAATTTATTGACATCAAAACTGGTGCCAAAATTGCCAAAGTCACTGATCCTGATACTGCTGGAGAATGGCCCCCCAAATTCTGCAAATTCGAAATGACATTGAGTGGTCAGGATAAAGAATTGGATTTGGCTTTTGTTGATCCTAGGCGATTAGGAAGAATTAGATATTTGAAGGGAGCGGATGCTGAGACGGATGAGGGCTTGTTCAAGATTTCACCGTTGTCTGCACTAGGTCCAGATTACTCAAAGAAGTCCAACAAAGACGTCAAGTTGTTTTCGATTGGGGATCCAGATCCCAACAACCATGGCGTTAAAAGACTCGATTTGGTCGAGTTTAGTAAACTTGTCAAAAGCAAGAAGTCACCAATCAAAAGCTTTCTTTTAGATCAAAAGTATTTTGCAGGCATAGGTAATTGGGTTTCAGATGAAATTACTTTCCAGGCAAAGATCCATCCCTATCAAGTTATCAATCAATATCCCGAACATATCATAGACGTAAAAATAGAAGACTTGTACAATGCTATTATAGACGTTTGTGAAACTTCTGTGAAACTTGAAGGCGATGCAAAGCAATTTCCTTCTCATTGGTTGATGTTATACAGATGGGGAAAACGTAGAAAATCAGTGAAATCAACAACCGCTGGAGGTCATGAGGTTGACTTCATAACAATCGGTGGACGAACAAGTTGTTTTGTGCCTGAATTACAGAAGTTATCCGCCGATCAAACGATAAAAGCATCGACGTCTAAAACTGATCGGAAAACAAAGAGACCATCTACCGTTGGTAATGCTGAGGATGCTGATGATAATGATTACGATGATTCAAAAGTTCCCAAAATCAAAACCAGAATGAAAAGAAGAAAGGAATAAGGTCCCTTTTGTAAACTTTCTATTTGTGTTCTGTTATCACAGTATATATGTCAAGTTGTTACACACTTGACTATAGAAAGATTTGCATGATAAAAATAATCTAAATCTTAGCATCCTCTACATATGGAGGGCTATATTATAAGTCAGCTCATTTCCTTTCCAATAACTTAAATGTCATTTTCGAATGATTTTTTAAACTTTTTACTCCTATCACTTGTGCTCATTATAATTTTGATTCGCAAGCAACATTTTGAGTTATTATACCATTTGAAAGGCTCTAGAGCTGATTATGATACCATATTAAGTTCTCCTAATATTTTAGAGATTGCAGCAGTCCCCTATACCCAATTTCGGAGGAAAGAAAAACAACGCTCCTCTATTCTCGATATCCTAAATGATGATTGTCTCACAGAAATAACTACTCACTTGAATCAAGATGATATCATATCCCTAGGGTTGGTCAATAAGCATTTATACCAAATTGCTGAAAAGAAATTATACAGAAAAATTTTTGTTTCAGCTTTGGAGTTTTATAAGAGATCACGTCTTGATAACTGTTCTACGTTCATCAATGATATGTCTACTAATTGGACGATTGTTTCTCCAAGAAATTTTGACAAAATGTTGCAAAACTACAATCTTCGAGTTGAATTTATCAAAGTAGTCGATATAGAGTTTGGGTTCAGCAACGAATACATTCGATATGTTGGATGGAAACTCCCTTTTGCTCATATTTTTGTGAACGATGTTTCACAAGCAAGCAGGAAAGAATCTGTTCCTAGTTTGAATCCAAATTTATATGCTATCAATTTGAGAAATGAATATTTGAAAAAAAGAATAGATTATATTGCACTCAATGATTCTATTCAACTATCCAGAGGAAAGATAATCAATTTGCCTGAAAACATTGTTAAGATGAAAATAACTACATATAGGTACAATTTTGCAGATATCGTCTTGCAAGATTGGGTTGAGATATTCAAAAAGCTAAACTATCTACATATTTCAGGGAACCCGAATTTTTTTTTCTTGAATCTATACAATCATATACTACAAAAAAACATAAGCATAAGTAACCGAGAAAGTCAGTTATCTAACTTGGAGCACTTGGTATTGGATTTCAATGATGAACCAAGAAATATGAAATTCGAAAATTTTTACAGCATCATAAACATTTTCATATCATTCGAAATTCTTACAAAATTCGATTTAAGATTTTCCTCTACATACTACATCTTGGACGGTGAGTTTCACGACGAAAGGAACTTTGAATTTCTCACTGAATCCACTTATAGATATATGAATGACATAAATAGATTCTTGGAGAACGTTGGAAAGAAATTAGTAAGTTTGAAAGAAATGTCCCTTTTGAGTAAAGATCACAGAGATAGATATAATGGTTACAAAAAGATTAAACCAAACTTCAAAGATTTCTTGAACTACGTCCCTGATAATCAGCTAAAAAGACTTCGATTATGTATCGGCCATGAGGATGATTTCGAAGAATTCAAATTTCTTATTAATAAACAATCAAACTCATTGAAGGTTATTGAATGGGTTGGCAACTTCAACAACAAGATTCTCAACGACTATGTGGATTGTAACAGGATCAAATTTGATTTCACCGATGACGCACGAAGAATTTTACCTTCTTACATGAGGTTCAGATACAATCAAATAGAGGAAATTTTGAATCCAGTTGAAAGAAGGTACATCAAAGAAATTAAAGAGTTGGCCGCAAAAAGGGAATTAGGGAAAGAGATAATTGATTTGAAGTATGGAATCAAATTGAGCAGATCATATGAGAAACTTATTTTGATAACCATATTACAAGAAAAAATGAACTCTTATTTGAATTCCAACGTCACAATTTTACCCAACCTCAAAGAAGTCTACTTGAATGGAGTTTGGTTTCTGGTTGTGAAAGATTTCGATAACATCAGAGTTGTTGAAAGTATTTATGATGAGGGTGATGACATAGATACCTATGTATGAGTGAATTTTCAGGGATGTTGATGTTTTCTTGGTGTGATTAATTAAAGGATGGTTCCGTTGTTTGATAAAGAGCTAGGTCTGTAGTTTCAACGATGGGCGTACTTTTTGTATAGGAGTCTCTGACTCGCAGCTGTCAACTCCAGATGTCAGCTAACCATGAGGTACCCTCGATAGCAATTTGCATTCGACATGTGCATATCTGATATTTTTTGCATCAGGAGTCTGGAAATTCGCACAATCACTTTACAAGATAGCTATTTAGTAAAAAAAGACGCCTGACACATAACTAGTCACTACAAAACGTTTCAAATCCATTTGACAAACGTATACTAGAAATTGAGTGCTTCCACCCTTGTTTTTCATCTTCGTGAAATTTTCAGTGTATATATTTGAATACACGAGTACGAACCGGATAAGCTATCTCCGCTTGAAAAGAAGTATCTGGCGCATGGAACGGAACGAAGATACATATTCTCCCAGGGGGCTTCAATGATATAAATACATAATCAACTCCTGGTGAAGTTGATTGTATTGTATAACGACGAGAAAATCAATCCAAAACAGCCAGAATTCATCATGCTCAGAGGTATTAGGACATATGCTACCAAAACAACGCATATTCACACACATACTATCAAGACTCCTGTGGGAATCCAAGCCCATATACAATCCAGCAAACCTGTCACGACTAGATTGTCGATTGAAGGACCTATAGAGTGCGATTTGGAGGGCTTTCAAATTCTCAATTCTCCTGTTTTCAACAAAGGTTCAGCTTTTACTCCAGAGGAGAGAGTCGCGTTCAAGTTGGAAGGGTTGCTTCCCGTCCAAGTGAATACATTGGAAGAGCAAGTCGATAGAGCATACAAACAATTATCGTATTTGAAAACACCCTTAGCAAAGAATGATTTTTGTACCTCTATGAGAGTTCAGAATAAAGTCCTATATTATGAGTTAGTTAGGAAACACATCAAAGAACTTTTACCAATCATTTATACACCAACCGAAGGTGATGCGATTGCTGCTTATTCTCATCGTTTCAGAAAACCGGAAGGTTGTTTCTTGAGTATAACAAACCCTGACTCAATAGCAAGAAACTTATCGGCTTATGGAGTGGATAAGGACATTGATTACATTGTTGTTTCAGATGGGGAAGGTATTTTGGGGATCGGTGATCAGGGTGTTGGTGCAGTTAGAATTGCAATTGCTAAATTGGGTTTAATGACTTTATGTGGTGGTATTCATCCTGGTAGAGTTCTCCCAGTATGTCTCGACGTTGGAACTAATAACAAAGAACTATTGGACGATGAGCTATACATGGGCAATAAATTTGAAAGAAAGAGAGGGGAGGAATACTACGATTTTCTTGACAAGTTCATTACTGTCTTGAAAGAGAACTATCCATCCGCTGTTTTACATTTTGAGGATTTTGGTGTTTCGACTGGTAGACCTTTATTGCAGAAGTATAGATCTCAGCTACCATGTTTCAATGACGATATACAAGGTACAGGTGCTGTTGTGATGGCCTCAATTACTGCCGCTTTGCTGTTCACTGACAGGAATCTTTTAGACAGTAAGATAGTTGTATTTGGTGCAGGTTCAGCAGGTTTAGGAGTTGCTGATCAAATTGTGAATCATATGAGGTCTCGCGGTGCATCATTGGAAGAAGCTCGAGCCAAAATTCACTGTATGGATCGTAATGGTCTTATTTTGCGGTCTATGGCGGATTCAATCACAAAGGACCAATTGGGATATGCTGATGAAGATACAGATTGGAAAGGGGTGAACACAAAATCTTTGTTAGAAGTTGTCAAACACATTAAGCCAACAGTTTTGATTGGGTGTTCCACTCAGCCAGGCGCATTCACAGAGGAGATAGTCAAGGAAATGTATAAACACAACCCCAAACCTATCATTTTCCCATTATCTAACCCAACTAGGTTACATGAAGCTATACCCGCTGATCTAATGAAATGGACTGATAACAACGCGTTGATTGCAACTGGTTCACCATTTCCGCCTGTAGACGGTTATGAAATCTCTGAAAACAACAATTGTTTTTCATTTCCAGGAATCGGTTTAGGTGCAGTGTTATCGAGGTGTAAGTTCATTTCGGATACCATGATCTCTGCTGCAGTTGATCAATTAGCATCATTGTCACCCAAAAAATCAAATTCAAAGAATGGTTTACTCCCTGATTTGGAAGAAATCGATGAGGTTTCTGCTAAAGTTGCCACTGCTGTGGTTTTGCAGTCTCTTAAAGAAGGGTTGGCTACAGTTGAAGAAGAAGAAAGGCCCACGGGTGGTATGGTCAAAGTTCCCAGAGATTTCGACAAGTGTCTTGCATGGGTCAAATCGCAGATGTGGAGGCCCATGTATAGACCCTTGGTAAAGGTCGAGCATGTGCCTGAAATTCATACACATCAGTATTAAATGGCTCTCGAGTTCATGCCCTCTACTGGACTCTTTTTCCGCCAAACTACGATATAACATTTGAACACAATGTGTATGAACATCTTTTGTTTCACAATACTGCTTTGCGCTGGTTGCAAAGCATCAGAATACATATGTACAATCTTAATCAAGCATGTAGAGTTACTATCTTTCGTGCCCAAAAATCCTGAAGCATGTCATCTCAGAACTCACTTCCATCTGGGAGTCAGCACGAACTTATGAAATTGATTCCAGGAACACTTTGTTACTCAATCGATGTTGTAGAGAGTTACTTCCAGAAACTGTGTGTTTCAAAGAACGAACGCAATATGCCTTTTTTAGTGGTGGTCCACCCCACATATAGGGCTAATAAAATTTCAAAATGTGAATTTGATGTTTTTAATAAGGCCTTATTCATCTATGTTTGAATATAAGAGTGGTTTGTTAGTAGACCTTCTGTGTTGAATGAATAAATACTATGAAGTTACTCAGATTCGTTGCACATGGTTGCAACCATGCATAATGGGGGCATCGAGATCGGGAGAGAGTTGTGCGGTTTGCAGCCATCAACAAGTTGTCAATGATGAAATTACTACAATATAAGAGCTGCTAAGATGTTTCCAGGAACACGTTCGAAAACTTTGGTAAACTACATGTATAATATAGATGGATGTGCGCTTGAAAAGGAAACAAAAGGAGGAAATATGAAATCTTGGATGGGAAGACGAATGTCGCTCTGCACTGGAAGTGTTTTGGATATTGGAAACATGCCAGAACCTGCGCTGGACCAAAAAAAAGTAGAGCTAATCAGCTGGCGATCAAAATTAAAACTGTAATTAAACTCCAGTAGATCTTCTAGATGCAAAAAAAAACTTGGAAGCACTTGTTCATTTTTAGCTTCGGAAATAGTGCCTAGCTGTGGATCAGCACAGTTCGATTGAGTGAATAGATCTAATGGGACCTCTTTTCGATGAGTCGACAATTGGGGCTTGACACTCTCTTTCTCATTGCTCGCGCTGGTTGATGATCTTGATCTAGATAACGTGGCTTTCAAACCGATCTTAGAGATCTAGGCATTGTGGGTATTAACTAATAATAGTGAGTCTCGACAAGCTGTACAATATAGTTGATTCACAACACCGTAAATACCACTTTTCTCCTACTTTCTCAAGCAGTGGCTACTTCATGAATCCATAATGAAACCCAATAAATGATAGGAATTTACAACAATCGTAGAATTTCTGGGTGAGAAAAGAGGCTGTGAGTTCTCTTTCTTCTATGGACTTTGCAGAGGAAAGTTTAGCTTTTCAGGGGAACACTTCAGGGAATATCCATCTCAACTAGAATTTTCCGAATCCCTAATGAACCCTTAATCACAGGAATTAACTCTGAGTGTTGCAATCTGCAATCATAATCTGCACCAACTCAATTCAAATACTTGAAACTTAAGTTGTTCATACCAAATTATACCAAAACCTACCTTGAAACTGAAAATTTTCATCTCGTTTGTTAATAAGCATTATACGAAGATTATGAATTTCAAAAAATGTCATAAACAATATAGTTTGTATTATTCAACACTGCCATGTTTTCCATTTCTAATACCTGTAATGAAATTGGTGCATTCTCCATTCGTTATATAAACCAATTGACATCACATTTTCTCTAATGGTTTTTTCAGAAACTCATAATAAAAATTCCTTTCAGATTTGAATAGTCTTTCGTTAAAAAAATTCAATTGTTCAAGTTTTTCGAAAAAAATATGACCCTCTCTAATGAAAAAGTGTTTTACGGGGATGAAGAGTCTCAACTTTGTTGTGATCATTTTCCAGACTTCCCACCAACTGCCACCAAGCGCTCATCCAACGATAAGCTATTATATCTTTTTTTGATAGTTTTGACGCTTTTCTCATCAGCAATTTTTTCAATTCTTATATTGGCTTCGGTATTATCAAAACCTGGCTCAGAGATTGATTTGCAGAATTCTGTATCTTTCTTCTTTGGCCTTCAAAAATTTCATGGATCAAATGATACCATGACTCAAGCAAGCATCAATGACTTGGAATGGTTGACAGTAAGTAATGATAAAATCGATTCTCTTTTATCTGGTGATGACATTTTGAGTTCTACCTTCAATCAAAATGAAAATGATAACTCTAAGTCTTTTTTGCAAATCATCTTGAAGAAAATTGTTTATGTCTTGAAGCAGGACAAAAACGAGTTCAGAAAGGAAGGAAAACACCATGCGCATGAAAGGGAACATTTCAAACACATAGGCGATAATCATAATGCCAAATCTCCTAAATCAATGTCAAAGAGAGATATTTTTGATTTAGATGCTGACACCGCAATAACTAATGATGGTGCTATTGACATATCCAACACGGCTACTCTAAACCTTACTTCATTAACAACTTTAGCTTCTTCGATTGAGGCTACGATTGAAAGCTCAATTTCAGATGTTTCCTTTATCAAAAGGCATTACAACCATACAAGCACAAAGTCGAATGAGCTGGAGTATACAATCCAATCAAACTTGACCAAAAGATCTCCTCATCAAAATTTCAATATTTCACATTATTACAATGACTCATCAGAGTTAAGCAAAAGACACGAACAACATAATATCAACCACACTAACATTTCCTCCAGTTATTCTAATGACTCTGCAAACTTTACTTTGACAAAGAGAAGTTGGGAGTTGCCAAAAGAAACACACTATAAGGGAGTCAATATTATCAAGCGTTTTAATGGAACTTCAAAATGGAAAAATTCAAATAGCTCAAAAGACGCACTCGAAGCTGCTGCCCTTGAAGTCAGAGGTATCGATAAACAATTACAGAAGAAGGAAGCAAAACCAGTTGTTTTGGGTGATCTTGATGTCTTAGATATTGGTTTTATTGGTGACAAAATCAAGAGAGAGCCATTGGTTGCTGGTGATCTTGATCTTTTGGACATAGGCTTTATCGGTGACAAAATCAAAAGAGAACCATTGGTTGCTGGTGATCTTGATCTTTTGGACATAGGCTTTATCGGTGACAAAATCAAAAGGGAGCCAATAGTTGTTGGTGATCTCGACATTCTTGATCTTACTTTTGCAGAAGAAGATGACTTGAAAATCTAGATAAGTCATAGTATAATTATAATCTGCTTTCATTTTGGGTGCTATTAACCCAACTTTTTCGGTGCCCCCTTGTGAAATTCACTTATTTATCGTACTTCCCATTGAAGTCATTTCATTTTATGGAACATTTCGCTTGAACCAAATTACTCCAACAAATTGTGAATTGTTTCGAGCTGATATCTTTTCTTATAGTTTTATAAATCACAAATAATAAGTAACTAACAGCAGTGAATGTTTTCTACTTAACTACTATGTTTAATTTGATTAAATTCGCTGCACATTAGTTTTTCGATTCAATAAAATCAAATGTGTAAAACGTAACCTTAGAACAAATTTTAAAGATTGGAGAAAACAAACTTAATAATAATCATTTTGATGAGGCCTGTCTATATCTTATTGAAAGCTGAATTGATTCAGCTACCTGGCTGCTGAAACTAACACAATATAAACAAACTTATTAATAAAATAAGTATAAATTGACTCCGTGGCCAAGTTGGCTAAGGCGTGAGACTGTTAATCTCAAGATCGTGAGTTCGACCCTCACCGGGGTCGTTATATTTTTTAAATATTTGTATATCATATAATTGAATGGTGAACCTGGGACAGCGATGCTTAGATTAAAAGATATACCAGAAATGTCTTCCAAGAAACTTATTTAGATAGCTCGAGCTCACAATGCCCCACTACATAAAACAAATGAGGCATCGGCAGATTCAAAGCTTCCGCGCTAGAAGATTATACAAAACTAATTCTATTCCCTCTTCACCATTTGGAACATACGGGCCTTGTTTTCTTCCATGCTCAACTACCCAATTGGCAAAATTTTTTGATACAACTGCTTGCTATAGTACCTTCTAGTCAGCTGAAGTGTTATATAGCTACTTTCCATACGCTTTAACTAAGATATGAAAATAGCAACATCGATATAAAAAGCTTTCTTATCAGCTCAAATCTGCTTTGAGGTTGAGCGACAAAAATTATACACGCTCATAACACTTCCAAATCGCCATAAAATGCCACTGGTCAAATACTCGATAAATACCAATACCTAAGTTTAAGTTTTGGAAGATTTGATCATACTTCTTTAATGAAACATCCATATTCTGCTGATATTTCTCTAATATAACTGAAAGAATCAGTTGTATATAAAACTTTGCTATGAATGAAAGCCTGGAGGTCACTTTGAGAAACAGAGCTACGGGTTCCTGGATAAACCAAGACGATATAAAGGAAGTACAAAAGTTTGAGGATTTCACAACTGTCGATTGGATAGAGGATGAGTTGAAAGAACAAAACAGAAAGTCAAAGAAGGCTCAGAGCTTAAACTTAACCAACTCTTTAATTGACAAATTTTATTCCACTGCACATAGTTGGTTAGTGTTGACATTGATGGGCATTATGATTGGGACAATCGCTGCGTGTCTAAATATCATAACTGCTTGGTTAGTGAGCATTAGAATAGGTCACTGCTCAGATCATTTTTATCTAACAAAAGCTTTTTGCTGCTGGGGTGAGGAATCAGAGTCTTGCAAAGCATGGGTACCGTGGTCTTCATGGGGTATCATAAATTATTTTGTGTTCGTTTTATTATCAGTATTATTTGCTTTGATCTCAGCCATACTAGTTAGGTACTACTCTCCTGCAGCGGCTGGATCAGGTATCTCTGAAATCAAATGTATCATATCTGGATTCGTCATGAAAGGGTTTTTAGGGTGGTGGACTTTATTGATAAAAAGTGTATGTTTACCGTTGGCAATCGGTTCTGGATTGAGCGTAGGAAAAGAAGGTCCAAGCGTCCATTATGCGGTTTGTGTGGGAAACTGTATTGCCAAACTATTTGTGAGGTACAGAAGAAGCGCTTCCAAAGCGAGAGAGTTTTTAACAGCATCAGCAGCCGCTGGTGTTGCTGTAGCATTCGGTTCCCCTATGGGCGGTGTATTGTTTTCAATCGAAGAAATATCCAGTATATTTCAGCTTTCCACGATGTGGAGATCATATTTTTGTGCCTTAATTGCTACTACTGTTTTAGCTACTATAAATCCTTTTAGAACCGGTCAACTAGTTATGTTTGAGGTTAGTTATGACAAAAACTGGCACTTGTTTGAAGTCCCCTTTTACATATTACTAGGGGTCTTTGGAGGTGTTTATGGTATCATTGTTAGCAAATTCAACATCAAGGTAGTGGCTTTCAGAAAAAAGTATTTGCTGAATCATGCAGTCAGAGAAGTTGTCATATTGGCAGGATTGACCTCAATGTTCTCCTATTTCAATGAGTTTTTGAGGTTGGATATGACTGAAAGTATGGAGATTTTGTTTCACGAATGTGGTACAGGTTGGAATCATATGTCTTGTAATCTAGATAAAAACCAGTTTCCATTATTTGCTTCTTTAGCATTTGCCACTATAGCCAGGATGTTTCTTGTCATAATAACTTATGGCTGCAAAGTTCCGGCTGGTATATTTGTTCCCTCAATGGCGGCAGGTGCAACCTTTGGCCGAGGTGTTGGAATCATAGTACAATCTTTGCAAAGGTCCAATCTCGACCACGGTTATTTTCTGGCATGTCATGAAGACAATTCTTGTATAACACCTGGAACTTATGCATTTTTGGGAGCTGGGGCTGCTTTGAGTGGCATCACTCATTTAACGGTTACAGTGGTTGTCATAATGTTCGAATTGACGGGTGCTTTGCGATACATAATCCCCACCATGATTGTTGTGTCCATAACTAAAAGTATAAATGACAAATGGGGCAAAGGTGGGATTGCTGATCAAATGATCAGATTTAACGGGTTGCCTTTCATTGATGCTAAAGAGGAACATGTCTTCAACGTACCTACATCAAATGCCATGACTAAAGTCATCGTTCCCTTATTTCACAATATGAAATTCAACACTTTGGAGGCCATCGTTTTGAAAACAAAATATACAGGATTTCCCATCATAGAAAACATTACCACAAAAAACCTCAATGGGTATATATCAAGAATCGAATTGGTAAAACTAATTGAAAGTTTGAGAAGCACAAACAAAATTACAGATGAGACGGTATGTATATTCACCCCAACCGATGATAGTACCCAAATTGCAGATAACGTGGCTGATTTTTCAAAATCCGTAAACAGTTCTCCCATAACAGTTGATGTATCATCACCTCTAGAGCTCACCCTCGACGTCTTTCATAAACTAGGTCCACGAGTAATCATGATTGAAGACTCAGGATCCTTGGCGGGATTGATAACTAGGAAGGACATTTTGAGGTATGAGTTCATTTTGAACAATAAGGATAAAGGAAATTTATCGAATTCTGATACTACAAATTATGAGATGGATGATCATATATGGGAATCCATGTTGCGTGTTTCTGAGTTTACAAGAAGAATATTGGGAAAGTTTTTGCATAAAGATGAAAACAGGTATATACAGTTACGGGATAATAACTAAAAAATACACATTCATTCAATATTTCCTTATCACTTAACTATCTCTCCATTTACCCAATTTTTTGTATTCTTCGTACAACGTTCTATAATATGTTTTACTTGGTGAGTCTAAGGAAGAACTTATTAGTTCCGTTTCCGTTTGAGACAAAACATCAAAGATGCTAAAAATTCCCGGAAGCATCTCTTTTCTATTTTCACTCTTGAAAACATATCGTAAAGACATGTGGACAAAGTTGATCAATAGAACTGGCAAATGTTTTCTTAGTGACAGCTTGATCACACTTGCTGTTGAGCTCAATGAGTCTGAATCTTTGGAACTTGTATTTGGGGGTTCACATAAGTTAGTTAAAACACGAGAGAAGGAAGAACCACACACTCTCGAATCAGCAATCGATGAACTCTCAGTTTTATTTTTGATAGACAAACATTCCATCATAGATATAAATATGGAAATGACCAAATGGTTACGATGTGATAATCTAAATCTGTGAAATAATAACATGTGTGACAATACCAGTGTAAGAAGCACATAAACATCATCAGCGTTTTCGATTTTTGTATTTGATAAGAAAAAGGCAATTTTTGATAATAACGTTAAAGATAACTCAAAAGAGTATTGAGTAAAGCACCATGATGATTCGGTTAAGCTAGATTTCAAAGAGCTTAGAATTTCGATGAAGCATCCAGAAGACTTAATAGCTGGAAAGTTGGCTAGAATTGTGGAAAGTGATTTTGCGAACAAACATCGGGACATTTCATATTCTTTTTTGATAGTGGTGACGAAACACACCAAAATATCGATTTGTGATTCTATGAATTCCTGAGAAACCTCGATAGACTTCAATAAAAAGTGTAAAGAGTCTGTGTATACATCTTTAGGTAATCGGAAAAGGTAATCTTTGAAAGCAATTTTCATATCAAGAGAGTTAACATCACTATAATCCTTCATAGTAAGATATAATGACATGATATGTAATGAGGATTTTATGTCTAGCTCTGCTGTTTTGGCGAAAAGCCTAAAGAAATGTACACTAAAGAGATCATAATGAACCGACCCTTCAAAGCTAGTAGCCAAAGTTTTCACTAACAGGTGTGTTTTATCTATTCCTAAACTTGAAATACAATGCACTTCATAAAGCGCATTGAGCAACCAAGACACCTGTCCTTTATTGTAATCTTTGGATTTGATAAGATAGTTCAACAATTTGTGGATTGCTGCCACATAATTATCTGTGAAATCAGATTCTAATTTCAACGTAGATATCAGCTTGTTCTTCAAAATAGACAACGCTAATTCATACGAATGATCAAATTCTTTGAACAGCTTTCTTTTGAAAAACGTCTGTAATTTTGCAAGTAACGCATCAACATAAACTTTGTTCACTTTCTCGTTACATTGTTGCACATTATGGGACCATATCAAGTCAAAAACTTGCAATGATTTTGACTGTGTAACGGTGTTTGGGGATGTAGACAATAGTTTTTCAATGGCTTCAACTTTTGTTTCGATTGTAGATCTGAATGTTGGCTGTGATAATAAATGAACAAGATTTTCTCTTGATTTAAGCAAAACTTCACCATCGTTACTTTTTGTAGCAATCTCGAATATGATTTGAAGAAGCTCATCTTTGAAATGACGCGAGAAACAATGAGGTGGTACAATCATAATCACATCCATACTTGTATTAATTCCTGTATCTGATTTTAACAATTTCACCACAAGAGAGAGTGTTGCATCAATCAAATTCCGTTGCTCATAGAAATAATCGTTTTTGAGCACTTGTTCCAAAGAAACTTTATCCTCCAACAACAAAGAGATAAGCGATCTGACGCTCTCCCTCGAGAAAAATGTATTGATAAAAACCAACCATCTCTTGAAAACCAAAGCCAAAAATTCTGGTTTCCTTTTTATGTACTTGACGAAATTTTCACAAATATTAGAAAGGTCAAACTCTTGCTTTTCACGAATACGAAATAATGTGAAATAAAGATACACTGAATCCGTTGAGGAAGCACTAGCTTCAATGAGTTTGGCTGAGTATTTATAAAATGACGGATATATACAAAGCAATTCGTATCTCAATTCCCAGATCAAACAATCTCGAATTTTAGTTTCAAATATACCAGTGAAGCTTGCTTCAACAGCATTTATACTGATTTGTGGTATTTTCTTTAAGCTTTGCGTAATTGAAGATAACATGATGAGGATAGTTGGATCCTCTAGTTGTTTCATCAAATCAGCCGTCAAGATTGCTAGTTGGGTAGGAGAAAAATTGTTGATTTTGTTCGATATGATAAGGGAGAATTCCATCGATCCCCACAATAACAAATCTTTGTTTATAGCGTTTTGCCAAATAGTGAAAAACTTCAAGAACTCTCTTGCTTTAATGTGTGCATCAACTACCTTCTCACCAATTATATGAGAATTGCAATATTTCTGCGAAGTTACCATCTCCAATATTCTTTCAGAGTAAGAGAGAGCAATATCAACGTCCAAATCTATCAAGTGGCATATCAATTCCCAATTCTGTGTTTTGGATTCCAATTCTCTGGACAAAATAGATAATAAAAACTCTGTAGACAATGTCCTGTTCGCCTTTGATAAGGTTGACAATAATTGTTCTGAAATTTCAGAATGTGCTGCCGTCATACAAACAAAGATCTCCTCACAAAGCTTCATGTCAGACTTGGAGACTGCGTTGATGGACAGGTTGAAAAAGTGAACTAAAGCTGCAACGCTAGTATCCTTATTTTTGACTAGTATCTCGGTGTTTCCCTTCAATGATTTGATACCTTCTTTTGTGAAAATGACTTTCTCCACCATACTGTTTAGTATATCAGTTATAGTATTTCCTTTCACGACCACCAAGTTCAAGAGAGTTGTAAGAGTCTCAGTGGTGAACTTGGTACCAATTTTTTTGTTAACTTTAACCATGTGAAGATTCGACAATAGAAAAAGTTTGTTCATTGTGATAGTCCATGCTCGTATTTTTTCCCAGTTGTGGTAGCCATCCCTAACAACTTTGTATATAACTTGTAAATAGCTGGAAAGTAATGATATAAACAGATTTTCGTCTATCTCCAAATACGAATCCGTCATAATTCGCCCCAAGCTTTCAAAAGCACTTGTGAGTAGCTTTTCCACAACTTGGGGTTCCAATTTCAGACATTTGATGTCATTGTGGGTAAGCGAGAGTAAATCAACATATTTAATCTTCTTGAAAATTCTCGATCTAGCGGTTGCATCACTGTTTAGTTTATACCAGACTCTTTGAAATAGATCCCAGCTTCTATAGTCCAACCTGAAAGACTTGTTTTTGGCGTCACTGAGACGATCACAGTATAATTCAAACAAAAAGATGTCATCACCAGGAAAGTATATGTCGAGCTTTCCATTCAAGAGGTCAATCGAGGTGGCTAGTATCTCATCGATCTTGGTTGACTTCAGTCGAAGGAAGCGAGTAACACCTTCAGCTGTGCTTAAATGCTGCATTTGTTAGAATTACACAAACACACAAACAGAAAACAAAGACATAAACTCACCATGTTATTTTCAACAAAAAACCGACGAGTAAGCAGCAAATTGTACCATTCACGAGTGAATTTAGATGAGGTTCCGGTGGATATCAAATATTTTTTTGAATAAATTTCGATGAGAAGTTACCCGCACTCATTTATTAAAAAATCAATATCAAAACAAATGAAGAGCACAATTTATCCAACCTTCAGATATCCCAAAGTAATTGATCACATAGAGTGGAAGATGATGTTTGGATCGCCAGATCTTCAAGAAAATATGGAGATTGATATGCTTGATATTCCCGATGATGAAGCGGACTTCAGCGGCAAGAAGACTCAGGAAAACGATGAAGTTTCCAACGCTCCAGTGGTGAGCTATTCTAATGGGCCTATTGAAGGAGATATAGATTTCTGGAAAAACTCAGGAAACATTATAAAATTCAAGTTAAATCCAGTTCAATACTCTGGTGTTTTGTTCACGTCAAACGTGAACCCTCATGACAGAAAAAAAATAAACAAAAACCAGTCGAAGGTTTTTGTCGTTGACTTTTCTGAATATGATTTGTCTGAAAGTTATTCCAAATACGTCATTTCCTTGTATAAAATAATTGAAGCATTGGGAGATTCAAACGAGATACAGAAACCTAGCATTGGCTTAATAACGACCCCATCCTTAGCTGAATCGAACATAATCAATTTCTCTTTTGAGGGAATTGTCGACAGTTTGATCGAACTCATCAATGACAAAAGAGAACAGAACGAACAGGATGAACGATTGTTTGACTTGGAGGAGTTGTTGTATATTTTGGAATGCCTCAAGTCTAATTTTTTCACCGATAGTATAATTGAGAAGCCAACACGCTTGTCAAATTGGATCAATAGGGCTGACCCAAAGCCTGATTTAGACTACACTAAGCTGATAATGACATCTGCCAAACCTCACTTACGCCCAGAATTTTGGTCTGTTTACATCCCAAAGTTGTTGATCAGAGGTTTATTCAACGAGGCCCAAAATGCCATAGAGACTTCCAAGTACGAAGAGTTGACACAAACTGACAATGACTTATACCTCGCAATCAGTGATTTACTATCCATCATTTCTAACAACTATCTTATCAAAAAAGGTCAATTCAATGAGTGGAAGTCTGCTGCATGCCAAGTGAGAGATAACATGGGTAAAGCAAACTTCAAGAACCAATTGATGGCAAAGGAAATTTATGATATTTTTGGAATATTAACTGGTTTACCGAAAACAATTGCTAACTATTGTGATAATTGGTACGAAATGTATGTTGCCTTGGTATTATATCAAGTTCAGGACAAATCACTATATAACGAATATTATAAACTAGCCAAAACGGAAAAACCTCCCTCAATTATCGCCGATTCCAACAGTCCATGGCAAATTGCATGTATAGATATACTAGAAAACAACTTTTTGAAAGTTATTCGTACAATTGAGGAATTGGACACTCCTACTGGTGCATACATAGCAAAGTTATGTGAAGCGAAGGGGTTGCTAGAATCATATTCAAAGGACTTCTCAATTTTGGGCAATTTCGGAAGTGAAGATTTGACTATTTCTGAGAATCTTTTAAATAACCATGCATTAGATTGTTTAAATATAGACAGATTGGTTCCCGTTGGAATTGGTATTTTGATAAATTTACGCACAGCACAAGCGAGAGCTACCGTTTCTGAATTTTTACCTACCTACTATTGCAAAACTAATGACGATCTAGAATGGGCTTTGAGCATTTGCTCCAAATTGGAAATCCCACAAACTGCTCAAACTATTTTCAAAATAACAGCAAGAAGGTCATTTGACGATGGTCATTTTTTTGAAGCATTAACATTATATGCCAGGGGTGATGATGTAACATCGGTTCGTAATAATTGCTGGACCCTTTTTGAACTCTCTTTGATTAGGGGAGAGGCAGTTGACGATGAACTAATCAACAATATTGTTTCCGGTAGAGCAAACGTTGAGATCAACCCAATAGTACGTCAATGCCTTGCACCTTATGCAATATTATTACAATTTTTCAGTATTCAACAAAAAGAATCGATCAGAAGCTCGATCATAAAATTGATATCTTTGTTGAGATTCAATCATTTACCTTTGAAATATTTCCCGTTATTGGCGAGCAACTTATTGCCTTTCATTGCCATCATATCATCTCCAAGAATTTTAACTTTACAAGAATTGGTTGTTATAATAGGGTTGATCAATAACTATGAAAATATCGTGGACCATGATGATCGTGAAAAAGGTGAGTTACTCTACAAATATGCTACAAATGAGAAGACATTAAAAAAAATAGAAAGCAACGAGTATGATTGGAGAAATCAATTAACGAAGAACGAGATCAACTTGCCAAACTCCTTGAGTGGGTTGTTGAAATTATTGCGAAAGTGTATAGCCAACGAAATTAGTAGAACTTATTTAGAAGAAGCTTGAACAGTAATACAAATTGGTCGTTTGATATAGAAATTTATAGTAACTCAGCATTTAGTCAAAACTACGTGTATTTGAAGAACCATTCAAATGAATTTAGGATTAATCATGTGACAACTGTAAAATTTTGGGTTTACTGAATTGACAAGAAAAGTGAACAAAAAAATAAGTATTAATTGCTCCTCTATATTATAAAAAATATAAAAAGATGGATTTTTGCAGCGGTGAAATTTGGGAGATGATAATCAAATTGAAGTAATTTCGACAGAGACAACACGTCCAATAAAAACTTGACATTAATTTGATGAAATGTATTTGTTGAAATGTATTTGTTGAATGAATTTTTGTAGTTGGACTATTCTATTTTGCTTGATCATAATGCTTAACAGTGGACATCTTGAGTGGCACGAGAGTTCAACAATAAAGCAACAATCAAACCATACAAACCTAAAACTTCAGCAAAAATTAAGATCAAAATCATACCAACAAATAATCTTGGTTGTTGAGCAGTTCCTCTAACACCGGCATCACCCACAATACCAATAGCAAAACCAGCAGCTAAACCAGACAACCCAACAGACAAACCAGCACCTAATTGAATGAAACCAGTGTATAAAGCTTGTTCTTGCTTCAAAGAATCAGAAACCAACACAGAAACAACTAAACCATAAATGGCAATAATACCAGCCATGATAACTGGAACAATATTTCTGACTAACAAGTCTGGTCTCAAAACTAAGGTGGCACAGATACCAACACCTGATTTAGCAGTACCATAAGAAGCACCAAAGGTGGTGAAAACGATCGCAGCGGCACAACCAATTGAACCAAAGAAGGGCTAAAATCGTTAGTATATGTTATAACCCCATTGAATGGGTCTAGAGACTCAAAATCACCAAACTTACAGCATAAACTGGACTATTAGGCATGTTAGTAAAACGCACAGAGATATGGCCCTCTTTCGACTCGAGAGAATTGATCATAACAAGTTCACATTAGCTAGAAAGTGACGACAACAGAGGGCTGCTGGCGAAGCGCACAATCAGCACCCCAAAACCTCTCCAGCACCTCAATGTCAATGACTGGAGTCAATCTACCTTCCACGACCGCGCGCCTCCCATGTTTATTTCCAGATGGACAAAACTGAAATTTGAAGTCATCACGCCCAAGACGGACAAAAATCAATTCAAAAACTCTAATCAATCGACAAAAAGCTAAGTCACATACCATAAATCAGACATTGTTCAAATTGTATTAATATTGTGTTTGAAAGTGAATTGTATGTAATAACAACAAAGTATTTCTATAATATTCCCTCTTTTCAAGGAGAAGTGGTCAATTTTGAACGATTACAACTTCCCAGGGAGCCTTTTCTTACCCGCCCAGCACATATTAATCAATATTCTGAAATATACTGAGAAATTTTATCTCAGAGTAAACATCAGAACTTCGCGAAATTTAGATGGTTAGGAAACGACCTCATAAAGAAAAGAGGGTAACCAGAAAAAAAAATTGAGATGCGAAAATTTTGTAAGCACTTTTCTATATATAAGGATAAAACAAACGGTTTTTCAGATTTTCTTGTTTGAAACTTTTTCATATTCCTATATCTTCCTATTTTCATTATAAAAGGGGCGAGCCAAAGCAAGGAACCTCACAAGTTTTATCATCAAAGAAACAAATAACAAATGTCTGCCCCAAACCCAAAAGCTTTCCCATTAGCTGATCCAGCATTAACTCAACAAATTTTGGATGTTGTTCAACAATCCCAAAACTTGAGACAATTGAAAAAGGGTGCCAATGAAGCTACCAAGACCTTGAATCGTGGTATCTCTGAATTCATTATCATGGCTGCTGACACCGAACCAATCGAAATTTTGTTGCATTTACCATTGTTATGTGAAGACAAAAACGTTCCATACGTTTTTGTTCCATCCAAAACTGCTTTAGGTAGAGCTTGTGGTGTCTCTAGACCAGTTATCGCTGCTTCAGTTACTTCAAATGACGCTTCTTCAATCAAGACTCAAATTTACTCCATCAAGGATAAAATTGAAACCTTATTGATTTAAGCTGTGTATATTATTCATCTGTATAAAATTATTTTGGAATCCAAATTTTTTCGTTTCGGAGATGCAGACATACTCTTATGTAACTTGATTGAATAAACATTTTATGTTGAATTTAACATCGTAAGAAACCCATCGTAGCTATCCACTTTCATCTTTATTTTCGTCTACAAGTGTTCCTTGTATCAAGCGTGATCTGATTTTTATATTACTTTTAAAACTTCATTCAATTCTTCTAGAGTTTTTTTGTTTGCAGTACAAACGGGAAAGTTCTTTTTCATCTCGGGTCCACTTAAAGAAAATTTAAAATAGTTGTTAATCAATGTGAAATCTATCAAATTTATATGATCCACGGTTGATCCGTCAACTTTCTTGTAATCTCTTAGTTTCAAATATTTCTCGTATTGCTCATCAGGGGTTTTTAATGAAGTCATATAGCTCATTTGTCTTCCTATTTCCTCCTGACACTTCAATAAGACTTCACATTTTTCAGCGTTCTGTATGTAGCTCAATAAGTATATACCACCAGAAGCTGATCCCAAAATCGCAATAGGTTGTACTTCCTGCGGCGTATTAGCACCATAATTCCGACGATCAACCCTCTCCACACAATTAATTTGTTCACTGATGTTGAAAAGTGATAGTTTTGAACCATCTTCAATGTTCTGGACTACCACATTTCCTATAACGTCGCTATAAACAATTTCATTCTCACTGATTAAATCAAAATCAAAACAAAAAAAATCTAACCTAACGTGATCAATTTTTCTAGAGTGGAAATTGGCTTCTGAGGAGAGTTTATCATAGCTGTCGATGTTAGGTGCAGCGACTGCCTCAAAAAAACCATCATGAAGGTCACAAATAACCACTTTAGAATTGAATTTTTTTATTGCACAAACCAAAGAGAAATCCGATAAAAGCTCCTCTGTCTTACAAGTGAACATGAAAGAGTTATCTTGATACATTTTTAATTCATAAACCTTCGTGCGATTTCCTGAGATGATGAAATAATTTGAGTAAAGATTTTTTATGGAATAAAACTTGACTGGGACTGGTGTCGTGGGCATGTTTATCGGTTTTGATGTGACTTTGAGAACAATTTTTGAGCTTCTAACTGTGAAAAATGACAACGTAGATTCTGTTGAATTGGCTAATGTCAAAAATCCATATTTAAGCATTTCTTCCATTTCCGGATTGATTTCTTTTATAACGTGAGTCAGAAGTTCTTCGAGGTTGTATTTGGCTGAGCACATACTCGTTACTGAAAGCCCTTCTTCGAATTTATATATATCCAATATTTGCATTGTGAGTATATCTATCAAAACTATTTTCGAAACATCTTCATGAATAAGGAGACTCACTGCATAGTTTGTTTCAGGTATTCTTATGACTTTTCTTGGGAGCACAGGAACGAAAAGTGTTTTCGTTTGTTTTGTGAGAGCACCTTCATTCAGCTCATGTTCCACTTGAATAACCTTGAGATTATTATCTGATGTTAACGCTAGAATTAAAGGGTATGTTCCACTTTTGAGAATTGTGGATAGTGCGCAATTTGAAGGTATGTTCATCACAGCAGGCTTGAATAAAAAGTTGGATTCATCAAATGAAACAATTGCGTGAGAATTTGAATTAGTCAATATTACTTTATCAGAAAAAGACAAAATTTTGAAGGGCATTTTACCAAACTTGAAAGATTTGAGTTCAAATTTAGATGACTTTGCTGGATCCTTTGCCCGGAAGTAGAACAACTCTCCATCGACATTACCTACCATGATGATCGAATATTTCTTTTGAATGAAGATGTGACATGTCGTTATAGGGATGTCTGAACATACGGATATTTGGTATAACTTTTTGAATCCATTCAGCTGAAAGATGTGGACTGATCCATCCCAAAAGCAAAATACAAAATACTCACCCTTGTTACCACCTAAAGAAAAACTGGATATGGATTCGTCAAACCGAGCAACCCGCTTTGTTTTTCCTTTGAAATGGGCGTGGATCTCATTGTCATCGGTCTGAAAAATGAAGTAGTTTTCATCTATAATTTTACCCCATATTATTGAAAACGTGCTAGTAAAACTAGGTGTGGATATCACGTTATCAGTGATGTAGTAATGCTGCTTGTTAATTATTTTGAAGTCCATTAGTTTATGTTCAATCCTCAATGGACTGAATTTATCAATGCTTCTATTCTGTACTGTACCATCATTTAAAGGTGTCAGGAGCTGAACCGACAATTCTTTTCCCTGTTCCTTCACTTCTATCATCCAAATTTCGGTAAATTTGAACTTTTTACATACCAAATAGATATCATCGCCATCGTAAATCGTTTCAACATGCTCATAAGGGCTATTGATATTATTGAATTGTTGTATAGTTTTGGCATCAGTGAAATTTCCGTGCAATTTTATGTCTCCCCCATAAATGGAGCCCAGACACGTAAGAACATTGAACAAGCCGTCTTCAAAAGAGGGCACTAGATCCACGATAGGGCCTGATGAAGCTATGTATTGCACAATATTGATATATGGTTTCTGAGATGTGATGTAGAAAATCAATGATTCGGAATATCTTGAAGATGCAAAAAACATTCCACAGTTGATATTAATTATAGTATCTGCTATAGTCAGCATGCCTAAATCAAACAATTTCCAGTTGTTGATCGAGATTGTTGGCGTGGTGCTGGTAGTTTCGAAAAGCATCATATATGTTTCACCCTTCACTGTTGTCAAGAGAACTCGCTCATTATCTATGACGATAAATGAATCAATCTTTATTTCAGGCATCATATCTTTTCTGATTATATTGCTCTCGATTTCTGAGATGCTTACGTCTGAATGTTCCGCTATTTCAACAGCGTGATTTGGGTTGGGGTAGTAATAGAGGTATTGCTCACACGCTACGATTACACCACCTTGATTCATTGGTATAACTTTGAATGGCTCAGATGGAATTTCTAGCGATTTCAAAGATTCAAACGCAAACTTCTTTCCGTGTTGCTTTATTTTGAAATATTCCAAACCGAAAGTGAACTTTGGATTTCTTGCTACTTTGATATATATATCATCTGAAGTATTCTGGAGAGGGACAATCGAATGTATAGTTAAGGGGCCTGATCTCAATATGCAAGGTGGATAAAAGAAAGAACTTAATGATGGCACTCTTGCTCTTTTTTTAGTGGCAACGGAAGCTTTATGGGATTTTGTGTATCTCTGAAATTCTTCTGTAGCCTGTTGATTGATTCCAATCACCTGGATGAAGCCTTGATAAGAATGGATCATTATGTACCTATTTGCTTTGTCAACAACAATTATCTGGACCCCATCAACCGACAGCTGTAGCCCAGTACCAATCATACTGAAATCCTCCATTATCATGAACTGATCATTATCTGAGTTGTACGACACAAAATATAAGTTATTAGTTTCGGTCAATATGATCAACCAATGCTTAGACAAACCTGGTGGTTTGAAGTGATTCATGGCACTAACAGTGCCATAAGTATGTAAGGTGTTTAGCAAATTCAAGCCATTTTCAGATATATCAAAGATGTCAATTTTATTTGACTTCGCAATGATCAAAGATGATTTGGTATCTGACACTATTGGAGCGTATGATGTTATATTGGGACATTCAGAAGACCTCAACTTCGATAACACATACATTTTCACAACAGACAACTAAGATCAATCCTTCTCATATGTGAATGTTTGCTAGATAGAAAAATAAATGATTGCAGAGATGCTATACGTTCCTTCTCTTGCTTCAGATCCTAATTAAATCTATTACGTAATATATATATATATATATATATCTAGATGTCTATGTATCTAAGTACCTATTATCGAGTGTCTCTCAACACATTTCAACACATTTCAATGCTTTTCAAGCATCACATAAGCTATTATTAGCATTGATAAAGGGATCAAAATAAAGCTGGAAAAAATCGTAAGCCATTTTGCTGCGCTGACTCCCTCCTGGAATACGAAGCTGCGAAATATACTCAGCGAGCAATTGCATCATATGCTATACTACTACTATGCTCCGAGTCCAATAAATTGGTTCTTCATGATCATGTATTTTTTACTTACCAGCAAAATCTTTGAACCAGACCAGGCCAGGTCAGCGAGTTTTCGTTCGTCAGTATGTCTCAAACCAGAGAATACTTGGTTGAATAATCGTAAATGAGACAGCGAGAACACCGAATGCACATTTTCTCAGTGTTGTGATTCCAAGATTTAGTGATTTCTCAAACGCATTGAGAAGGTAAACAGGAGATTTACTCTAGATGAAAAGAAGCTCCCGATCTCATCAAAGCCTAATTTTCTCCTATGAGGGCTTCAATGAAAAGGGAACGTGAAAGAATGAAATACCTGAAAGATTTTCGGTGCTCTTTTGCGAGCCCACATCCCATAAGATGTTTAATTATGGTTTTTCAGTTCATTTGACCTTCACCCTTGTATCCCACTCGCCCAAAATTTGCCTTTTACTTTATTCCTCAGTTCTGATTGGGGACGTTAAATCAGATTGCACACCTATCATAATTCCCCTTAAGTATGCCACTTAGTCCCAAATGCTTCGTAGTTTGTGCAACACAAGAGAATAAACATTAACATAACTCTAAACTATGCTAAAACCAAACCGATTGTAGCACCTTCTGATCTTGAAATGAACCTCACCAGCGCTATAGCTCAACATATTCGTTGCCCACATCCATTTTTCATCGACAACAACCACCGCTGAGTCTTATGTTCCGCGTTGTATTGTCACAACCTCCACCACTCCACTATTAATAGACATTTAGATAACAAGCGAGGAACGTATTGCAGTCAGATTTTGCCACCAGCTTTACGCCTACGAGTCACACACATTAAACGATGCCCCTCTCTAAAATGAACTGTTGCCGCTCTAGCTTCAAATCTTGTAACCTTCCAAGATATTACGTATTGTACATTGTGCTTGATTGACTATCATTCCTCAAAACTCCTTATTAGTTGTTGAAGAGGCGATTAGCGATCCCCATTTCGAACTTGGAGCCGGGACAATATTTCTTTATTAAGTGTCGTGTGCCGCTCACGACTCGCAAGTGTGTTTGTGAACAGTGAAAGATCCAGGAATACAGAAAGCTAAACATAGCCGCTCGTTTGCCAGCAACTTTTGGTGGGATCAGAGTTCAGAATTGAATCGTTCACCTCACAATTTTGACTAGCCAGACTTACTGCTCACTGGAGCCTAATCACCGGTATATAAACTTTCAATTCCCAGCGTTTCTTCCGTGGATGGCACCTCCAATGCCTGATTTGCAAGTACTCGCTTCATTCGATAATGTCCAACCCAAGTTCTGCTGTATCAAATGGTCCCGCAAACGGACCCCTTTCTAGTACCACAAACGACAATTCTTTCCACACCAGGTCTGACTCCAATGATGTTTCTAAACAGTGGAAGTTTTTTGGTATGTTGAAATTGGCATCTAAGCTGGCACAAGTGCCTTCTCAAACGCAACCTCAAGTTCAATCCCATTCCAGCGTTGCCTCTGGGTCATCCCACGGGGCAGACTCTCCATCTAATTCACGATCGAAAAAACCTGAACTCACAATTGACAATTGCTGTTGTTGCGGGACAATTCTAAGCTATCCCGCCACAGCACATAAGTTCAGATGCTCAGTTTGCGAGACTACTACAATATTGATTGAGTCGCCATCTCCTCAAGCTCGTCACCACCAACCATTGTCGTACGTTCTGTTGAAGATGATGATAGACGACTTCTTGAAAGAAGCGGCATCCTTTTCAAACCAGAGTGGAGAAGCAAAGACACAATCGATACACTCCATATTCAAACCTTTGGAGCTGTACTTGTATGAGTCGTTCTCCTCCTTCGATGTTTTAAATAAATCATTTAAACTTAATGCCAAAAGTAAGAAACTTCACTACTCAAATTCAAATGTCAACATAAAAGAAATCAGACTGTTCTTCAATTTGTTGACTAAAATACCTTCCAAAAGACCATTATACAAGGCTTTGCAAGGTGCTAATGACTTGTTGAGGCGTCCCAAATCCATACATAATCCATCGAGATTGCACTGGCTTTTGGTATTGCTTGAAATTCCATTTTTATCAAATTGTTTGATAACTCATATAGCGACAAGAAACACTCATTTGATGATAAACGTACCGGAGATAAGATTTTTGAGCTATGATATCTTGAAAAGATTGATAGGTCTTTTTGCTTACACCAACGGTGAAAATGTGAATTATCTTGCAAGTTGGTTTTCCAAGTTGTCGAAAGAGGATTTCAACTCGAAAATAGAGTTAATCAATTTGTACATCACTTTTCATTTAACTAGGTGTTTGAATTCAAATAGAAAGGTTCTCCGGCCGCCCTCAAATTCACTCCTTTCGAGAAGTTCAAGTTTGACCGCTCCAAATCATCAACGCACCGCCTCCGCATTTGAATATATTGATATGATAGAGATAAAAGATGAACCATCTGATATACTTGCACCTCCTGCCACAGTTTTTGGGGGTTCAAGAAGGTCAAGAAATAAACTTCAAGATATCAAAATAAAATTAAACCAGTATACAAATGACTGGCATTTAAGAGCTGCCACTATCACGTTTTCAATTTTTTTGAGAGCTAACTCAATTCGAAAATTCGAATCATTGCCATCAACAAATTTTTATAACTCATTAGTTGATTTTGTTAACCTCAAGATCGATTTTGATGCCTGGCAAAATAAAAAGAAAAAAGACAATAATCTTACTAGTCCAGCTAGCTCTGAATTACAGTCTGTGATCGATTATCTACACGGAAATCAGTCATCCAACTCGAAAGTAGGTTTTTTTTTCTGCCAATATCCTTTCTTGATCTCTTTGGGTGGTAAAATTTCAATTTTAGAATATGAAGCTAGAAGACAAATGGAAAGAAAAGCAGAGGAAGCATTCATAATGGCATTGGATAAGAAAGTTGCAATGGATGTTCATTTCAAAGTTAAGGTGAGAAGAGAATACATCGTCCAAGATTCTTTGAGATGTATTCAAATGAACTCTACAAATTTGAAGAAAAGTTTAAGAGTGGAGTTTTTAGGTGAACAAGGTATAGATGCTGGTGGCTTAAAAAAAGAGTGGTTTTTGTTATTGACCAAAAATTTATTCAATCCTCAAAATGGTATGTTCACATTCAATGAAGAGTCAAATTTACTCTGGTTCAACATCAAACCTATAGAAAATTTGGAAATGTATTACTTATTTGGAGTGATTTTAGGTCTAGCCATATACAACTCAACTATCCTCGATATCAAATTTCCAAGAGCCTTGTATAAAATTTTATTGGACAAACAAATTTTATTTGAGGATTACGAGCAATTATTTCCGCAAGCCGCAAAAAGTCTTCTACTTTTGAAAGATATGAAGGAGGATGAGTTGGCAGACTTATCGTTGAATTTTGAGGCTACTTACAAAGATATATTTGGCAACACTTTCACTAAAGAGTTGATAAAAGACGGGGCTAATATTTGTGTAAGTAATAAAAATAGGAAAGAATACATTGACAAGTACATCCATTTTTTTATGGCAGAAGGTATCCAAAATCAATGTGAATCGTTCAAAAGAGGCTTCAATAACGTTGTGGGTGGTAACGCATTATCCTTATTTTCACCGCAAGAGATTGAGTTGCTAATTTGTGGTAGTGAAGAGGGCAAAATTGAAACATCGATATTGAGATCAGTGACGAAGTATGTTGGATGGCCAAATATTGACGAGGCTAAAAACTCTAATATTGTGAAGTGGTTTTGGGAATATTTCGATGAGTTGAATTATAAGCAACAGAAAAAGGTATTGTTATTCATAACCGGTTCAGACAGAGTGCCTGCCACAGGAATACAGACCATGAATTTCAAGGTGAGTAGATTGGGATCAGACTCCAATAGGTTTCCCTTGGCTCACACATGTTTCAATGAAATTGCACTTTACGAATACAATACGAAAGAGAAATTTTACCATAAAATAGATTTTGCGGTTAATGAGAGTTCAGGTTTCGGTATCAAATAAATTTGTATAGCTCAGTGTTATTTTCTTTGTTTTGATTATTTTAAGGTTGTTTAATAGGTATATATATCAGATTATATGGTGATTGAGGCCCCCATTTTCTTGAACTATCTTCCTATAGCTGAACTTCTAATTTGTTCATCTATATGCTGTTCTTGCTGAAAGAAAAGAGGGCTTTAATGAATCCTACAGAGTACTATCTCTGATTATGTTTTTATGTGTTTTTAATGTTGATGACTAATTGATTATTAATTATGTATCAGTATCTGGATGTTTCGGTGCTCATAACATTTGAAGTCGAGGTAAAACGATCAATTCGAAGGTTACCCGAATGGACCAGAATAGAGCCAATTAAATTCAATCAAAAAGTTATGATGATAATTGTAACATTGAAAATTAAATATTAGCAAAACATCAAATAAGAAGTTTAATTTGTTGGAAACTAAGAATTTAAGATGTCTTCTCTTGCTTTCAGATCACTTAAAACTGGTTTAGGTTTAAAAGGTTTAGGTATGTATCAAAACAAACCGCATCATCAATTGTATCCAAAAAATTGCACTCGTAGCAGCTAAGAAAATGATGAGACGAAACATGGCGGTTGATTAGAATGAAATGACACTCAAGAGTCTTCAAGGGATTTCTTACACACACGTTTTGCATTTGAGGGATTGATGTTTGCCGGGTCTCTGATAGCATGTGTTGGATAGCTTTACTAACGTATACAGGCTCCCAAGCCAGATTTTTATCCAACTCATCAGTTTCTAGATCAACCTACGATCAACCAGATTTCTCTAGCTACACCAAGCCATCAGATGACAAAAACCGTTCCATCACCTACTTTATGGTAGGTTCTTTAGGTTTGTTGTCAGCAGCTGGTGCCAAATCTACAGTCCAAACATTCTTGTCATCAATGTCTGCTTCAGCTGATGTTTTAGCTATGGCTAAAGTTGAAGTCAATTTAGGTGCCATTCCAGAAGGTAAAAACGTCATTGTCAAATGGCAAGGTAAGCCAGTTTTCATCAGACACAGAACCGCAGATGAAATCGAAGAAGCCAACGAAGTTGATATTTCCAAATTAAGAGACCCACAAACCGATTCTGACCGTGTTAAAAACCCAGAATGGTTAGTGATGTTAGGTATTTGTACCCATTTGGGTTGTGTCCCAATTGGTGAAGCTGGTGATTTCGGTGGTTGGTTCTGTCCTTGTCACGGTTCTCATTATGATATCTCAGGTAGAGTTAGAAGAGGTCCAGCCCCATTGAATCTTGAAATTCCAGAATATGAATTTCCAGACTCAGACACTTTAATCGTTGGTTAATCTCTTCACATAAGTGCTCTTACAAAATTTAGTAATATAATAAAAGATACACAAAAGATAAACATATTTTTTATCTCGAATTCAGGTTTTTACAATTTTTCTTTTGGTGTACGATTCAGTATCCACAATTGTATTTAGTATGTGGAAATAAATTGCATAATCATTGGTTGGAGTAATTATTGGAAACCATGTATACGTATAACTCTTAATTGACCCCATGCTTATGTTTCTATGAAGAACGATGCTAAAGAGTTGATACCCTTGTGGTACGCTCATATATTAGCAAAGGCTTTCAATACTCTCTCTAAATCATCTGGAATAGTTTTCCAATCATAATTCAATCTTGTTGTCCGATCTTCAACATCACTATTGACGTCGCAATTTGCTACATCTGTCAAGTCTTCAGAAGTTTCACTAGGACAATTAACAGTTTGCCTCCATTCTTTTAATATTGACCTAGGCAAATTTTTGGGCTTGTAGTCAGCAACATAATACATTCTGTAATAGACGCTCCAATGGAGCGAGACGTCTTTGGGTAAATGCCTATTTCTTCCTAGATTAGGCACGTAAAAACTTCTCCATTGCCCTGTTTCATCTTCAATCTTCAAACCAATTGGGAATAACTCAACCATCCACCATGCAATGGTCTTGAAGAAACTTTCATCTCCTCTAGAATCAAATCGCTGATATTTGCTTTTCTCTAAACTACCAATCGATAAATATGAATTTTCACTTATTTGACTCAAAGATCTTTCCCTATCTATGAGCCTTCTTCTCAATAATGATCTAAGATCTCTCTCCATATCATCGCAATCTGTGTAGTTTTGTTTTCTCCAAAATAAAAATTTATGAAGTTTTTCGGCAATTGTGGATTTGGGAACATAGTGATTCATTTTGTGCGTCCTTTTCATGCTAAGTAAATCATGATGACAGGAAAGCAAACTTTCAACTGAAGAATGCTCTTCCGCAAATTTGTGGATAGACCCTTGCTTGAATAAAATTCCAAATTCCGCTGCTTCTGCAATCATCCATCTCAAAGGAATATCTGACAAAAAGTGGCCAGTCCTATCTGGTGGCCATCCTCCGCCAATATCACCATGATTACCTGGAAACCACATCTCAATAAGATCTGGTGACATATCACTACTTGAGCTTGTTGATCTGACAGTGGACTTCTTTTTGTCACCCCTAAAACCGAAAAATGGAAATCTCAACATTGACGCAAAATTCCTGGAGTTTTCCACGCGCTGATTGTTGAGATTTGCAGATGAGCTGATCGAATCATCTGAAGTATCTGCAATGCTGATATCATCAGTCAGTGAGGGCCTTTCACAATCTTCGCAGCTCAATGAAAAAAAAGATGGGACGTAACTGTTGGTTGAGAATGAAACCTGTTTGTATTTTCCTCTACGCTCATCCAAACTGAGCGCGTGTCTTGTATGCTTAACTATATTACTTCTTGCGCTATAAGGAAACATACGATCTCTAAGTATACCTACCGAGTTAACAGAATCCCACAATCCCATAAAATGAATTTGGACATTCTCTCTAGAGAAAGTTTCTTTGAACTCATCTACCAAAGAGCTGTTGAAATCCGGCTGGGCAGGTTGACCTGCAAATTCCCAGTTACTGTATAGCTCCCATGCAGTAATGACCATTTCCTCAAGGCCATAATTCAATAGGCCGACCCTTTCAATCATACCAGCTAATATACGTGCCATAAAAGCTCCTCGGCTACTTTGTTAGTAAATGCCCTGCGACATGACAAAAAAGATTGGGTAGTAGTCACCTGAATCCAAATAAGTAAATTCTATCACCGGGTCTATAGTAGCGCATCAAGAACTTATACGCAGCTTTGACATGATTGCCAAGCGAGAATGCTATCATTGCATCTACCTTCGAAGCAACCGTCGACGCTTTACTGGCCAAAAAATTTCCTTGCTTGATGTTGTTCGATTCAGCGTGGAAAGAAACGCCAACTCCAGGCTGATAGTAACATATTTGCCTGTCACTCTCCTTCTCTAGCAACCGATATATCTTGAGAACGTTGGTGAAAGGCAAGGGGCCAAATTGATTTTCTGTTCCATCCAAACACATAACTATGTTGCATGTTTCACCTTTGATTTGTCTGCCGCTGGAAATTGGGTGGTCATTAAATGGTGAGCTGGCAGACCCAGCTGTGTTTAGGTTTTTAGACATCTGGTACAGAAATATTCACTAACACGTGTAAAATGCTCAAATCTCTATGAGCGGCTATCGGACAAATGCTTTATTGAATTAATTCTTCTGGCCTTGGAAGTGGTAATAATTGGTAAGCACTCGATAATGATCCTGGTTCGGGTTTTAAAGTGCATAAAATAGCCAATTGAATTATATAGCGGCAAATTCTCAGAAAGAGCTGATTTTTGCAAAAGTGAGTTGTCTTCATTAAACACTCATCTTATACCAAGACAATTTTGAAATCAAGTTGCAAAAAGATTTGGGATCCACACGCTGCTTCAATTTCTTTACGTGTAAGTGCCATCCCAATTATGAGCCCACACCTAAATTTTTTCGAAGTTGCATTTTTATAGCGACCCACAACCGAAGTGGATCATGAATCAAAAAAGGCTACAATTCAGGAAAAATCCAGTTTATCACCTGTTGAAGTCCTGAAAATGTCAGAATCTGAATGGGATAAGAAGAGATATGCACCAGGACCTGGAGAGCCGGAGTTGCCTCCACAATTATCGGAACTAGCTCAGAAGAGCACCGATGAATTCATGAAAGACTTGAACAGACTACCATTGTTCATGACACAGCTAGATGAGACTGATGGCCAGGGTGGTGATAATCTTGAGTTGGAAGCTTTGAAGGCTTTAGCTTATGATGGTGAACCAGATGAGATCGCTACGAATTTCAAAAACCAGGGGAATGACTGCTACAAAGCCAAGCAATACAAAAACGCTATCGAATACTATACCAAAGGGTTGGCTATTGAATGCGGTGTGACATCCATAGAATTATCATTGTACCTCAATAGAGCTGCTTGTAATTTGGAACTAAAGAACTTTGGAAGGTGTATTTTAGATTGTAAGGCAGCTTTGCAGATTGACGAAAAAAACGTCAAAGCTTGTTATCGAGCCGGAAGAGCATACTTTGCTGTCGATAAATATGATGAGGCCAAGGGCGTTTTAGGCTACGGATTGAGTATTGACCCTGAAAATGTTTCAATTAAAGCTGTGTTAAAGTCTGTCGAGGATAAAGTGGAAGCTATATTGCAAAAGGAAATAAGGAAAAAGAGAGAAGAAGAAGAGAGACAAATGAAACAAACCATTTTGGTGAATGCATTAAACTTAAGACACATAACCATCATCAACACACCTAAACCAGCTGAGTTATTGAAGGATGCAAAAATAAGATTAGAAGATCCCAAAGATTATGAATCTCAATTGATCTTTCCAGCTATGGTTTTATATCCAACAACTGATGAGTTTGATTTCATTGCTGAGATCAGTGAATTGACCACACCAAATGAAATATTGGAGCAGGTACTTGACAGACCTCAAGCATGGTTTGAAGATCCAAAGCACAAAGATTTCACGCAAAAACAATTATTATGCTTTGCTGAAACAGAGGCGGGTGGTTTAGTCAAAGTTGGTAAAAAAGTTGCTATCAATCAGGCTTTGATGAGCGATAAACCAAGAATACCTTTATTTGACAATTCTTTGAGATTATACGTAGTTCCAAAATCAGTTTCCACGCAATGGTTATCAACATGGAACAAGGCAGCTGCTTTATCTAAACGCTCTCCGTAATCGATTTTACATAATGATTAACTCGAAAATTAATTAACACTAGCGAAAATGCATTCAGAAGCTGAAATTGCTTCACATATGTAATCTAAGCCAAAATACCCCTTGCCTTGAAATTGAAAAAAAAAAAACTGCGCTCTATTTAATTCCCATTGTTTTTGTAACCCATCTCTAAAGCGTACTGTTCAATTTCTTGAGCAGTCAACATATCTTGCCCAGTCCATTGAGCGGAAGATCCTCTTCCCCTGAATTTGGAAAGTCTCGAGTTGAAGATATCGTCCATCTGCAAAGGAGCAATTGGGCCAAAAATTTGATCAGGATCCACTCCCTGTTGTTTCAATAATAGACTTTTCAATTCTGGGGAGTTCGCCCAATCTTTCAACACAGTCCCTTCGTCATCATCGTCTGACTCAGAGAATATTTCAGGCAAAACTGTGGATTTTTTCGTGCTTGATGAAGAAGTGTGTTTTCTGCGATTTTGTAGCTTCGAAACAGCACCAGATTGAAAGACATTTTTGTTGCTATTGATCAAATTATTTTTGTCTCCTGCAGTTCCAAATTTGATTCTATCATTCGCAATCTTGACTCCATTTTGATGTGGTAATTTAGAATGAATTTTGGCACTATGGATCATGGCAGTTTTGAGCATGTCTTGGCTGCTTTTTGACAATTGAGTATGACTATCAAACTTATTTGCAGAAACCCTAGAAGCTTTTTTTTCCAAGCCCTGAGATCTTTCTGAAGGTTCATTTGTTTTTCTTCTCTTGTTATCTTGAGACTTGTATGGAACTTGCTTGCCTGTTTGAAGTTCAGACTCTTCTTGGGTCTTTCTCTTACTGCTTTTGGGAATACTTCTAATTGGTGGTACAGGAGGAATTACTCTCGTTGCCATTCTGACTTTATTATCAGATTTTGGGGTCTCTTTTATGTTGGCTATTTTATGGTGGCTTATTGAAGAATTAATTTGTGTACCTGATTGATCAATGACGCTAGCTTGTTTCTCAGTATTTGATGAGAATGCTTTGTTGGAATCTGTGCTCAGCGTGCTATTATTGACTAAAGTTTTTCTCTCCAATTCTCTCTTGCTGCTCATTGCTACTCTTACTTTTTGTTTTTGCTTTTGTGAAGGGACCTGATGTTGATTTTGGCGCAATTCATTCAACAATGACATCCGTTTGAGAACTGGAACAGTTGTAGGACCTTTGAAGTCACGATTCTCTTTGTCTTTATCAATCACAGATTCCAGCTTTTCAAGCTTGTATGTCTTCTTTGAAGGTGAAGTTTTGTTTAATTGTTGCCTCAAGCCAGCATATGGAGATCTATTCTGAGAAAATTTAGGAGGATTGACTGGATTGAGATTTACTGAAAGTAGCTTATTATTTCCTTCGTACCTTTTAGATAATGGACTATCACCAGCGTAATTTTTTGGACCCCTGGTGGCACTTTTGGCAATACTAGCTTCCGTTGGTGCCGCCAATCTACTAAAAACATCTTGTTTTTCCTCCTTTTTGACATCTTTTGTTGGTCCATTATTTCCAATTTGCTTGGCGGGTTTTGTTTCTTCTGGCTTATGGACTGGAGATTTGTCTGAAAACAAACTTTTAGCCCGACGAATAGTCGATCCAACACTTGCAAATATAGATTGCATTGGAGAAGCTTGTTTGAGCACAGTTTCCTTTTTTGGTGTTAGCTCATTATTTACAGAGTTTTCTTTGATTTGTTGTGGAGCAGTAGAAAACCTCATCGATGAATTATTTTGAGAATCTGTCGAATTATGGCTATCCTTCATACTCTCGGACATTGACTTTATATTTTGATGAATGGGTGGTTCGATGCTGTTGTTGAGTTCCATTTCAAAATCCTTATTAGCCGTTAACAATCTTTCTACTTTCTGGGACCCTTCCGAGTACTTGCTTGGGTATTTATTCTCACTGTATGGCATAACGGGTGACAAAGATTCCAATCGGTGCAGTCGACTCGGTGATCTATCCACTTTGCTTGGTATCAGATTTTGTTTCCTATATGTGGAACTTAAACGCGGGTAAGATTTCGTTGTTGTAGGGGAAGTTAAGATTTCGGCGTAGGATTTTTCTAAGGATAAATTCAAACCATTACTTTTTGGTCTCATACGCGCTGGAGATCCAGAAGTTGATAATCTTTGAAGCGCTTGTCTAATTGACTCTTTCCTCTTCGGTTTCGGTTTTGCAGTTTCTTTGCTCTTCGCTCTCTTCTCTTTATTTGACTTCACTATAATGGGATCTCTAACTGGTAATGAAGCAAAGCCTATTGCCGATGTTCTTGCTGAGCGAGGCGTTCTATGGTAGTGAGCCTTCTCTATATTTGCGGAGGTTGAGTCACTTTTCAATGGTAACTTTTGAGTTTCAGTATTGGATCTTGTTGTGTAAACTGTACTATCGAGCTTTGAAGTTTTATCTTGGAAAGAAGTATTTGAATCCACTTCTGATGATAGCATATCATAATTTGGCTGTGAAACTGGTATGAATGATAGATTGGCATTGAATGGAAGAGGGGCGTTATTCTGATTTAACATCTCTGACGGATTCTTGTCTAGAAATACGTTTCCCCCATTTGTATGAGTTGTAATTTGCTCTTTATCGTAGTTCGTTCTATCGCTTTTCATATCCATTTCGATCAAAGGAGCAAAACCTTCATCTAATTTTATTGGTGAAAGTCTGTTAGACTGGTTGATTTCATGGTGGCTAAATGGCAATTGTAACATATTATGTCTAATTTTCTTAATGGGTGATTCTTTGACATCCTGTAATTTCGTTGGAGACTTTAACAAAAGATCTTTGGGACTATTATCATCTTTCATCATTGAGGTTAATACATCATGCATGTGCTCATTTATCCACGTCAACTCCGTGGTAATGCTGTAAGCAAACTGTTCAGCATCTGTCAAAACTAAATTGTTGACAGTACCTAGTTCATTAGCAGTCCATTTGGATGATCCAGGTACCAACTCGTTTCTTTGTTTGGCTGCATTGATGCCCCAAAAGCCTGACATAGTCTGAAGTGTTACCTGATGCTTGAAGGAGTGTTTCAACTATAATCCTGCTCCAAAATGAATCCGCCAGGTACAGCGGTAAGTCATTAATTTGGATATTTCAACTTTGTAAAACTAGGTTTACAAAATACAGATTAAAAACTAAACAAACGAGGTTCGCGATTTTCGAAATTTTACTTGTGAATATCGAAACTTTGTCCTATCGCCCAAAAATGGGCTCTTTTATCTGTTGTTGGATTCAGTTAGGGAAACCCACTGTATATGGATTTAATAGGGAGCTTTAAACTAACTAGAGCAGACTTGCTTCTTTTATAATGAAGCACGCTTGATTGGGAAATTTTGATGAAGTCCTATATATTGTTTTGAATTGGTGATTTATTGTCGTTTGCTTGTATGGCGCAGTGGTAGCGCAGCAGATTGCAAATCTGTTGGTCCTTAGTTCGATCCTGAGTGCAAGCTTACTTTTTTTTGGACTCTCTCATGTTCATATAATATAGCTGTGGCACTCGACTACCAGCGATAGTGTAGATTCATAACAAGTTCACTAATATGATCTACTAATACAGTATATGAAAAAACCTTAAAGGTTCAAATTAATCAAACTACAGTAATTCATATTAAATTCAATGTCATATACTTATCGTTTACATCAAAGTGGATCTTCCACCTATTTCATTACTAGCAGAACCATCTGGCATATTACCATCTCTGGCAGACACGAATTGACTATAAATTCTCTCTAGTTTACGTTTTTCACTCAAAGAGATAGAAGATTTTGTTTCTGCCAAAGAGTCAATAAAGTTTTGATGTGTTACTGTGACTTGTGTGTCATTCCCAACCCCGATGGACTTTAAGCTTGTAGATTCGCTTGATGTTGAAAATAAGAGTTCTATTTGCTTCAAAATTTGTAACCTTTCATGCGGGCTCATATCTTGTTGCGGCTGCTTTAGTCCAGCAAGAAAGAAATCGTGTGATTTTTTTGTTCTGGTTGAGGAAGAACTGTATAGGGATTCGTCGTTCTTCAACTTAACGTGAACACCTTTCAAGTATGCATTGTAACCGAGTCCCTGGATATCGGCACCACTGAAGCCCTCTGTCTTTTTGGCAACTTCCATCAAGTCGACATCTTCTGAAAGTTCCATTTTTCTAGTGGTGGATATTAATATATCATATCTGTCATCTATATTTGGCATATCACAAATGACACTTTTATCCAACCTACCAGGTCTCAATAACGCTGAATCTATCAAGTCTGGTCTGCTTGTAGCTGCCAATACATATACTCCATCTAAACCTTCGGCACCATCCATTTGCGTAAGCATTTGATTTACCACTCTATCAGTGACACCAGTAGAATCATGGCCTCTTTTAGGAGCAATGGAATCAAATTCATCAAAAAACAATATACAAGGTTTCGCCGATTGTGCTCTTTCAAAAAGCTCCCTGACAGATTCTTCAGAAGCACCTATATATTTATTTAGTATTTCTGGACCTTTTATACTGATGAAATTCAAACCACACTGGCCAGCAACTGCTGAAGCTAGAAGAGTTTTACCACATCCTGGGTAACCATAGAGTAAAATACCTGATCTGAGTCTTAATGGGCATGACTTGAAAATTGGAGCATATCTAGTCGGCCACTCTAGAGTTTCTAATAAAATAGATTTTGCTTCCTTCAAACCACCAATGTCCGACCAATTTACAGATGATTTCTGTAGTTTAACGCCTCTCAAATTTGAGGGCGTATAACCGTTAAACGCTTTCTCAAAATTAACTTTGCTGATGATTGTTTGCAAACTGTTATTTGACTGGTTGAGCAACGAGTCTTGGTATGATCTATCCATTAAAATTTTCAAATCATTGGCTAGGTAACCTTCCGTTTCGGAAATTATATCCATAATATCAAAATCCAACTTGGTGTCTAGTTTAGCCAAATAATTCTCTATTATTAATTTTCTGATCTCCTTGTCAGGAGTTTTCAAGCTAGCGTTTTCTTTGATCAAATGACATTGGAATAACAATTGATTTAATGACTCTTTTGACTTACTAGTCATCAAAATTGAGACATTCCTCATTGCAGAAACCCTATTTATCGAGTTTACGAAGAACTCCGTTATTTGGTTGGATTGAGTAGAGTCTGCGTGTTCTACTTCACATGGCATGATATTCTCTAAATTATCCAATATCAAGCAACTTGGGCTAAACCAAGAACACTGCTGGATAGCATCATTGAAAAGCTTTTTCAAATTCAAAAAGTTTTCGTTGGCATAGTCCTCGCAACGGATGTAATTAGTGTAAATCAATTTCCTATTCAATCGTTTTTTGATCATATCAACTACTTGAGTCTTACCACTACCAGAAACTCCGTAAATCAAATAACCCGTGTTTCCTCGTCCAATTATACTGGTAATTTGATTAATTTTATCATCTAGCCCAACAAGCTCACTGTCATCTTGTACTTTTATATTTCCTATCTCGACAAATGACTCCGTTTTGATTAATTCTTCTCCTACTTCCAATGGAACCCTTACGCTGGATGGCTTTAGCCATCCAGTTGCATTTTTGAACCTCAACACCCCTCCTTTTGGCCAATAGATAGGAGCTGCAGGTAATCTCATACAGTGTGTCAAAGAAGATTTATTGAGCTCCAAGTATTTATAGAAATAATCTTGTAATTCAGCCGAAAGTTTGTCTTTTTTTGATCTTTTGCCAGACTGACTAAAAATCAAGGGCTCTTTAGAGGATGAAGTAGTATATGGATGAATGACAAAAGCAGGGGGGGCTTTGGGTAAACTTTCTTGAGGTTCTTGTACTACTATCATTTGGCCGAGCGTATTTTCTATGTTCAATGCAACTGATAAGGATCTTGATAATATAACATGATCTCTAGGACAGCCAGAATAATGCACCATTCTGACATACAATTTCTCTGCCTCTGTGATTCCAATTAATTCACCCAGTGTTTTGTCCGTATTCTCCTTGTTACCTAAATTATTTGGAGTTTCTGGAGGCGTTGCTTGATTATTCTGATTATTCGTTTGCCTAGATAGTAATAGGTGACTTCCTGGTCCAGGTATAACAGAAACAGCGACGAATTGGGCCCCCTTTAAAGAATTTATCACATAATTAAAGTTGGTATAAATTTCATACAAGTGTAATTCGTTCAATTCTTTAAATGAGTCATGGGGTAAAGTGATTCCTCTTAAAAGTACACTTGCAAGTTCTTCTGACTTTGCTCCTTTGAAAGATTTGATTGATTTGGATCCCCTAGGAGGACCCACAACCGGCTTGAATTTTGGCTTGATGTATAGCTCACAATTATCAGTCAACTTGGCATAAGGAATGGCTTTTTCATTTTCTTTTGTGGTGATTTTCACTACTTTCAATTTCGCATATTGTGGAGAGTTTGGATTGGGATAAGCAAGTATGATACCATCTATCTGAACAAATCTTGTTTGATGAAGAATATGGCTCTCCATAAAGCCACTGTTGTTATCAACAATCTCCCAATCAGCCAAAGTTACGGGTTCCAATTCCACAGTTGTAGCATCAAATTTTGACTGGGATATTGACACCCGCACCTTCTGGAGGTTTCTGGCAATATCCAATAGTTCAGCAAAGTTTCTATCGATCTCCAAAGAATTAGGTTTGCTCGAAACTGACCCAGACCACCCCACATAAATGATTATGTTCTTCTTCTCACGGTGCGATTTAAACTCTAGTCTAACCGTGATATCTTGCACCAACACTTCTTGAGCATCTCTAAATAATTCAGGCGGGATATTAACAAAACTCGTTCGCAGCTCAACCAATTCTATTTGAGCTAGGGAATTCATGTACAACAATGATCAATTAATAGTGAATGTGAGCTGCTGGTATTATTTATATGAATTTGGTGACCTTCTGCGATTTATCAACACGCTTCCAAGTAGCACTTCAATTCAACCTTTTCTTCCACTGGGCGCTTAGAGATCAATATCACACTCCAAGCATAATTGCAAATGATTATGGGAGGAAATGATAAGTGGGGTGATTCCCATCGTTCAAAACCGTCAGAATACTTAGCCGCAGTTACGTAATACATTATTTTGAAAAATCCGGCCTAAAATTTTTTTTGGAGCGGCTCAACCAACGGTAATAAGATGTCTATGGTCTCAAATGATATCTAGTACTTTTGACTCTATATAGCTGAAGGATAGGTTGAAAGCTAATTTTTAAGGCAGCTATAATGGACCAGATCAACGAAGGAGAGCTTTGCTTTTCACTTTTGCAGCTTTTACTCTTGGTTCCTTACGAAAAGTACAAAAGTCCTCCAAATTTGACACCTCAATTGGACGCCGTCAATGAAAAGATAAAGTTGATATTGAAAGGCTCTCAGAATAAAATAATCAGCTCTCTGGAATATGTTCCATTGTTGTTTTCCTCTGGATCTAGAGAGATTTTATCTACTTTTCCCTCTGAGGATTTGACGCTGGTTTTAGATTCGTTCGTGTCAGAAATATGGAGCAACTTCCATAAATATTATGGTGATCACATTTTGAGTCAATTGAATCTTCTTATCGTTGCCATTTCCCTTTTACAAAATTTTGTTCAACTCAATTATACAGGACCGGCTATTGAATACAGTTCAAGTGACTTGTTATTTCCTAACATTGATACTCAGTTATTACAGCGAGAAGCAGTCAAGGCTTTGGGTATTTCCGGTCAAACCTCATACGATTTGATGATGGATCCCTTGTTCTTAATTTTGTCATGTTTGATGTTCGAGAAATTGATGGGGGCCGATAAGCAAGCTTCTTTAATTGGCAAGAGAAATGAAGCTAACGTAGAAGAATTGATAATTAAAAATGAAGAAATGGTGCTAGGTGAATCCATTGGTTCTATACGCGCTTCAGTTCAATGGTGGAGATTCAGAGCAATACAGGTCCAGTCTTCCTTGTTTAATGAGCCTATAAGTGTTTTGAATTCAGTTGCATCGTTGCTATTGACTTCCTACGTTGTAAGTGAGTTGACAGCAACCTGCCACGAAAGCCCTGAATTACAAAAAGAAGCTCAGCTTGTTTATTATTTGGAATCAGCCAGAGCGGGTATTCATAGTCAAATGGAACATTTGTCCATTCCATTGTTAGGCAAAGCTAGAAAAGTATCCAACTTCACCTTTGTCTTGACAGGTGCTAAATCTAAGAGAACGAAATTTCAAGAATTCACTACAGCTGGTTTGATTGTTTTGGCTATGAGTCAAAATAATCAACAAGAAGATTTGCAATACGATGAGCTACCTGAAAGCTTAGATCTAAATTCTGATTTATTATTAGAAAGACCGCATTATGAGTCAATCGATGACATTGATGTGTTAGAAAGTGAACAGAAGAAAATAAAACTTGATGACGAGCTTGAAAGTAGCTTCGAGGAGAAATTATTGCCCATTGCATTTAGAAAAGAGGCTATTCCTCAATTGTTGAAATCTTTGGACCCTAATAAACAGCCAAAGTTGAACGATTTGGACAATTTACAACTATTGTTAAGATTGACAACATTAAAGCAAACATCACCATCTAATGATGCATTAGTTATAGAGGAGTTACTAGCATTAGTATCAAGAGTTTTGTATTGTCCCCAAGGTAGTGTAAACTGGTCTGTATTTTCTAGAGCTTTGTGGGAAAGGTCAATTCTTGAAACAAACAAAGCGAAAACAGTAGAAAGGGGTATTTTGCAGATGCAGTCGTTAGTTGAGGAGTTAGGTACAAAAATCAAAACTCGTTTTATACCACAGGCCAAAGAAGACTCAAGAAATTCTAGTGACGTTTCACCTGCTGCTGCAAGATTAAGATACATTCATCAATTGACTTTAATGCCACAGTGGTCCATGGATGCTATTCTTGCTGAAAAATACATGACATTAGGTATCATTAGAAGTGCTGTTGAGATTTATGAGAGATTGAATATGCATTGTGAAGCTGCATTGTGTTACGCTTCAGTGGGGGAAGAGAAAACAGCGGAAGATTTAATATTGAAAAGATTGGACGAAGTCCCAGATGATGCTAGGGCTATATCAATATTAGGGAATATTAGACAAGATCCAAACTTGTGGTTGAAGTCTTGGGAAATAGGTAGATATCCAAAAGCAAAAGATGCCTTGGCTCAGTATTTTTATAAACCTCCTCCAGGTTCGGGTATAGCGTCAAATATAGATACAGCCATCATTCATTTGCACGACTCGTTAACTATCAATCCTATAAGTTACGAAAATTGGTTTTTTTATGGGTGTCTTGGGTTGGAATCTGGTCAATTCGAGTTGGCAGCTGAAGCTTTTACGAGGTGCGTTTCATTGGATGATACCAACTCTCACGCTTGGTCAAATCTAGCCACCTCATTGATAAGAACAAACAAAACAAGAGAAGCTTTCAATGCATTGAAAAAAGCCATCAGGTGCGCGGGCGAGTCCAAAAAATCTTGGAGAATTTATGAAAATTATCTAATCGTTGCAGCAAAATTGAACGAGTGGAGTGATGTCTTGATAGCCTCTAAAGAATTAGTTGGATTGAGGCATCAAACTGCTGGAGAAGGTGCAATAGACATTCCCGTTGTTGAAAAGTTAGTTGAGATTTTGGTTGCAACTGAGTATCCTACCAATGAATCAACCAGATTGACTCATTATCAATCTTCGTGTATTGATTTTGTTTGTAATATATTACCTTCAGTCATCACAACATCCGCTAGAAGTTGGAGAATAGTGGCAAGAGTTGAGTTATGGAGACAAAAGCCTTGGGCTGCATTGGATTGTTATGAAAAAGCCTATAGAGCCTTATCACATTTGCCAGAGTTGGGAACAAATGAGGAAGCTTGGAACGAAGCAGTCGAATCCTGCTCTGATTTGGTTGCTGCGTATGAATCTTTAGGGGAATTACCTGGAAAGCACGGTGCAGGTGACTTAGTATGTCAAGATTGGAGATACAAATCAAGGACGACAGTCAGATCATTGATTTCAAAGGGTAAACTGAGTTGGGAAGATTCCAAGGGATGGGATAGATTACAAGAGTTGAAAGAGGGACTTACTAGTTGAATGGAAACCTTCTATAATATGTTGAATCTAAAACTTCCATTTATTTTTACTTTATATAATTGTTAGGCGTAATCAATATCTTCATCTTCTATAAATATATTCGACTCGCTATTGATATCCAGTAATCCAAAATCAACAGCAACTTCTTCAAAACTTGAACCTTGTGAAACATATTTGAAGCTTTTATCTGAGTAGTTCATATCCATTTCACTTTGAGCAACCTTTTCAGGATATTCATATATGGGGATGAACCCATTGATCAAAATTTTGAGGTCAAGCCAAACCGATTGGAGTGATTGGGGAAGAAGAGGATTAATCACTAAACTTTCGATAAGCCTCATTATCTGGTGGAACGAGGCTCTAGTGGAATTTGAGGACGAAATCCTTAAGCTCCAAATATATGTATAGAGAACTAAAACATACCCGTTGTGGCATTTAATTGATTCCCGGAACAAAACCGCAAAATTGAAAAAGTTATCAATATGTGCAGCCGTTATAAGTAAAGGCACTTCAACATATTCAATTAAAGGACAAAGAGCAAGAGAAAAAGATGACCCAAAGAACACGTCTTGAATCAAAAATTGACACAAATTGAGCAACGAGTAGATCGCAAATGGCAATAACTTGAAAATATTTTGAGAAGAAAACAACCACAATAAAGCAAAACTGAATAGTTGAGCATTTTCTGATTTCAATGCATCTGGAATTCGGTAAGGCAAGGAATTAGCTAACTTTGTATTAATGTTGTCATCCCTTAGTGGCATGTTTATGTATCCATCTTCTATTTCATTGTTGCATTTTGGATCTGTATCTTCGAAGATGTCAGGGCGTGCGCAGTTGTCCATCGAGATAACTCTGTTTTTATTCATGTCGACATTTTGATAATAGTTGTTGGCAAAGCTTGTGGTTTGCTGTATATTGTCATTTGAGTTTTCGAGGTGGTTCAAGTCCACAGATATTGTAACAGGCGAAAGAAAGATATGACGATAAAGGACTAGAGAATAGGTAAATATAGCGCCAATATTTGCAGAAAGGTAGCACAAGTTTGCATATTTGACCAGATCTTTGCTGAATAAGTAATTAAAGTATGTAATTGTTCCGCATAACGTCAACAAATGTGAAAATACCCACAAATATTGAAGTATCATCATTTTCGGAGGAATTCTCTTCAAGATATTATTCAATTTGGATTTCAAAACTTGTGCACAAAAATATATGTTAATAGGGATATTTCTGAGAGCGTCAATTATTGGATTTTGCCTTAAATACATCAATAAATAACAACAAATGGTACCTAATGTTAGGTTTTGTATTTGTTGCCTGAATTGATTGAATGTGATTGTCTTAACTTTCATGGCTAGTATAACTAAATCTAGTATCACAAGTTTTAATGAGCTATATTGTTCCAAAATTTATATTTTGACCGAGGTAATGAATACTTGGATTTTCCCAACAATTCGTATTTGATTCTGTAGTTATTGGAGAAAGATATCACTATTTTATATCTGCAATAGTCGTAGGCAATGTTGCCTTAACTGAAATAATGTAGCTAATTAATTGAGTAGCAATTCGCTTAATTAGTTGAACTAGGCTTTGATGATATGTCAATATTTATTGATTATCTGGGGAACTCTATGGTATAGCTTATAGCTCAAACGTATTTGTGGATTAAGCTTCATTTCTAGTGAACAAGCAAACAAGTATTGATGTTTGTGAACATCAGTATGATAGCCCTGAGCCGCATTGTCCCAATCATTAGCTTTTCGGATAGTTCTCGTCACAATTCCAGTGATCGCTCGACACAATAATAGTGCCATGAATCAACAGTACTTTGTCTTGCTTTTTTTCAAAAGTCAGATGTAAACATCCCAATACACTCTGACACAAAACCATCTTTCCATCAAAGCCAGACTTTTCGAAGTTTTTTCTAAAAAATTTGCTTACGACAGAGCATAAACCCTTTTTTTTCAATATAGTGGCTTCTTCGATAGTGCTGCCACACCATGAGTGATTTAATTCAAGACAGAGTGCTAGAGACAATACAAATAATTCTTGTTTTAGTGTCACAATCGATATCTGAGCTTTGCTGTACTATACCCTGCGTTAGCTAATAAAGGGGAACGGATGTGGAGAGTAATCAACACCCGAGTCACAAGTTCTGATCGATATGAGCAGGGGACCAAACCATTTACCGGAATTCAAAACATATTATGCACAACATGCGTATATATACATTATACATCCGCAATATAAAATGAAAAGTCATGTGCAATAGACTCACGTGAGTCTATTTACCCAGAGGAATTTATTTCTTCTTACTATTTATCGGTGTCTAGTTATATGGTATATAACTAGGCGTGCGGCCACAGCAACTACAAACACTCCCCCAAGCTTTTCTTTTGATACTATGACAAGACGACTCCTTTCCTCAAAGTATATCTCATATCAATCTGTGTTCCTGCCACATCATGCGTCTATTCTACCATTTATTTCCGTCGGAGAAGCTCGATAGTCGATGGAGTTAACATTTTGTTAGAACATCGGGACGGAAACTGAGACGAATGGTATAATGTCTTTCCAGTCTGAGCCCCCGTCGACATTCTCTAGCTGCAAGCTTCGCAGTTGATTCCACACTGGCGAAAGAGGTCGACCTCAATTGAATAATAAAATGGAATATAAATATGTTTCCGTTCCTTTTACATATCATTTTACTTGATTACACCACAACCAAAACAGCAGTATTAGCAAACGAAAGAATATCACAAACAAAAATGTATCAATTAATCAAGAGAGCTTATTCTGCATACTACTTCCATTTTCCCCATTACATGTTAACTAAGAACGAAGCGTTCTTTTTACGTACGTATAAGTTTTCAAGATTTGACTAAATGATAAGAATTACCCACTGACCTTTTTCATCAGATACTTTCATCGTCTTATTCACATTATTGTTCAGTTATGGGGTGTTTGCCTTTTTGCCATCATACTTTGCGTTTGCCGTTTCAAGAAGTTACTACTACTTGACTGGTGACAACAATCAGCCTATCTCGTCATAACTTTTTCGATGGGCGATGGGCGAAACCATAGAGGTTTGATTCAACGAAAACACTGAGATGCATTACAAACCGGTGCCAAATTAATAACTCTAATTCACTTTTGGACACGGTTGTCTATGTTGTACCTTCGTTGATTGAAACGAATCACACCGAATCAACGATTCAACTCCAAAATATGAATGCAACTGCTACTCTACCATCAACACACTAATCAAACCGTGTTGCCATCATGAAACCATATTCATCCATCCGTTTTTATTCTACCATGTAATCTGAGTTTTTGAAGTACGTGGTCTGTGTGCGTTTTATGTAAATAATACTGCCAACATCATCGTCGTCGACTTTTCTTTTTGGCACACATCTTTAATTATATTTTTGTTTTTAACATTGGGGGTTATACTTAATTAATGTTTAAGTCTGTTAACTGTACTACTTAACTGTGATTTTTTTTTCACCTTATCTTAATTGAGAAGGTATTCGTTCTTATCATGGAGAAAAAGCGAAATAATGAGAAGTCTGATACAATGCACCGTTGTGAGCTTAGACTCCGGTATGGTATCAATAGCACAAAAGAGAACCTTCGGAAACAGTTTTTCAAGGCTTACAGATATTTTTGATTTCAACCATTCAAGCTACAATGGAGAAATGATCAAAGATGGATTGCACCTTATCGAATTTGATTATATAACCAAAAGGAGTAACTTCAAAACATCGTGAAAAAAATTTCAAGAAATTTAGTCGTAAAAAATATTCAAACGTTCATAACGACGATACCAAAATTTCAGGTATAAATTTTATGAATGCTTGATAGGTGAATAAATCCTGCAACAGGTTATATTACTTGAAAAAAAGCTTGACAATGATTTGTACGCATAACGTCCTTTTGAAATTACTGGTTGCAGACAGAAATCTTGTTGTCTCGCGGCGGTTTTACCTTAATACCAAATATGTGATACCATACGTTGGGGGAGATGCTTAGATTCGTTTTTAACTTGAACGTACCCTCTTCTAATTTGATCCACGAGAGCCGCATTCATAATGTGCAATAGCAAGAAAGGGAAACCTTTAAGCGTATAGTTTGAAAGCGGATGTGAAGGGATCAAATCGAGGAATTTAGTTTTGTAGATGAAACTAGCATCTGAATTTACTTATTGCAAGTGTCTGGGTGCCTACTGTACCAAGAGAAGTTTTGATTTTTTGCAACTGGCAATAGTCAATCGACATGTGAAAAAGCTTCTTTCGCCCACAATTTCTAGACCCTGTACTCGTTGACGACTACATCTTGTTTTCTCTCGAATCGATGCTCGTTCGAGCAATCTAAAGAGCAATCGTAACAGAGAATGCAGGACAGGCTCTTTTCATAACTGTCAAGCAGAATACAGGTGTTGGCGAACCTTTCAGCAACTAAGAGGAAAGGAAACTGTGCAAGATGGAAGTGCCGTGTATCAGTTCACCAAATTCGCAGCAAATGTTGCTGATCTTGCTTACCCTAATATTGATGACATTTGAAGACACACAAGTGCACTTTTTTCCCTCCTAGACATCTTCATACACTGACAATAAATCGGCACGGACTGGCACGGCGGTAGCCTCGCCATGTATGTAGTTTATGTTGGCGATGGTCCCAGTACCGCAGTCTATTATAAGGGACGTATGCTCCTTGGAAGATTGCGGTATCAAAACGAAGTCCGGGTGATGGCCATCACGACCCTGGGTTCGTAATTGTGTCAATATAGTGCGGTATAACCGGATCTCAGTAATAGGTGAAATCGGCTCTTCACACTCTAGAGTATTTGAACTCAAATATAGTATATTCATTATAAATACTTTCTCACATTTCCCACTTTTTACTCAGAACTTAAGACCAACCAATCATCTATTTTTCATCATCAAACTCTCTTTCATTGTTCATATACACAGTGTACCAAATCTTTTCGCAACAAAAACTGCATAATATAATCATAATAATAGTAATAGAAATCAGCTATGAATAACTACGACAATATCAATAACTACAAAATACTCATTCATTCCGTGTCCAACATAATTTCAATAGTGGCTATAATAGCAACCATTTTAGCGATTTTCAAAGTGGCATCCAGCCCCGACAGAGTGGTGGGCTACAAAGTGTTGAGCATATTGATACTCGCAAATGTTATTATAGTACTAAATTTGAACTACGAAAATTATTTGATCATTGACAACTTGTTTTGCAGAGACATTTTCGTCTCCTTATTCATAAATATCGGCTTCAATGCTTACTTGAGTCTAATAACAAACTTGAAGATCATTCCATGTCCTTCATCGCATACTTCAAATGGGTATCCAGAAGAAAAAAATGTCTATATACCAGCATCTATATATTCATACACCCATCCACGTTTGAGACAGCTTCGCACCAACCAAACCAGCAGCAAATTTGATCAAAAGCACTTAAAATCCAAATCTTGGAAGTTGCATTTGCTCCAGGCAGCAATGATTTTCATGGCGTTATTAGCTTCTTTAATGTTGTTGTTTCCTACCGGCGTTTTCAGATACACCCATGTCCTTTATACCATCAAAAACTACAACATGGACATTGACCATATATATACAGCAATCAATTTGATGATATTTTTTTACCAAATATCGCAATACAAAAGAGTTTTAAAGTCAGAGAATAGAATCTTGTTTAAATTTTTTTGGTTTTACTTAAACTCAATTATTTTATTGAATTTAATTTTGTTCTTCCTGTTCAATTTGAACTTATCGATTTTAATCGATAGGGGTTTTGGTTTTCAGATTGAGTTGATCAATATCTACAATTGCTTCTTAATCATCTTCAATTTTTTGATATTTGACTGCGTTACAACTCTTTTGAATTTGATTGTCATTGCTAGTCTCTTCAAGTGACACCCATCTTATTTCTTTTTCATGCTAATAATTCACTACAACGACCTATACCTAGTATTTTGAATCAACTAATACCTCCTCTTGATCTTCTCTCAATACAATTTATCCAATGAATTTTTCAGAAATCATATTGAAAACTGTATATAAAATAAAATTGACTCACATTATTGAATCTCGCTGCAGCCACAAATAAAATGGGTAAGTTTCCGCAACATTTATTAACCGTGTACAAAAGGAGAAGACTACATAACAGTCAAGGTTTTATTTCTTTTCTCTATCCAATATCAATCCACTTCTGCCGATTTCTCTTCAAGTTTTGCATTTCTAGCTCTTGAATATTCGCTTCGTGGAAAAAGTCTCAATTATCGGTATTCGGAAGTGACCTTTGTAGATTGGCGGCGTTCATCTTCTAAAACGAGCCGTTCTATGCCGATAATGAAAATGTATTCATAAAAGTTCGTATTCCTACAACTCATTCTTAAACAGTATTGCTTTGTTATCACCTCACGGAGTAATAACTCCATTGCCATAAAATAGATGAGGGACACTAAATGTTTTTTCTTCTTGCAGTTCCGGAGGACGACACCCTTTCACTTGAATTAAAATCCAGCATTGATTATTAATTACCAGACTAATTATAGATAGAAAGAGGATCCCGTATTTGTCAGCAAAATGAAGCAAAGACTGTACACAGTTTGAATGGTTGGAAATGGTTAGAGTAGTAGGTATCGGACATACAAAGGAAGTTTTTATGCATCGGTCTCTAATATATCAAATCCAATTGTAGTTATGAGTCCGGGTATGAGACATGACATTCTGAAACTCATGAAAATTACAACATGTTTGATTCATGAGTTTCTCGCAATATGCTTTTTTGACGAAACAGTGGTAAACTGAATCATCAAGGATTTTGGCTGGGTTCCGTAACGTGGAAAAGCTGTTTATTTTGAATTTGTCAAAACTAATATTTGAAAACACACGGACTAGGAGGCCTTTAAAATTCACATTGTCAAAGTCAGACGTCTGTTACGTTTCGAGGTTTTTTGGTAGCATATGGATATATTAGAAGTTTTACGAATGGTTCAGTAAGTGTAACGATACCAAAATATGCAGCATGGCCATCACATTCGTTATGAAATTTTCAATCAAGGGCATCATTCCAGTTTTTATAACGGAAAATTATATTCCACGCCCCGATTTGATTGAAAATCTTTCTATTTACTTATATCCCTTCTTCAATCTTGCAAATCTTGAGTAATGCCTGATACAACGTCAGGTGTGGGATTGAGATTTTTCAGCGTTATTAAATAGCGTCTTCAATTATTTCTCAATCGGGCAGTCTCAACCTGTATATTTCTGATCGAAGTCGAGATAAGAATTTGGGTTATACTTGATACTCTCTATCTATTTCAACAAAAAACTGAAAAGCAACGTATTTTGTTTTTTGCAAGTCCGCCAAACAAGTCCAATGTACTGGAGTAGGAGTTTTCTCTTGAGATGCAAAAGGTTTACCAATCGATCAATTACCACGTCAGTTCTCCAAGATACGTTCAACCGCCACCATAATTATCTTCGTATATCAATAACTGAAAGATGCAACCTTCGTTGTAAATATTGTATGCCAGCTGAGGGAGTCCAATTATCTCCAGTATCATCGACACTCACCACTCCTGAAATTATACGATTGGTCAGTTTATTCGTATCTCAAGGAGTTGACAAAGTTAGACTTACCGGTGGTGAACCAACAGTGAGAAGCGATTTAATACCGTTGATGAAAGAGTTGAATATGATGAAACCTAGATTGAAAACCATATGTATGACTAGTAATGGCATTGCGCTATCTCGAAAGCTACCAGAGCTAGTGTCGAATGGTTTGACGAATCTCAACTTGTCTTTAGACACATTGATTGATGGAAAATTTATTTTGATCACACGAAGAAATGGCTTAAAGGCTGTTTTGAAGTCTTTGTATGCTGCTATAGAGTTGGGGTTGGAAAACATCAAAATAAATGTTGTGATAATGAAGGGCATTAATGAAGACGAATTGATCCCATTTACGGAAATGACTAGGGAATTGCCCATTGATGTTAGATTCATTGAGTATATGCCTTTCGAGGGTAATAAATGGTCAAAGAAAAAAATGGTTAGTTATCAGAATATGTATGATACTATTTGCCAAAGATACAATTTGAAAAGAAAAAACGTGAAGTTTGGAGACACTTCCAAAAATTTTGGCATTGCTGGACATAAAGGATCAATAGGCTTCATAACATCTATGACTGAAAACTTTTGTCTGGGTTGTAATCGGTTAAGGATCACAAACGATGGAAACTTGAAAGTTTGCTTGTTTGGTAACAATGAGGTTTCGCTTAGAGATTTGATGCGGAAAGGATGTAGTGATCAAGAGATTTTGGGTGTGATATCTCAAGCGGTAAACAATAAAAAAAAAGAACATGCTGGATTGGGTACTTTGGAGAATTTGCCAAACAGGCCAATGATACTAATAGGTGGGTGAGTTTGTGATAAATTCAGCTAAAATTGAATGAATCTTTATTAACATCTAGCTGAGTACCTTCGATCAAGGAAACCAAGGCAATTGAATATAACGTCGAACAATTACTCCTATAGCAAAAAAATTATCCATCAAGAAAGAATCCAGTTTGAGTGCATTTCTAAAAGATTCAAATCCACTTTTACTCACGTGAACAAGAAGGGTGAGGCAAATATGGTAGATATCTATGACAAACCCGTAACCCATAGGACTGCAACGGCGAGGGGCATAATCAAATTTTCCAATACTAATGTTATTGCCCAAACCGAATTGGACAATAATAAAAAAGGAGATGTTTTATCAGTTGCCAGAATTTCTGCAATAATGGGTGTGAAGCGCACCAGTGAATTGATTCCTTTATGCCACAATATCCCAATAACGAAGATCAAAGTAAATATAGAAATATTGAAGGAAATCAATGGGATTGAAGTTGAATGCACTGTTCAATGTAGTGGAAAAACAGGAGTTGAAATGGAAGCGTTAACTGGAGTTAATGTAGGGTTATTGACTGTTTATGATATGTGTAAAGCTCTTGATAAATCTATGGTTATTGAAGGTGTCAGAGTAGTCCAAAAAATCGGGGGAAAATCTGATTTTAAAGAAAGTTAATCACTTACAAAATAAAGTTAGAGCTATTCAGTTTTATTAATGAAACTAATGGTGCGTTTCAGAAGTAATTGAAAATAATCGTTATCACTTCATTCTTACAGATACACAATATGCTGCGATTGTTCTTCTAATTAGCAAAAATAGTAAAATAAATTGAATAATAAAAAATTCTTTGAGCAGAGGTAATAAAATTTACTCATCACTGAAGTCAGGAGGTTTTGTTGCAGTGGTTTTTTTCGTAGTGTCTCAAATAAACTTTCAATCTATGATCTTCTGGTTTTTTGCTGTTCTCTTTCAGTGAATTTTTCAAAAGTAGGATTTTGTTGCAAGTGGTGCAAGTGACCCCTTCCCTAATTCGAAGTTGATTGTTACAATTGAACCACTCATAATTTCTATGGTTTATTGGATCAGGGAAATATTCACCAACTTTGTTTATCCCATGGATTTGTTGAAGATGATGCAAATAGCTGCTATCACCCAATGGCAAAATTTTGAAGTCATCACAATATGGACATAACCATTTTTTAGCTTTATTGTCTATCTTCTTATTACTAGTTTTTCTGTAAGTAACTTTTTTGTCAACTGCACAACAAGGTGAAATATATCTTGACTCAATGCCAGGTGTTTGTTTCGGTTGATCAGACTCAGGAAAATCGTACATCTTATTAAGTTGTTCAAGTTTCTTTTCATACCTCTCATCTTTGGCAATTTTACTATCATTTGGATTCTCAAAATGTTTCTTAACCCTAACAGTTGCAAGAGAATGAACTTTAGTTTTTGGAATTGGTTCTTTCTGGTAAATTCTCACTTCTTGCATATCAACTGTAATATACTTCTTGTTTAAATCGTCGCAAATAATTTCTTCACTCCCTATGAATTCATTCTCAATATCACTATCGTATTTATTAAAATTGCTTGGCGTGTTTTTAATCCTGTTGTTTGTAGTGGGGGCTAAATTGATCGGTTTAATAGGTTTTTTGATTACTCTTCTCTTATCAGGTATATGTAAAAAGTTTTGAGGCAGGTTGGGAATGAGATTTCCTTGTCTGTTATTAGGAAAACTTTCTTTTTCAATTTCTGTCTTCCTTATCTTCCCGCTTGGTTTTTCTTTTCTGGAAACTTTGACACTTGATCTTAGCTCTTCGATATGTTGAACGTTCAAAGCACTTGAATCGTCTTGTTGAACAATATGTATATTTCTGGAAATTCCGTACATTATTGACCCAGCTGGTGATACTTTATCATAGTTCGAAGAGGCTTTCCCAGTTAGTCTTGCTACGGGTGTTGAGAATTTTGAACCGTGATTTAAAATATGCTCCTCAGCTTCTTTTTCAGTTGTTTTTCTTTTTTTCAAAGAGGGAAATACTTTGATTGCGATATTCACATCAGTAGGACAGCTCTTAGTTTCAAGTATAATAGAATCTAAGTCAAAAAATTGTTGTGAATATGTTTTTTCAATACTGTTTTCACAGAATGGCCTTTTCAAATTTTTTGATTGTTGAGCAGTAGCTTGAACTTCGGTGAAACGATTCTCATGAATACCCCAACTATCAAGTAAATTTGTTGAAAGCGAAGTGCTATTGAAAACTTCAGGACACAAGTAATCTGAATCAACCGAGCTTAGTTCATAATTCTTTATCAAGCTTCTATCATCAATTTTTGGGTGGTTGCAATTAAAACTTATTTTCAAATTACCAGGCTCAAGTATATCATCAAATATTATTCCCCATAAACATGAAACGTTGAAATTATGATCTTCTATAGTATTATTCAATCTTTCCTGAACATTTGAGCTTAGTTCATCATGTATATTGCACAAATCAAAAATACATATTTTGGTAAAGTGAAACACAATTGCTGTAATCAAAAGTTGATTCAAATTTTTTGCCGAATCGTAGTTGTTACAATTTTGGGCTGAATTTTCAATCTTTTGTATTGCTGTGGCAAAATCATTGTTAATTGTTCTCCCTGAATCAGTGAATGTTGTTATATTATTTTGCATGAACTCTTTAAGCACCTTCAAGTTTCGATTTATGTCTATTATTTCTTGATGAAGGAGTTCTTCATTATCAGCTCCTAAAGCTTGTTTAGAATCACGGGAGTCTCCACCAAGCTTGAAAAGCAACAAGTTCTTGTTGTGAGCAATTTTCCCATTTTCGAAATTGGGAAACTCAGTTTTCATCAACTTTTCAATGGCATAGTGGTTCAAAGAGCCAGCATATACCTGACAATTTGAAGTGTCTTGTGAAATAAAACAATAAAAGAAACAGATAGGATCTTTTTCTGAGGTTGCAAAGGTGCTGGTTGTAAATTTCGTAATTGCCCGCTCATGGGCGTTCTGTTCCACTTCCTCTTTCATTCTATCTTTTTTCCATCTTTTCTTTAGGATCTTATATAATGACTCAAAATAAACAACTCTATTACGGAGATTCTCTAAGTTTTCCAAAATGTCATTATCTGTTGTACCTATCTGGCATACGCATGTGTTTTCATAGCAGCCATGGTCACAATTCCAATGACCATCATCGAAAAAGAAATCATCTTTGAATAGATTGGATCCGAGACTACTCGCCTCGCTCATTTCCATTAAAGAACAGTTGATATTGAGAATCTCACTTTCAGATATCGGTTGATTAAAGTCTTCGGTCATTTCAATTTATTAAATTTTCAGTGGAGTTTGTCACATCTTTTAGTTTCGAGTGGAAATTGTGGACCTTATAACTCCCAAACACCAGAAAGTTTTGCTTTAGAAAAGCCATATACTTTGACAAAATCCAATAAATTTTGATCATGACTGCCAACAGCAGAAACAATTAAACCTCCATCATTTTGAAATCGATTGCTAAATTTCTGCTTCAAAATTTCATTTCACTACTCTCAGTGACCACATGGTAAGTTACAGTTATTTCCTGAGATACTGCTTTTCAAGGAAAGAGATGTATAAATTGGTGATAATAATAAAGCTCCACACTGATACTTTTGTATATGCATTCGTCTACATATAGGCGATTATTTTTCAGTTTGGGTTAAAAAATGGAAAATCACTCAAGCAATATGCTTATTGGTTTTGGTTTGACGTTGTAAATTCTATCTGCTATTGCAGCCATAGCATAAAGATTAAATTCTAGATTACAATCCCAACGTTGTATCTGCAAAAAAGTGATCAACTGTTTCTGTTATCGGAACATCATGACGAACTGAGTGAATCCGATCAGAAATAAATTAACAGGGACGTTTTTTTATGTTTTGTTGGCAAATCCGAAAATGAGACACCATAGTAGGCTTTAACTGAACATAAAAGTCCAACATGCTATGACTGAAACAAAATTTTGAAGTATTGTTCATACGCCCGTGAATAATACTTTGTATAATAAGGCTTTGCATGTTGAAATCACCGTTCTCTTTTCAAAACACTCTCTTTTCACGCAAAAGGCACAACCTCAGAAAATGCAAATTTTATATAAGTATTTGAGGGTATTGAACACTTTATCAACAATTTTCCAAATAGAATTGTGTATACGAGCTGCTCGTAACAAAACTTAGAATATAACAATAGCAGTATTTATAAAAAGTATCAATACTTGGGATATAAAATATTTCACCTAAGGGATTCGTGGCCGAGAGGTTAAGGCGACAGACTCAAGTTCTGTTATCGTAAAGATGCACGCGTTCGAACCGCGTCGGATCCATTATTTTTTACTTTTTTTGTGTCACTGCTTTCACTCTTCTTTTATATAACATAATTGATATAGATTGGCCATTTTTTTACCAAGTTTCCTAGACCAAGTCTAACCAATATTATTTATGTATTGAGCTGATTATAATTGTAAATTCGGAACGAAATAAAAAGTTTCTTTGACACAATACATATATTTTTTGCTGCTTACAATTCTAAATAATCCAGAGGACTAATATACTGCAAACAGACAAAACACTCCTTTTGGAAGTTTAGAATTCTGTGTTTTATGTATCTGGCATCTTTCTATTACTACCATTTCCTGTACGTAATCTTTCCTTCATTATGAAAGAAGCTTCAATGATGCCGTACCTTTTAACTAACTTGTTGAAAAACAAGCCACAAGCATTGCATAAGCATCTATTTCCGTATGGCCCTCTTCTCCACTCCGGAGTAGATTCTTCCTTACACTGAAAACAAACTATGTCTCGAGGAGTATTACTTAAGTCCTGATTTAACCCACCCTGAGCATTCAATTCTGGTGGTTCAATCGAAGCTGGGTCTGAAGCTTCTGGATTTGACGGGTTCACATGAAAGGTGACCGAGTCTCTTGTCACAGATCCAGATAAAGATCTTCTTGATCTACCCCTAGTAGCTCTTGTGCGTGAATTTGATGATGCTCCCGTACGTCTTCTTCTTGTGGAGGAATGACTTGTGGATCTGTTTCCAGGAACTACAGTTGAGCCAGGCACTTGAGTCTGGATTGAAGTTTCTGGAGGTCCCACTGGTTGCGAAACCTGGAATGTTCCTAACCTGGGTGCATAACCTGGGATCTGGATTGCACTCGTGGCTTCCGGGAAAGAAGAATTGTTATATGGCATTGGTACATTATTATTGTGCGAGCTTAACTCTTGTCTCGTTAAAGCTTGCTGGTTAAACGACTTCCACTCGTCTTTCAATGATTTGAGCTTATGAAGAGTAGATATTGTGCTGTCCAATCCTCGTGAAGCAGAACTAATCAAGCTGTCTGAAAAATTTTCCAAAACTTCATTGAGGTCAGATTGAGAGAAAAAATATTGCTCACCCAGAATTTCATTTCTATGAGGAATCAATTGCTGAGAATTAGATGGTTGCTGTGAAAGCTGCCGTGTATGGCGTCTATTCTTGAGATCCTGTTCAAAGGTTTCTGTAAAACCGCGAAGATTGTTTAGGTGGTCTCTTATCTCATCAAAGGTAGTTAGTATTCTATTCCCTACTATTTCGGCTTGCTGCCTCGTGTGTGCATGCTCTATGAGAGAAACAGAATTACCTGGATGTAAAGAATTGGGTCCATTAGGATTATAGATAACTGGAATCTGGCTGTGGGGGTGGAAACTTCCACCTGAAAACTGTCCCATGAGTACGTTTTCAACAGGACCTTGACCTCTGTTGTAACCTATTGCGAGGTTATTGGGTTGCATTTGGAACGTCGCTGAGAAATTTGCAGCATCGATTGAGTTGTGCCTTCTGTGCGACGGGGTAGGAACAAAATTGCCAGAAACAATATCGGTAGTCTCAGCTATCGAATTCCTTCTTTGAACTTCTCTTTGACTTTGAAGGAATCTTTCTAGTTGATTGGGTTCCAATTGATTCATCTGAACCGAGGGACTTATTGGAGTGACGCTACTTTGATCAGCATATCTAACCAGCGAACCTTCAGTGGTGAGTATAATTGGTCCATGTTGAATGATAGAAGACCGTTGGGTAGGTTGCTCGTTTTGCATATTATATGCTGAGTTTGGCACATGCATGGGAGCATGAAAAACACTGTCGTTATCATTCAAAATCCCAGCTCTTTGTGATAGCTCATGAAATGAAGGGATGATGTTAGCCGTGTGTGTTGATCTGATAGTTTCTCGCTCATTAGACTTCCTAGATTCATTTATTTGGCCCTCTTGTCTGTTTGATGGGGGCCTGGTAATCCCTTCTCCTAACTGTCGACTCATAACTGGTGAAATAGAGCAGCTATCCATAATAAATTCTGACCGTAATGGGAATAGAAAACTGGCAATGAAAGGTTCAACGAAACAAGTCCTTTGAACTTCAACTATGTTAGCAAATTTTTTCTCTATAAGGTTGAGCCTTTTCCAGTTTTTATAAGGGGTCTTCTATCTCTTCAAAAATATTTTGTTAGTCCAATTTTTCAACCAAGTTTTCCAGATAAACAAACTGACAAGAATCTTGATTTTTATTGTGTCAGATTCTGCAAGTTGTAATTTTGTCGATTTTCTGTTATGCGACAAAGGCATCAAAAAGCTTTCAACACAAAAGAATTATTGGAACTAGAATCAAATCTTGGATGAAAGATATCTTCCGAGGTCACTAGTTTATAGCTCTTTGTTGATTATTATTCAAAAACACAATGTCAATGATATTTTTGATGGGCCCTCACAAGACAAATCAGTCGAAAGAAATTATGTAGAGATCGAAATCTGTTGAATGATACAACTGGATGATTCGTCAGCAAGTGTTGTATTAGTAGTATACTGAATATGATATTTCTTTTTTCGAATATAAGTTCAAGTTGTTGATTATTTTCAAGGCCAAAATTCTTGCGGTGAACTCTCATGTTATTTAAATGATTGTGAAAAATGCCCAATTGCTTAAGCTTATCTATCAGACTCACATGCATTTTGAATTAACTCTACAATTAAGTGATTTTGCGTCCTTAATGAACTATAATATGCTTGTCTTCGGGGCACTATCCAATAAACTTCTTTCATTCATAACCGTTTCCCAAAAGACTACGATTCTAAACTCAATCTTCTCGATATAAGGGTAGCTGATCGAACTCGAAATTTACATGTTGCTCTATGCCCCAGAAGACCAATGCGATTATTTAGCAATCCAAACAGGTTCATTTGATTAACGTAGGTAGCGATGAGATTCGAATACCTAACTTTGACGCTACGTTGCGCGAGAAGCTGGCGTACACTTGTGCAAACCTTCAAGAAATTTATAGTCAGGCATACTTTAGTACCGATTCCAGAACTTTGGTTACCTGGATTTGTGTATTTGAAGTCTCTTGAGTACAAATACGAACGATGGATCTAGTCCATCACACCAGATTTTGGGGCACTATGGTGCGGCGCCTACAGAGTTTCGCTTGTCACTTTCGCTTATGCATTAGTACATAAGTATACATAAACATCTTTACACCAGGGGTCAAAGATTCTTCGATTCGCTATTTTTCACTGTCTATTGCGACTAATAGCCATATTGAGGAAATGGTTTCATTTCTAGGCGTATGTTTCTATGATATCTTCAACTTTAAGCTTTCAGCAAATATTGTGGAGAGGTATTATTACCGATTGTTCTTTTCTCTGCCAAATCGTCACGGTCAAATATTGAGATTATACGTGCGTAAACCAATACTATAGTCCTTATAGCTAATATATACCAACCAATTTCAAACTGTATTATCATCTATTATCTTCGATTTATTCATTTGGTCAAGATTTTGTTATCGAGCTGCAAGTCTCATTTGCTTTCTGACTAAATATCATTACAAACGGAAATAGTAACCATGGGTTCTTTGTGAGTGTGGTTCTACCCTCCCTCGGGAATGTGTTTTTTCCCCCAGTTTCTCAGATTTGCTAACATTCCTAGAAAAGACATCAAAGCATGTTTGTTCGGTAAGTAACTACATCAGTACAGAATAGAAGTTGTAGTGGAAACTAATTTCTTTAAGATATGGATGGGCTATTGATCAATAGCGAGGACATTTACACAATAGTTGCCAATGAAGTTTTAGAATCATATGGCAAACCACCTTTATCTTGGGAGGTCAAAATTCAAATGCAAGGCAGACCAGGCCCAAATGCAGCTCAAATTTTGATTGATAACTATGGATTACCATTAACTCCTGATGAATTATACGCCAAAACGTCGGAATTGCAGGTTTTGAAATGGCCAACAGTTGAGTTTTTGCCAGGTGCATTAGAATTGTTGGAATACTTACATGGAAAAAACATTCCTATAGGTCTTGCCACTTCTTCTCATCGATTAAACTTTGAGAGGAAAACGAACCATTTGCAGCATGGCTTCAAATTATTCGGAAAACACATTGTAGTTGGAGATGATCCTAGAGTTCCAAAAGGAAGAGGGAAGCCATTTCCTGACATTTGGTTGAAATGCTTGGAGAGTATTAATGAAGAAAGGACTGAAAAGGGTTTAACAGTAATCTCACCCAAAGAATGTTTGATATTTGAGGATGGTGTTCCTGGTGTTCAAGCCGGGAGAGCTTCTGGAGGTCATGTTATTTGGGTTCCTGATAAGAGAGCTATATCAATTTTGAGTGGAGGAGAGATTGAAATTATAGGGGAACAAGGCGAAATTTTAGATTCATTACTAGATTTAGACAAATCAAAATACAATTTGTAATAGGTTCAAACCATCGGTTTCTACTATGTTTAATACCTATCAATACAACAGTTTTGAGTTACTTGACATCGTAGTTTACACATTGAGTTAAATTTTTTACCGAACACCATTTTAAAACTACTTGAAAAAATAATCGAACTTGAGACATAAAAAAATATATGGTTTTTTCTGATAACGCTATACTAACAAATTAGACAAAAATCATTACGAAATTAATATCTAACTTATCATAACGGAGCATTCTTGAACAAATAAGAGATACTTTCACCATTGTGCAATCTTCTAATAGCTTCAGCTAAGACTGCACTTATATCAATAGTATCTAATTTCGGACAAGCTTTTAATTTTTCTTCGAATGGAACTGTATTAGTACACACAACTCTTTTCAAAATTGAGTTGTTAATATTAGTGATTGCGTTACCTGACAATATACCATGTGTAACAATGGCAATGACTTCTTGAGCGTTATTTTCCATCAAAACTTCCGCAGCCTTAGCCAAAGTACCACAAGTGTCAGCCATATCATCGACAATTATACAAATTTTATCGGTAACGTCACCGACTAACACCATTCTGGAGACTTCGTTAGCTCTGGCTCTTTCTTTGTGGATCAAAGCAAAGTTCAAATCCAATCTATCAGCTAAGCCAGCAGCTCTTTTAGCTCCACCCGCATCAGGTGATATTATGATGGCTTCTTTGAAATTTATTTTCTCCTTTATATACCTAACAACACTTGGTTCAGCATACAAGTTGTCAACTGGAACATCAAAGAACCCTTGTATTTGAGAAGCATGCAAATCCATGGTTATCACATGGTCACATCCCGAAGTAGTTAACATATCAGCCATCAATTTTGCGGTGATTGGTGCTCTGGATTTATCTTTTCTATCTTGTCTAGCATATGGAAAATTAGGCAATATAACGGTGATTCTTCTTGCACTAGCAGTCTTACAAGCGTTGATCATAATCAACAATTCAAGAACACGATCATTAACAACACCGGAACCTATTTGGCAAATGATAAAAATATCTTCATCTCTGACAGACTCACCGATGGAGAATGTGACTTCACCAGTCGAGTCCCTTTTCAATTCAACATTGGTTAACTTTAAGCCCAATCGTTGCGAAACAAGTTCTGCTAAGCCTCTGTGAACATCACTGGCTAAAAGTTTTATGGAATTGGTGGACATTTTATTTGATTATATGAATGTTACCTCTAGTTGATATGGGTAAGTGGAAAGTGTATATACCTTCGAAAAGAAATAGGGGTGAGATATTGATATTTTTGACACTTTCAAAGAACGTGAAAAACACTGAATGTCGCAAGGAGCAAAATGATCTAATCAACCACACTTGAAAGCTAGGAAGGAAAACAGCTAACTTCAAAAAAAGATATTTTTGATTCCAATTTTTTTGATGCTATTTTTTTCTAGTCAAAAAAAATCTATGATCAGAATAGATGTGGTACCAACCAATGTGGTGACCTTTTTTTTATGGTCTTGATTTATTTTTTTTTATTTTTATTTTTATTTTTACTCTTTTGGGCCCGCTCTTGTATAACAACGGTTCCTTCTTTAACATCATCACTAGCATCTTTGAACTTCTCTTGACTTTCTAGATAAAACATTAAGTCTTTTACTTGCTCCTGGAGATCTTCGTTATCCGCCTGCAAACTATTGTTTTTCTCTGTCAAAGCATCAATTTTGATCGATAGAGCATTGTTCAAGGCATTTTCCTCCAGCAAAGATTTTTGTAAACCTTGGTTGAGCTGTAGAAGCTTCTCAAACTTTTTTTCATAGCTGGACAATTTCTTGTCTAACTCTTGTAGCTTGGAAGAGTTTAAACTCAAATTATTTATCTCATAAACTAGTTCAGTGTTCCGATTGTTCAAATTCATGATGTTGTTAGAGTACTCATTGAATTTTTTTTCGTAGTACTCTCTCTGTGATTCCAATTGGCTGATAACCAAGTTCGAGTATTCCAACCCTATGTCATCCATCTTGCTCTTGTTGTTGTCTTCATTTGATGGCTTGTCCGACAACTCAACTAGTTTTCCGTCAGACAAATTGGTCAATAATCTGTGTACATAATTGTCACCAACATAATCCCAAACTCTTTGACTGTTTATGTCCATGGAAAAGCAATGGTTTGTATCATTAAAATGAGCCAAGGAGTGCTGATTATCGTACCTCCCACAACCCAAATTGCCACATAACAAGCAGATCCATAAATTATTATCAATCTCACATTGAGAACATGTGTTACCATCAGTATTACTAGCTAACCGATTTCTGTTCAAATTTTTGCTAAAGTTATTAGAATACCGACAGATTGGACATGTATCATCCTTCCATTTCGACAAACATTGACAATGAAAGGTATGTTGACAAGGAATTGTTAAAAGACCTGTAATGTTCGAATCCATCCTTTCCAAACAAACAGGGCAGGTTGGTAGTTCTCTCATAGAATGAACAGCATTGATTGAGTTTCGCATGTTATTGGACGTAGATTCCACTGAAAATGTATCCGACGGCGAAGTGAATGGATCAACCAATAAAAACGGAATCAAGGAGTCACTGTTCTCATGATTATTAGAAATGAAATTAACAGAATCAACAAATATAACGTTACAAGTTTCCGGTTCCATTGAATTGAACGCTTTACCATTGAAGGTGTATTGGAATTCTGCAGCCTTCAATGAATCATTGAACTTAATCAAAACAAGAAATCTGTTGGGCTTTTCTGATTTGAGAATCCTTATATGCGATATGCTATTGATGTATGAATCCCCAATGAACCCAAGGAGATCAGTGGCGGTAAAATAAGTGGGTAGCGATATAATGGAGATCATTGTGCCATCGCCAGGAGTAGTTGACAACTTTGCATTATTTGGGTTAGAAGAGGAACCTTCTTGCGATGGCTGGAATGGCTCTTTATTGTATAAAAACTCGTTATATAATTTGATAACCCCATTGCCTAAAAATGTTGCCTTCAAAGGCTCCATATTTTGCAGGTTGTTTGATGATGACATTTGCTTTATATTGATAGATGTGATGAAAATTCGTGTATATCTGTAATCTGTTTGTTTTGATAAGTCTATGGAAACATGATAATTGGCCAAGCCTGTCATTATATCATCAGAAGGATTAACAAAACGTATAGATAATTCTTTTTTCAAATCATCGATTATGTTTACAGAATTTCCTTATAAATATAAATCGTTTAAACAAAGTATTTGAGATCTGATAACATGCGAATATCGAACGAAGTCGGACGCGAAGAAAACCTATCAGCAAAGACAGACCTAAGGCCATTGATGACAACAGAATCGACAGAATTAGCTTTTATTGTTCATAAGTTCATGAATATCTAAATAAAAACACACAAACACATATGATTGAAAAACATCGAAAGAAATGCCATAATTTTTCTAATCACTACAGAAAAAACTGTCCCATAAAACCCAACGTAATATAACAACAATAAAAAATTAGTTGAATTGATCAGAACTGAAAATTATCACAATTTACGAATTAACCAGAATTATGAATCCCCTCATATAAAAACAAACTCTAAGAAGAATAACATTGTTAATGTGAAAACGAAATCACCACTTTATAAGATTCAAGAATGAATTAGATTTTCAAACAGTTATTACTATCGCAACCAGCTTCACCATCAACAAGACAGTTCAATTGATTAGTTGATCCATAGACACTATCTTTTCTTGAAATAGATCCGTTGGACAAATTGTCTTCATCAATTTCGTTTGAGTTGAAAGTGAAATCAAAGTCATTGCCAACGGTGTCCAACTTCTTGAATTCTGGTTGAATTGTCGCAGAATGGATACCGTGTTTATGCAAAATTTCACGAACAACTTTGACTAATGGTAAATATTCTTTTACAGGGCAATTCAATTCAAGATGTAAGGAGGCAATCAAGACATCTTCATTTAAATTCCAAATGTGAAAGTCATGCACAGATTTGATGGCTTTGATTTTCAAGATTTCATCGATAATCAAATCAGAGTTGATATCGGATGGAGTAGCTTGCAACAATATCTTTGAAGCATTTTTACACAAAGGCAAGGCAGAACTGAAAATAATAGCAGTAATGATCAAAGAAACCAATGGATCGGAGTAAAATCTCCACGAGTAATCAGTTTTCCAAATAAACAATGCAGTGATTATCACACCTATGTTACCCAAGGCATCACCCAAAACATGTAAAAAAACTCCCTCCATATTCATAGATTTCTTCTTTTTCTGTTTCTGTTCATTATCGCTGTCGTGTTCGTGTTCATGTTCATGATCATGGTCATGAACATGTTTATTGGACGAACGGTGGTTGTGGGAGTTATTGGAGCCATTGGCCGACGACAATAGGCTTGTCTGTTCATTGATCCTTGAAACAACTCTTTCTGGTAAGAGTTCTCTGATGTCGTCAGATGATTGTTGAGCTCTCTTGCTTTTATACACCAATGGCTCGATACTTTCAGTCGCATGCGAATGAGAGTGGCCATGTTCGTGATCACCAGCTTCTAAGTCTGCATGATGAGATCCATGAGAATGAGAGTGGCCATGTTCATGGAACAAAACTAAACCTAAACCATTCGAAACCAAACCTGCTATTCCCACAACCAAGATCAATTGAGGATTGTTGATCACCTCAGGTTGTATGAATCTTTGAACAGCGTCGACAATGATAGTGAAGCACAAAGCCAACAAAAAAACTGCGTTGATAAGGGCACCTAAAATTTCAGCCCTTTGCCAACCATAGGTATAGCTTTTGTCGGCAGGCTTCGTGGTTTTGACCTTAACTGCCCATAAAGCAACAATGAGTGAAATGATATCGTTTAACATATGAAACGAATCTGCTATGAGTGCCAAAGAATGAACTGAATAACCAATAATTGCTTCAATCAAAAAGAAGACGGTGTCGAGAACTAACAAGGAGATAATTCTCACTTCCTTACCTGTGACCATGATTGTATCCAAACGTTATATAAACTTCGCTTATGACCAAATGCAAAACCTTGAATAGTGTTAAATTTTAAATGTTTTACTATAACTTATCAGTTGGGATTAGGTATTTTGTGAGCAGTGGTTTCTATGTTGATTTCATTTGTAAGTATATGAGACTCGTATTCGAATTGATACATCGCTAAAATTTGAGTATCAGCCGCAATGGTTAGGAGGCTAATTTGGTTTACTAATAAGGATAGATCGCCCTATTTGTTCACAAACAACCTTCTCGTCATGTCTTTCAGTTGATATTGGCAACGAATATTAGTACGGAAGAATACGCTGCAGTTTTGGGAATAGAGGGCCTAAAAAGAACCAAGAAAAATGGTGGTTTTTTCACTAGGAATTTCCTCAAAACTTCTTTTATCAACTGAAAAGCTCTTGGGATACAACTAGTTGGAGCCAGGACCTATAGAGCAAGATATATGCGCACTGAAAGAAGAAATAGATACGTACATTGGTCTGATACTGCCAGAAACATTTCAGATAAACTGTTTTGTGTTTTTAGTGAACGCAAACCCTTTAAACGAATCCAATCTGGCATCAACTAAGTTTGTGCAGCAATCAGCTACAACCTATGTATAATGATTGGAGGTGAAACTGGGGTAATAAGCCAGATATAAAATTACCAAACTGAAACCAAACCAAGTCAAATTAGCGTCAGTGTCAAAATAGGATCGTAACACGTAGCCTGTGCGTCACAACCTTTGTACCATCAGACAGTTAATAAAGCACTGTATGTTGTACTTGTATTCTCAGTCATAAGGTTCCGGAACTTGGGCTTTAGCCTGAATCTTTACTTATACTATAAAGACAATAGAGTAGTAATAGATCGAAATAAGCTAATCATTTCCGGCTTTGAATCATGACATTATCAGTATGGAAGGTATGATTGAGTACTCGATACTAGGGTTTTTGCTACTACAGAAGGGAGTGGAAAAGCTAAGAGAAGTACATTTTAGGAGTAAACATCTTGAAACAAAATCAGGATACTACTCAAGACAAATTTCCAAAAAAAAAAGAAAAAAAATCAAAAAAAGAGCCAAAAAATATCGTATTCTGATAAGCTGAATAACAATAAATAAACCCCAAAAACTCGTAACAATAGAGTCACGGATGGTCCAGTAACTAAATATTGACGATATATGCTAATTTGAAAAATGATTGAACCCAAACAACACAAATTAAGTAGCATAAAAAAACAGTATCCATCTTGATATACGCAAAAATAAACAATAAACAAAAAGTTATTAGAAACATTGCCAATAAAATCACAGTACGACCCACCTTTATATAAAGATAAAATCTAAAAAACAATTTCATTCGACATTTAAAGCCAACGAAATCTGTAAAAAAAACATTGAAATGAAATCCAATTTATAGTAATCCAACAATAAAAACCAACATAGAATTAAATTTAATCTTCAATTTTGACTTCAAAAGCTTACCATTGATATATCAACAACAAATCAAAAATTAACCATAAAAATCGAGAACAAGTAGCAGTAAATAATAAAAAATTTCTGAAGTTTCCTTCAAAAACAAAACAGTAAGGAAAACATACTAATGTTGGCATAATTATGACAACTTCAACATCTTCTTCAAGTCATTCTCAAGGATTTGATTTTGGCTGGGTTTTGATTCAGCCTTGTTAGAGTCTAATAAGTCATTAAAAGAGATTCTGGTACCTTGAATGTGGCTCTGATTGTGAACCTGATAATCGTTACCCCCAAGGTTATTAGAGGTATATGGAACATGCAAAGGCATCTGATGTTGAGGTTGAACAACAGGCATTTGGGTTTGATAATACATGCCTTGAGGCGCATAATTCATATGTGGCATACTCATCCACGGATACGACATTGGTGTCATATAGCTCATGGGATAGCCCGGTGGAATCTGTTCCATTGGCATACTGTTGAATGGAGCCATTGCAGGAATTTGAGGTGGTTGTGGGTGGTTGTGATACAAGTTGTTGGGAGATTGTTGAGTGGTTGAGTTTTTTGTATTCATTAACGGGGAGGTGGATGCTGTTTTTGAAAGTGATGGCTTAGGTAAATTCAAAACTGAAGGTGAAGAATGAAACGATGAACCAGCATAAGTAGTTTCCGCTGTCGATGGCTTATTGTTGTGACCACCGGTATTGGATTGTGAAGATGAATGTGGGTGGTGTGTATGATTCAGTTGACCGTGAGCAGATTGATGTGAGTTTGGGGGTGCTGTTGATTTGACTTTGCCATTAGCGCTTGTTCTCTTTGAAGCCCCAAAGTTTGGTCTCGATCCATCAGGAAGACTTGGCTCATTAGAGTACGACTTCTTGTGGCCACTTTTCACCTCTGGATTGGTGGCATTTCCAAAATTTGGCTTACTTCCGTCAGGAAGTGAAGGGGCCTTGAAAGCGTTCTTCTTCAACTTCGTCTTTGAAGCTTTTTCTGAGCCTGATTTTGATGAACTGCTACTTTTTTCTTTGTCTTTTGGAGATCTAGCATGTGTATGACTCGACTTCTTATTGTGAATTGAAACAGGCTGTTCATGAACCATCATATTGCGCTTTTTTTCTTGAGAAAAAGATTATAGATATGTTACTTGGCAACTAAAATACTTATTTAAAATCCTTTCCAACTTATATTCCATTCTAGGTGTTTAATAATTGAATGATTAAAGTCTTTTCTGGGTACAGTAAAACATCTTCAAATTTCAAACAAATAAGTGACAATAGTGTGTTACCCGCAAAATAAATATCCGACTTCCTTTTTAGGTTAAAACACCGATCTTTACGAGTATAGATTTAGTCAATCCTGTTCCATATTGATCTATAGTTGAAATATGTATTACGCACATAACTAAGTTCAACTACCAAGAACAAACACATATTAAAGAAGGTTAAGGCGTTTTCTTACACAAAAACTGAATCAATTTCATGTACTGTTTTCAAACCAGCGGTACTTATTTAGCCTTCACAAAATTTTAGACTTCAACGCAGAGTTCACTCTTGAACCGTTTAAATAGTTTCTTACTTCCACTTTTCTTTAAAGTTCGCTTATATAACTTAGTAAGCTTAACAAAAATCCATTTGTCACCTGCTAGCATAACTCCTAGGTTGACCAAAGCCGTGACAAGTATAAGTAACTTGAATCCACTTGAAATTCTTGTAATTTGTAATAAATTGCCTAGCCATGACTCAGGATTGATACACATCATGGCGGATGACACCAAGACCGAAAAAACAATGTTCGAGAGAAAAGGAGTGTTCTTGTTCATAGGTTCTCTGTATGGGGGACCACTCGACAATACTATAGCGATCAAAATGTATTGGAAATTACTGAACTCAAATAGAACTGTATTGTCTGAACTTTGAACCGCATCATCACCTGCGGGGATTGGCTTTATATACCATTGTTCAGTTTGAACATACTGCCACAATAATATTTGAAAGAACATCAAAATCATAATGTTACAAACTAAGGGAATCAATATTTTAGGAGACACTAAATTAGCGGTGGGCCGTTTGGCGACAATTTCGTCATAAGGTTTTGACCATGACATGAAGATGGCAATAGGCAAAATCAAAAACAAGTCAATATAAAGAAATTGGAAGTCACCCAAGTTGGAGCCCCTTTTGTACAAAATAGTAACAGTGACAAATTGAATGGCCGAATACAATGACATGTACTTGAAGCAGGAAAAACTAGTAACCAATGCAGATCTACCCTCCTTTATAACATCCAAGACACAAGAGATCTCAAAAACTCTTGAAGTAAATGGGGCAGCTATCGAAGCTTCAGCTTCTGATAACGAAATACCAACATCAGCACCTTTTAAGGCACCACAATCATTTGCCCCATCTCCACAAAAACCAACAGTGTAATCCAATTTTTGGAGTTGCTCAACTAACTCATGCTTTTCGTCCGGTGACATTCTAGCGAATATATCACACTTTAACAAAATCAAAGATATAATGTCGTTATCTTTGATCTCAGTCAAGAAGTATCGGAAAATATCACCAGTAATTGCTAAGCAGTAATTATCAACTTCAGTACTCAATGGCTTTAACGTGATTGGATCCAATTGAATCTCTGGGTTATCAACTTCTACCCAGCTTAAGTTGGTAGAATTGCTATTCTGCGAAAATGATGGAACAAAAATGAAATCTTTAGTTGTCAATTCACTCTCCCTCGCAACGCTGATAGCCGTTAAAATATTGTCTCCTGTGCACATGACAGTTCTGATATTAGATTCGTTCAAGGTACGTAAAGTTGGAGCACTGGAAGGCTTCAACTTGTTCTCAAATACAATGAAACCTGAAAATATCAAATCACTTTCAGCATCTTCCCGAGATAAGTTAGAAGTAGTTATATCTTTATACGCACATGCAATAACTCTGTAGCCATTATGTGTATAGTGATGTAGCAACTCTTCGTAGTTTTGAGGAAATGATTCCGAGTCGCATATTTCAGGCATAATCTCTGGTGCACCTTTAGTATAAACAGTTGTCAACGATGTAGATATGTTTTTAACAACAACAGACATTCTTCTCAATTGTGAAACAAACTCATACTCCTTCAATGTAGTTAGACCCTCATTACGGTTCTTTTGGAAAACGATTGTAGAATCTACAGCTTCCTCATATTTCCATTTACTAAACTCAAACATCTTGCAGTCCAATGGATCTCCAAGTAACATGTTATCAATCAATTTCAACGAGTGGCAAGAAGCGATAGAACTTAATAAATGTTTTGCATTATCAGAATCACGAATATCCTGCTTTATAGTGTCCAAGTTTTCTATGTCCTCAATCAATTCTTTAAATATTATCTCTTTCCTTCCAGTTGCATTAGTGGCTAGATGAACTCCTAATACGTCTAGACCATCCTCGGTCAAGGTACCAGTTTTATCAAAGCAAATGACATCCAACTTACCTCCGATATTTACCTTGGTAGGAGCGATGCAAAATATTTGCTTTGATTTGAGTCGATTGATAGCAAACGTTGTCCCAATTGTCAATGTAGCAGGCAAAGCTGGAGGAACAACGATAGTAATGATATCTAAAGCTCTCAAAATCATAACCCGTTTGGAAAGACCCAATTGAATAAAATTGTACGTTGAATACATGAATCCAATACCGGCTACCATACTCATGAATCCTATGTACTTGAAAGAATCTTCGTAAAACTTGAATCCAACAGGTTTGGGAAATAACATTGACCTAATTAAGGAACCTTTTGTGGTATTGAAACCAGTTTTAACAACTAATGCTATTACTGGCTCAGCATTGGAACTTTTTATTTTCAAAAGTTTTGTTCCATTATACAAAAACGATTTGGAAAGGGTTGCAGACGTAAAGTCGATAGGAATCTCCTGGAGGGTTTCTTCAGAAGCAGAAACTTTTGAAACAGGAACACTTTCCCCTGTAAGCATTGATTCATTTAAAACGCATTCACCATTAAGTAAAATGGAGTCACATGGTATGATACTAAGTGAGGGATCAACTTCATAAATATCACCTGGGACCAAGTCACTTGATTCAGTGTGCTTCCAAAATTCGTTTCTCCAAACTCTAACTTCACAAACAAACTTTGAGATACTCTGAAGTCTCTTGATAGTAGTTTTGGTTTCGGTTAATGTATTGATGATAGATATTAAAGATATGAGTAATATACATGTTGCGTAATAATAATATTCATCCAACGACCATAATATAATTGAGCCGATTTGGAAAACATAAAACGGATGAAGAACCTCGTTGACCAAAAGTTCAGTGACAGACTTTTCAGCAATTTCTATTTTGTTTTCATCAAAAATTGAAAGCCTTTGTTTGTGCAAATCTTGACTAACACCGTTTTTGATGGAGTTCAAGTTCAACCAATTACTATCAAACCAATTGGTGTTTGTTTTGAACATATCATCTGGAGCCGAGTAAAAAAATTTCATGTATCGATAGCTGAAAGTTACAAGAAAAGGAATAATGGGGTCCTTGTTGACTGGGAAAGAAGAATTGATTTCGTCTTCTTCTTCCCCCACTTGCGGAGATGACGTTAAAAAGCTGGATAATCTTTGATTGAACCATTCCTTATTTATATCGACAATCGACAAATCACCATACTCTGTTTCAATGACAACCCAATCTGATGCACCTAGTGGAGACCTTTCGCCCATCAAGTTAATTCGGTATCGAGGATTCCATCTCAATGTCAAGTACGCTATACCCAAAGTCGAGCAACAAATGAAATAATATAAAAGGATTTTCCAAATGTTACTTTTGTAGCCCGCAATACCAAGAACCAAGTCTTCTTCAGCAATGTAAAATCTTTGATATTTCAAATTGGCAGGAAATCTGGTCAAAAAATCAGACTCGTCGTATTTATTGGACGAATATTGAGATTCGTCATCTAATAATGGCAGCTTGTCAGAATCTGAAGATTCCCGCCTCGAACGAAACGATATATCTGGAGAATCACCAGTCGCCATGTAATTGGCCATTCCAATTTCAACGGGACCTTGGTCTTGATTAAATTTAGTAATGGAATAATCCCAGTTTGTGTCATAATCTATTGGGTCGTCGGCATTTTCCAAAGTGGAACTACCTTGAGCATTCTCAATTTCGTTGGCAGTGAAAAACTTGAAGTGTGATCTAGAATCCACTGACCCAACCGTTCCATTGGAAGCAACTGGGTAAAGACTTAGTTCAGAAACACCATGATCTCTTCTTTCTGATTCAACCAAAGGAGACGTTTCTCTCGATACACTCGAGTTACGATGATACCTGAAGTGATGGGGGTAATGCAAAGAAGTGATGGAAGATGGAATAACCTCTGATGCAGCACCAGAGTACATTTCTTGGGTATTTTCATCGATCAAGTTGCTCACAGATGAATCGACAGAACTGATTGAGTTTCTATGCCGCGGTCTCCTGTCGGAAGAGGAAGACCTTCTTGTTGATGAAATTGAGCGTCTGTTATTTCGCGTCATATCATACTATATCAAAATTTGATTCTTCAACCTTGTTGAATAGGAGGCCTCAAATTTGTGATTCAAGGACGTTGTATTCATATATCCACTCAATCATATCGCACCATGATAAGAAAAAGTTTGAAGCACAGATGCCCCGCTCATAGTATTACGATATTACGAATTGATTATATAATAAAGTACAATTCGCTGCCTTTGATGATTATGGCACATTCTATCTCATGCTGACCAGTTGCGAGCATATTTGCCATATAAATCACGTAGGTAACGGCGGAGGGTTGGGTTAGATTTTATTTGGGTCAACTAATCGAGGGTGTATCGAAAAATAAGAGGATATATAGTGTTCGGGCCGGGCACAAAAGTCCTTCGGCTCTTCGACTCTATGAAGGTGGTTATCCACAGAAACTAATCAAAGAGATGTACTTTCTGGTAGATGAAGCAGATTTCTTCAAATCTGAATCAGACCTCGCGGTTGTGAAAATGTATACTATCTCATCCATGGGCAAGTATGAGGGGTCAAGGAACACTCGACCGGGCAGAATGTTTCGAAGACAATAAAACAATCACAACATAATAGAACCAGACTTTTAACCCTGGATGCCTCTGACTAAATGAGGCAAGTTAAAACACAGTTTTCGATTTTTAAACGTCATAATAGCTCTTACTAGCTCTACCACATGGTTCTTATTCGAAATGGCACGATTTAGGTATAGTGAGTTCCGGCTTCTGCGTTTGACGAAGAACAGGCAAAAATCGACGGGATAACTTGTATCACAGCCTCATAGACTGGTTATCACAACCTGTAGGAAGCAAGCAACATCTTGAGAACTGCCTTATTCATATGTCAATTACATTTAGCTGATGGGTTGCATCCAGAAGCCCTAATAAAAAGATACAGAAAGGCACGCCCGTGCTTCGAACCTACACAATAACCCGGCCACCAACAAATTGTTCCACTATAAATAGAGTGAAAAAAAGATTTTACTTCACTAACTTTATTTATTTATCTATCTTGAACATGAATGGTAAGTAAAATATCCAAATCCTGGTATTTCAGTTATAGAGAGTTGCAGAAGCTGTATAACAATCTGATGAATTTTTTATTCTAAGTATGTTTTTTCTGGCATCTCTAATGTTAGAGCTTTTCAGCTCGATGAATACAACAATTGACTATTATCTGAAAGTTTTGCTTTGCTACAATCTTATAACTGGCTCCTGGAAATGTTAGCGTCTAAATACTAATCAGTTGCGAAGGCCCACATTCGTTTGCCTTTTTGATTCTCTCATAGATTTCCTAATTTTGAATTGCGTTAATATACAACTTTAATTATCTCAAATTTCTACTGTAGTTCTCTGGCCTAGGAGTGTTGTTGTCCACGCTTGTATTTGAACACTGCCCTTACTCCCATTGAGTTTGGCGACCATCCATAACAACATTTCCTCGAAAAATGTTATTTTTGTAGCTTTATCTATCTTTGTATGGTGTATTTTAATATCCTAATTGGGACACTAGGTGCTACCCGCCTTCAAGTTAAACCGAAATTATTTCTGGACGCGGTTGTTTTTTACTTCAGGCCCCACTGGGTTTAGCGATATATCAAAGCATCTATTAAAATTTCAGTTCAGATATCCATATAATAGTGTAATGGAGTTGCCTACGAGGTCCATTTCACGGGAAGAACTCCAAAAAGCGTACTTGCGCTGGCAGCAGTTGAAACAGCAATATGGTGACCAGGTAATGCAGCTACCTGAATTCATTCAGCTTTCCAAGATTTTGAGGGCAGCGTCAAGCCAACAACAGCTTCAACAACAGCAACAACAACAACAACAGCAGCAACAACAACAACAACAACAACAACATCATCAGCACCAACAAATCCAACTTCAGAGCCAAGCTCAGGGCCAAAAGCAGCCCGTGCAACAACCTCAATTACACCATATCCAACAGCAAGTTCGTCCACCTCAAGTTTCAGGACATCCTCAACAAAGCATTCCAAGACAGGGTGGAAGTAATGGAGACCCCAATTTCAATCAAAACTCCAATCCAACCCAAAACAGGCCCGCTCAAGCGTCTTGTTTTGCTCCTAATCAGTTTGCTTTATTGAAAGCTCAATTCCAAGCTTTCAAGTTATTGACGAAAAATGAAATAGTACCACCGGAGTTATTGAATTTTATTTCAAATAATCAGTTGGCCCATCCAATGGCTCAACCACACCAACCTCCCTCCGTTTCTAATCATGTTCCAACACCCACCATGTCCCAAACACAAATCAATCAACGATTGAATCACTCCTCTAACTCCATGCATTCAACCCCATCTTCACACCCTATCCCTATCAACCAGAATTCCAACTCGATTCCTCAAAATAATGTTGCGACTCCTATAGCACACCAATCATCTAACAATTCCGATAGATCTACTCCTCTTTTGAATAATTCGAAAGTCAGACAAAAACCCAAGGCTCCTGTTGGACCAGTATTCTTTCCTCCAAACCCTCCTGTGCTTTTGTCAAAACTAACTGAAGCGAACCCTAACGTCAAAACGATAATTCCTCTCAATAAGCAAAACGTCCAGGTAGATGCATTTAGTATACCTGAAATTCCCGAAATACACTATTCTTCGTTGTTGAATCCAAAAACTCGAACTATAGTTCCAGGTGTTTTCCCTAAAGGTATAGACATAGAAGAAGCTGTCAATTTGAAAGAGGTGTACACTATGCTCAAAATGGATGAAGATTTAGAACATCTTTCCTCAAAACCACTTGAGTCCTTAACGGAGAAGGAACAAGTAAATTTGGCTGCATTAGATCTACTTCCATACCAAAAAGCTATGAAAGGACACTTTTTAAGTTTTGTATGGTTCAAAGATTCGTTATTGACAAACACCCATCCCAATTTCTTGGCTAAGATAAAAAAGATAACCATGGATGATGTCGCGATAACCAACCAACTATTCAATCAGCAACAAACACAAGCTTTAAAATTGAAGGAAAATTTGCAAATTGCCAAAATAACTTCTTTGACGAATAGTTCTAAACAATTCTTATCGAAAAAAAACAACAAAAAAGAAAGATTGTATAAATTAGGTAAATCTATATCTTCATTTCACACAGTTACCGAAAGAGAGGAGCAAAGAAGGATTGAAAGAAATGCAAAACAGCGTTTGCAAGCTTTGAAAGCTAACGATGAAGAAGCATATATCAAATTGCTTGATCAAACCAAAGATACTAGAATTACTCATTTGTTGAAACAAACTAACCAGTTTTTAGATTCTTTAGCTCAAGCAGTTAAAGATCAACAAAAAGAAACGCATGAAAATGTAGTTGCTTCAGGTAGAGTAGAAACAATTCATGAGCCTACTGAAAAAATTGATGAGGCCACAAGGGAGAAAATTGATTATTATGAGGTTGCCCACAGAATTAAGGAAGAGGTGACTAAACAACCGTCTATTCTTATAGGTGGTACATTGAAAGAGTACCAATTGAAAGGTTTACAGTGGATGGTGTCCTTATTCAATAACCATCTTAATGGTATTTTGGCAGATGAAATGGGTCTTGGTAAAACTATTCAGACTTTATCTTTAATAACTTACCTTATAGAAGTTAAGAAAATACCGGGTCCTTTTTTGGTTATTGTTCCCTTATCAACCTTGACCAATTGGAATATTGAGTTTGAGAAGTGGGCGCCATCGGTTAAAAAGATTACGTACAAAGGTGCTCCAAGTCAAAGAAAAGCTTTGCAATATGACGTTAAAACAGGTAACTTTCAAATATTGCTTACCACATTTGAATATATCATAAAAGACAGACCCTTATTGTCAAAGATAAAATGGGTCCATATGATTATTGATGAGGGTCATCGTATGAAAAATGCGAACTCTAAATTATCATACACCTTAACTCAGTACTATCACACGGATTATAGACTAATCTTAACTGGTACTCCATTACAGAATAACTTACCCGAATTATGGGCTTTACTTAATTTTGTTTTGCCTAAGATTTTCAATTCCGTGAAGTCCTTCGATGAGTGGTTCAATACGCCATTTGCTAACACTGGTTCTCAAGATAAGATAGCTTTAAGTGAAGAAGAAACTTTGTTGGTTATCAGGAGATTGCATAAAGTTTTGAGGCCTTTTTTATTGAGAAGATTGAAGAAGGATGTTGAAAAAGATTTACCTAATAAGATTGAGAAGGTTATCAAGTGCAAAATGTCTTCATTGCAAGCAAAGTTATATCAACAAATGTTGAAATATCATATCTTGTTTATTGGGGACTCAAACAAGAAAGCTGTGGGTATCAAAGGTTTGAATAATCAAATCATGCAGTTGCGTAAAATTTGTAACCATCCTTTCGTTTTCGAAGAGATTGAAAATCTAATTAATCCGACACGTGAAACCAACAATAATATTTGGAGGGTAGCTGGTAAGTTTGAACTACTTGACAAGATTTTGCCCAAATTCAAAGCAACGGGACACAGAGTTTTGATTTTTTTCCAAATGACTCAAATAATGGATATAATGGAGGATTTTTTGAGATATCGTGATATGAAATATATGAGATTAGATGGTACCACCAAGTCTGATGATAGAACTGGTTTATTGAAACTTTTCAACGCTCCAAATTCTGAGTATTTCTGTTTCTTGTTATCAACAAGAGCTGGTGGTTTAGGGCTTAATTTGCAAACGGCAGATACAGTCATTATATTTGACACTGATTGGAATCCCCATCAAGATTTACAAGCTCAAGATAGGGCGCATCGTATTGGTCAGAAGAATGAGGTCAGAATTTTAAGATTGATAACTGAAGATTCTGTTGAAGAGATGATTTTAGAAAGAGCCCATCAAAAATTAGATATAGATGGTAAAGTTATTCAGGCAGGTAAGTTTGATAACAAGTCAACTGCAGAGGAGCAAGAAGCTTTATTAAGGGCCTTGATTGAAAAGGAAGATGATAAGAGTTCTAAGACAGAAGATGACGAGATGGATGATGATGAATTGAACGAAGTCTTGGCCAGAAACCCTGGTGAATTGATCACGTTCCGTAAAATGGATGAGGATAGAGTACTTCAAACTAAAAACGCTGATTATCCATCCAGATTATTTACTGACAGTGAATTACCAGAGATTTACTTACAAGATCCAGATGTCGCCTTAGCTAAACCAGAGGAAGTATATGGTAGAGGTACGAGAGAAAGAAAATCAACCCATTACGATGATAATTTAACTGAAGAACAATGGTTAAGGGAAATTGATGGGGTTGTTGAATCTTCCGCTGACTCAGAACCTGAACCTGAACTTGAGCTTGAGGTTAAGCCAAAAAGAAGAAGAGGTAGAAAACCGAAAGACTCGCCTAGCAAAGAAATGACACCAAATACATCATTTCCTGATGGCGAAGAACTGGTTTCTTTGGCGGCAATTGATGCTACAAGTTTGACTTCGCGGAAACGTAAAACGCCGGCTGCAGACATTACTGATGATGGAGAAGATTTGAAAAGACAGAAAAGCTCTCCAGGACCGGTTAGACCTGCTAGTAGTCGTGGCAGGGGAAGGGGAAGAGGGAGAGGGAGAGGGAGAGGGAGAGGCAGAGGTTCAAGACAAGGTACACCTTTGTCTCGTACAGCTCCTTCAGTTGATAGCTTGTCTGATGAAGAGAGAAGAGAATTAGACGCTAGTACTAATGAGATTTATGAGATGATTTTGAATTTTATGGATGAAACTGGAAGACGACTCAGTGAACTATTTTTGCTTAAGCCTTCCAGAAGATTATATCCCGACTATTACGTTTTGATCAAAAACCCCATATCGTTGGATGTCATTAAAAAGAGAATTAATACTAAAGTTTATACAAAGATTCTCGACTTTTTGGAAGACATACATTTGATGTTTAGCAATGCTAGGATTTATAATGAGGAAGGTTCAATTGTCTATCAAGACGCAGTTTTATTGGAAGAAAAGGCCTTGGCAAAGTATCGTGATCTCTATTACGATGCGGAAGATATCGATTTCAAAAATTTTGACGAAATGTACAATTTGAAGCCATTAGTTATTCCGGGCATCAAGAAGCAAGTCAATTTAAGTGGTAGTGAAGCCGAGGATAATGGTGACGAAGATGACTCTTCTAAAGGTGGTTCGGATTCCGATAGTGAATTGGATTTATAGCCTGTTCAAAGACATGGCTCAGGGTATTAAAATGAGAGAACTGAAGTGCGGGTTTTTTTTGATTTTGACTTTTTTTAAGGTTGAATATTTTAGAATGTTAGAAAAGCGTTGTACTATTAGATGACCAGCTATGTGTAGCTGATTCACAATAATATTTATTCATTGCAAAACTGGAGGTTTCTTTGAATACAGTTTGTGATATATATTTCAAGTGTAGAGTATCGACCCGAATTATAGCTCGATGGTTTTGTGTATAGGTGCTGCAAAATCGATGCGGCTTTGTGATACATTCAATCCATTCAAATATCACCTTTAATTCAAAAGAAACCATGATAAGTTATCAACAACAATAGTTTGAATATCGCATTTTCAGGTCAAAGAGCAATATGAATTTTAATGAGTGTTGGTTGTATATGAAAAGATTCGGCAGAAATGCAATATGCACCAAAGGAAGATCCCCCGCGGAGTTTAGGGTACATATAATCTTTATCTGTCTTACAACAATTTTACTTTTTGTACTGGTGTTGAACTCAACTTTCAAAGTGGTATTACCTGATGTTGATTTGATAGATGTGCTCAATGACGACTCAATCCCTTCCTCGTACACCATAAAAGGGAAAGTTTTCAACTATACAAATGATTTATTGTTGGCAAAATTGGATAATGTGTACAAGACCCAAGAAAAAGAATACCTTGAACAGATTGGCTCGATGATTTTGATGCTCCAGCCAACTGTTGTCATTACCCCCAACGATATTTCAATTGAATTGAGAGAAGGGAGGTATTTGTATCGATCAGGACTTGTTGAATATCCACAAGCAGGAGTTCGTACCGTTTTTAGCGAATCGATAGGCAAAAATAGATACAAAATAGGATTTCAAGATCACAACATTGAGTTTAACCATTACATCCAGCAAGTCATCTATCCTTTGTACCATTCGTCAAGCGAATCAATCAAAAGCTATAACATTGATTCAATTTTGCCATTATTGACAACTTTGAGATTTTCAAGTTGTATCTCGTTCATAGTTAGCTTTTTTTTGATGATACCCGGGATGATGTTATTGTGTCTGCTCAAAGATCCTTATGAAAACTCCATAAAGAAGAAGGAAGAGTATAGGATACAATCCGAAAAGATTTATTACATTAGCAAATGGCCTACTTGGGTGATTTTGTTTGTCATATACACTTGTGGTACCTTGAATGCAATTGTATTGATGATTATATGCTCAAGGTTTAAAGGAACGTATATGCCCGTTATGTGTCTTGCCAACTGGTTTCAGCTACTTTACACTTTATATGCAAATTTTTACTACCTTGGCTGGGGCGAGTCTTGCAGAAGGAATAAATTTGATGAGGAGGATTTCACCGCTCAAGTAAATCCGGCTGGTGAGGAATTGCAATGCCTGACCAACGAGTCTCCTAAGTCAAAGATTTCTACTAGTACTCATAATAAAAACATGGTAACTGATGAAATTATATCACCTGAAAATGTCTTTGAAACCATGCACGATTTGATTGCCCTTTCGTCTGGAGACAAGTCCATACCCTTGTCATTGAATATGAAGACTTCTCGCTCAGCTACTCCCGAGAGCTTGTATTCAGAATCTAGAGGAAGACAAAAAAGAAAATTTCTGTTTAAGAAGATGAAAACGGCTCCTATTAATCGATATGAAGATAACCAAAAACAAAAGCAAAGAGCCACAAGCGCACCGTTTGTGAGACATTCAGAAGAAGAATACCAAGCACTAATTGAAGCGGAATCAAGCAAAAAGCTAGAGAGATGCGAATCAAGGTTTCAGGAAGAGGTCTAACATGGTATAAAAGCTAAACGGTAATTTGTCACAAACATAGGATTATTTTCAAGGCAATCATATAATTTTTATTAATACAAGACATCAGTGAATACCCATTGCTGTGGATAACACTACGTACACTATTATCTATGACTATACTATGTGAATATCTCGTAAAATATAGATTACCACCTAGAAGCTTTGAAATAAGAACTGCCTTTCCTTCATATAAGTCTGTCAGCATGCGCTGAGTTCTTTCTGTCGCCTACAAAACTCTCCTGTCGAACTCTCACCTCAACCATAGTATAAATAACTAATAGCATAAAGCGGGAAACTACAATAGAAACATCATCCTTCCAGAATCTCTGTGGTATCTTGAGATGGATATGAGTTATTCCATCGCTATCTGGGGAATATTGAAACATATATGCTGTATATGCAGGATATTGTGCGACTTCTCATCAAATTATGCTATTCGATCAAATATGCCGTGCTTCGTAAAACAGCGATGTTCAAAGAACTGGAGCATCCATCCAGTTCTCTCTGAGACTGTGAAAAAAACGTAGCTCCGTCTGTCAGTCATCGATATTTTTAAACTGCGACGGAAATAAAAGAGCTCATCTCAAAGATTCGTGATATGGCGCAAACACATGAAGTGAACAAAATTCGGAGCTAATACGGTTCCCATTTCAACCTAGGAGAATGCTCTCCAAAGCACCTCATAGAATCTTGGAAAGAAACAATATTTCTTAGCTTCCAACTCGAAACCCGTGCGCTGATTGCATAATACACTCATTTCACATTGAAAGTTCACGATGCCTCGTTTTTTCTGGGTATTGACAAACTAAATCTCCATGGAAGCTGAACAACTTCTTACAAATTACATTGGCTATGTCCGGAGAGAAAGCCATTATTGAAACAAGGATGCCGTCTCGACTCTAAAATGTAGTAAATTGATTTTATGACGAATGATTGATCAGCTGCACAATAAAAGTTGTCAAACTAAGTATAGACTGTGCTTCCAATCAATTGTATTGGATTACTTCGTGACATTTTTCATACGGCCGTCACAGTCTTGAAAGAGTCACGAAAGTGATCAAAAGAAATAACCAGCTTACAAAAGGCCCAAAGTCATATGTCCAGATATGTCAACTTTTCATGTCATGGCAATCAAAACACTCGAGATCTTCAACTTGTTGGTGTAGTCAATTTTTCTATCGTCCCAAATAAAAGTTTCTGTTCGTACTTTTTGTTGTGAAGAGCCTCTCTTTTTCTTCAAGTCAAATCAGGCCTTTGCCATAATGTATACATAGCGTCAGAGCTATACAAGAAGGGGTTCGGATTTGATGATTTTTGGTTTTCCTCGATATTGTGGCTCGCTGCACCACTTTAAAGACATCTCAAGCACAATGAAACATTCCAGTGGACCAAGGAATAAATACGACGAGCTTCCAATTGCTGATTCCACTGGGAAAGACCGGCGTATCTAAATATTGTGGTTGCAGAAACTACTCAATTTGAAGCCATCATGAAAAGCCTCATTGAAAAGTTGCCTTAGTATGATCATAATCTGATCTTTATAGCATGGAGCTCATATGCAGTTTCAGTAACAATAAGGATCCGAGCCGCACCTTATCTGGATGAATTGCGGCTGAGATAAATTTCAATAGATGATAGGTGTCGCAAGTCCAACTATGGCTAAATGAATATTTGCTGTCAACCAAAGGCTCTTCAGTGAAACCTATATAGAATATTTTTATAGAGAGATTGTACTCAATGATCTTTATCAGTGATTATTGAATTCAGGAATCTGTTTTCATTCCCTCCTCTAAGTTTTAGTTGCAACAACGCCAAATTGAGATATGGGCATACCGTCAAAGTTTTCAGATCGTCACCTCCTTCGAAAATATTAGTTCATTCCCTATGAATTATTAACAATTGAGCATGAGAGGTCACCTAACATTACATTTTTTGAGACAGTTACAATGCCCGGAAGTTGCAATTTAAACCCTTTATCAACCAATATTTTGGCCGTTTGCAATGGCCCCGTTCGCACTTAAACAGTATTGAACATTAGTATCTGTTGGCTGAGCTCGCTCGACCGCAACCACAAATTTACACAATAGAGTCTTGTGTGGGTGGAATTTATGGAGCCGTTCAACATTTATCTCTTTGACCTTGGTGTTTCAAAACACTGATAACAGTTGAACGACTGATTTACATTGTGTGATTTCCAGGTGAGCTTTGATAGCGCTTCTTATCGTATATATAGGCCAAAGTTTCTCGCTATCATGAAAAAGATAATCTTTGAAGGAGTCCGTTTTCTCTTTTATAACAAGATATTGGTGCTCTCAAATTATACTCAATAAGGACAATCGAATTTACCTGATATATCTTCCATGACAATGGTTTCTCCAAATAATGTCGAGAAAGATCAAGATCAAGATCAAGAAAAGGGTCAAACAATTTACGAAATAAGGGAGTCTGACAACACAAAGGACCTCGCTACAAATAATGAGTTGGAATTAGATAACAAAAACAATTTTTTCCAGAGTGCTAAGAAGTGGTTCCCTTCAAAAGCCCGCGATTCAGATGAATCGAATTCTGTATACTCTGACTCAAAAAAAGTTGGTACAACAATAAATATAACAAACGTCGATTTAGAAAGGTCTGAAAGTTTTCAAGATGAGTCTGGTATTTTCCATCACGATCAGAAGTTGAAGAAAGGTCTCCAACAACGTCATATGCAGATTATCACTTTAGTTGCAGTTTTCGGTACTGGTTTATTTCTTTCCAGTGGTGGTACTCTTTCTCGTACAGGACCGTTGGGTATGGTTTTAAGTTATTTGTTTGTAGGGATAGTCGTTGGTTTGAATCAAATGGCAATTGCAGAAACAGCTGCTCTCATGCCTGTCACGGGGGCTACGGTGAGACATGCTGAGCATTTCATTGATGATGCTTTGGGATTTACTTATGGTTGGATCAGTGTCTACTCTGGGTTAATGCCTGGAGAATTGTCTGCCACTTCAGTTATCATGACCTATTGGACTGATTTGAATAGTGCAATCTTCATTACTATTTTTGGCCTAATTATAATTGCATCTAATTCAGTCAGTATTCGTTTGTATGGTGAGATTGAATTTTTTTTTGGAATGTTGAAAATCTTATTGGTTATGGGTTTGATTATTTCAGGTCTTGTTATTGATTTAGGAGGTGTAGTTGGTCATAGAGACAGAATAGGATTCAGATATTGGAAAAATCCTGGATTATTTGCGGAGCATATTGAGACCGGGAGTTTAGGTAAATTTTTGGGATTCTGGAGTGCCATAAGCTCAGTAGTTTATGCGTACGGGGGTGTTCAGACTGTTGGTCTTTTAGCAGGTGAGTATTTTACGAAGAAGTCATTCTAATTGAAAATGAAAACTAACGCAAAACTAGGTGAGTGTCAATATCCTCGTCGTGCTATTTTTACAGCATCAAAAAGGGTATTCTACAGAGTACTTATCATGTATATGTCTACTGTTTTTGTTCTTACGCTTATAGTACCATACAATGATAAGTCTATTGCTTCTTCAAGTGGAAACGCGACTTCTTCTCCTTTTGTCGTTGCAATGAAAAGAGCCGGTATCAAAGGTCTTCCACATATTATAAATGCTGTGGTTTTGACATCTGCGTTTTCTGCTGCTAACTTGGATTTAGTAAAATCTTCAAGAACTCTATTTGCTCTTGCCGCTAGAAAGCAAGCCCCCCAAGTATTCCTTAGAACAACAAAACGTGGTGTACCCTATGTTGGAATTATATTTTCAGCTTTGTTCATTCCCTTAGCGTATATGTCGGTTTCCTCTTCCTCTTCAACTGTCTTCTCTTGGTTCCAAAACTTGGCCTCCTCCAACTTGTTGTTTGGGTGGATTTTGATATCAGCCAACCATATTTTCATGACAAGGGCTATGAAAGTACAGGGTATTCCAAGATCAAAATTGCCTCACTCGATGAGATTTGCACCCATTGCAGCCTGGATATCTGGATTCTGGTCAGTGATCTTTTTACTCACTGGGGGCTACGCTAATTTTATTCACGGAAAATTTGAAATATCCAGTTTTTTCACTTCTTACTTTATTATACCTTTGTCAATTGGCTTATTCACTTTCTGGAAAGTTTTCAAGAAGACAAAATGGTTGAAACCAGAAGAGGTAGACTTGGAATCGTTATTCAGAGATGTCGAAGAAAATCCGGAACCACCAGCTGAACCTTTGAGAGGCTGGAAAATATTGACTCTTCTTTGGGCTTGAAGAGCTCGCCCTCTCATCAATCGTTTTATTTGCATTTCTCTACTACTCATGTCTTTATCACAATATATATTCGAAGCTTTTTCAATCCATTGAGATTGCAGTATCTTTAAAAATTTGCGACCAAGCCGCACCAGCTACGTTTATTAACGGCACAATGAACTTGGTGAGGCTTTTGCTATCAAGGTGTAGCTAGATTCAAAGCTGTTTCATACTCAGTTTTGTTAATCTAGTTCCATTTATAGTTACTAGCTAGTAGGCTGCTGGAGATTGATATTACATTTCACATATGGACCTACTTAAAAAAATCGCTTGATAACTTGTCTTACTGTCCGCGAACTGTCATAATTTTCGACAACACAATCACTTTGACATATGTCATGCCCCATATAAATGTGAGTAAATTTTCAATCAATTATTGTTCATAGATTTTTGTTTGTCTGAAGTTGAACATATGACGGTGTTACCTATAAGAAGCCAAGCCAATACCCCATAGATTCATCAAAAATGGTGCACACACTCAACTTAACAGAAACACTATTTGTATGTATTTATACTATTTACACCATTTGAACCTCATTTCAAAAAACACTGCAAACTACTTTAGAATTTACTGAAGCTCTTTTGAAAATAGCTGAATCTCAATCACTCATGCTTATATTCATATAGTTTTATCATAAACTTTTGCTTCAACTGTTACTGTCCAGTTTACAATTATGGGACTCGGAATTAAAGAACCACGGAATTTCCATGGCGATGTCACTGGTACCATCATCATGTCTTTGGACAACAAGAAAAATGAGAAAACAAACTGGAACAAGGAGGGCCAATCTTGTGACATTGAACAAACAGCTAGTCACGATCGCAACCCCACAGCTTCTGCAAACTCAAATTTTGAAGATGCAATTTCGTTCACAACAACTTTGAAGACAACCAAAGATGGAATTATCCTACATCCTCAACCACATGATAATCCTAATGACCCCTTGAATTGGCCAATTTGGAGAAGAGATCTTGCCCTTGTTGTGTTGGGATTTCACTGCTTTGTTAGTGGTGGTCAATCCTCTATTCTAGCTTCTGGTTTGACTAGTTTGGCAGATGAATTCAAAATATCATCTTCTAAGGCATCCTATCTAGTAGGAGCATTTATGCTTGCAATGGGGTTTGGATCTTTGTTTGCTTCTCCTACATCCGTTTTATATGGGAAGAGATTTGTCTATTTGTTTGGAATAATTATTTTTTTTGCGGGTGCCATTTGGGGTGCTGTTGCAAAAACTTTTGGGTCCTTGTTAGGAGCCAGAATTTTGATGGGTATTGGTGCTTCTCCTACAGAATCATTGCCATCCGCTACAATATCAGAAATATATTTTGCTCACGAGAGGGCCTATAGGTTGGGTCTTTACACCATGCTATTATTAGGTGGAAAGAACATCGTTCCGTTATTGGCCTCCTTTGTCTTTCAAAAACTTACTAGACACTGGCTTTTTTGGATTGTAGCCATAATAGTGGGAATAAATTTCATTTTAACATTTTTTTTTGTGCCAGAGACTTTTTGGGATAGAGCTCCCACCCCGAATAAGAGATCATTGGAAGAAACAGAGAGAGCTCGGATAGTCCATGAACAAATGGTCAATGAAGAAATCAGAAGTCCTCCTAATTCATTTGCTATTCAACACCAACAGCCGACCAAGAAATTGTCTTCGAGAAGATCTCTCAGCTCTCTCGAAACATCATTGAGCAGCCAAGACATTCAAGTTCAAGGAATTTTAGAACCACACACCATCGTTCCACTGACTTCTAATTCTAAGTTTCAGTTGAATGATTCAAAGAAAAGATCTTTCTTTAGTACATTGAGAATATTTTCGGGCAGACATACGAAAGATAAGTGGTGGATGGTATTTTTTCGTCCTTTTGTGCTTTTGATATATCCATCCGTTCTATTTGGTGCATTCTTGTATACATTTGCAATTGTTTGGTTGATCATGATTTCCGAGACTATATCGCATATTTTTACCGCAGAACCTTACAACTACTCTCGAATTATAGTTGGGTTGTTTTACGCTTCTCCTTTTGTTGGTGGCATCTTGGGATCTCTAGTGGCCGGTAGAGGATCAGACATCATGGTGAGATTTTTGGTAAGACGAAACAACGGTGTTTATGAACCTGAGTTGAGACTATTTATGTGTCTCCCTATATTTGTTTGCATTTTTATTGGTATGTTAGGTTTCGGGTGGGCCTCACAAAAACATGACCTATGGATAGTTCCGGTGATATTTTTCGGTATACTAGGATTTGGGACTTCGCTAGCTTCAACCACTGCCATTTCTTATACTGTGGATTCCTATAAAATGTTTGCTGCTGAAGCTCTCGTCACTTTGAACGTAATGAAAAATGTCACTGGTTTTTTGTTCTCTTTGTTCAGTAACTCATTCATAGCTAGAGATGGTGCTAAAGATGCATTTTTGACATTCGGCTGCATTGAATTGTTTGTCTGTTTGTTTTCAATACCTTTGTACTTTTATGGAAAAAGACTTAGAAGATGGACTGATAAGAAGGAGTTCATGAGATTTTTATATTACGTGGAAAAGAAACCCGCTAACGAAGATGAAACGGCTGATGCCCAATTTTTTGATGGAAATCAAGCTGGAAACTAGTTCCATGTTCGTTCAGAGCTAAAGGACGCTCGTTATTCTTCATTTCCTCGAAGGTATCGGATCTGCTTGTATTACCCATATGATTTTGGTGTCTTGTATCATGCTCATCTCGGTGCGGCTTATGATAGTGTTTAGGCTGCTGGCTTACATAATCAGATTCAACTTTTCGGAAAAAATAATTTTCTCTCTATATAAACATGGATATTTTCGTAGCTGATAAGATTATTTTTACAAGTTTGTTTCTAATTAGCAGAAATTGAATCAGTTATACAATAAGCTGTGATGTCTTCTGAAACAGGAACTGTAGATACTTTAGAGTTTATCCAAGAGTCACCGGTTCCACAAAGTCTGGAAATTGAAAATGAAGCAAGGTCCAATGAGATACTGACTCAAAGACTGGCAGATGAGAAAGAATCTGGTTCCGATTTGCAAACTGAAAAGAAACAACTGCTTGTTGAGACTGAATCTTTGATTGAAGAGAATAAAGCACCCAAGAACAATATAATCATTCCAGAGACTATGGAGAAAATTCCAATTTTGGAAGCTAGCCCGGATGTTGACCCAGACTTAAGGAATGAAAATGAAAACGCAGAAAGAGTGGACCAGAAGTGTGCTATGAAAGTTGAGGGGAAAATAGAAGAAACCCATAATGCATCTGGATTGCAAGAAAAAGTGTCCATTCAAGAATTACCTGAGTCCAAATTGAATTTTGTTGAAGAAACCAAACCTATTAAGGACTTGACTTTAAATGGATTGAATCTGCATAATGCACTTGATAAATTATTAAAAGTAAGTGAAGAGGAAGAGTACATAAAGGAATACTCATCAGATGATTGTGGTATGGCTGCAAAGGGATCTGATTTGAAGCTGGATTCTAATTCCAATGATTCGAGCTCTTCGGAAAGTTATGACTCAGATTCAGATTCAGATGTCTCGATCAAAGATGACGATGAAGCTGATGAAGATAATGATGTCCAGGACAATGAAGACGAAGATTTAAGTGGGCCCATTCATTCCAAAAACGAAATCATTGAAGAGGTCGCACCAGTGCTTCCAGAAGGTTTGAAAATCACAGACACCACACCATTGGAGTTAATCGGTGAGGTAACTGGGCTTGTCGAAAGAAGTGTGATAATAAAAGCTTTCATTTCGGGTGAGTTTAGAATATTGAAAGAGAACTCTGTATTATGTTTCGAGGATCGATCACTATTGGGCCCATTGTTTGAGATATTTGGACGTTTGCAAGCTCCATTGTATAGGGTCAAGTTTAATTCAGATGCAGAGTTTGAGCAATTCAAAGGAAGAATTGGACAGAAAGTTTTTTATGTTGTTCCTGAATCACAATTCGTATACACGGATTCTATCAAGGCAATCAAAGGAACCGATGCTAGTAATTGCAATGATGAAGAACTTCCAGAGGAAGAACAAGAATTTTCAGATGATGAAAAAGAAATGGCATCTAAGCAATCGAAAAAAAAGAAGAAGAGGGTGAGAAACCATAAAAGCAACGATGTTGAAGCCAACACAAATCATAAAAGAATTTCTAACACAGTTCACAATAATAGTAATGATCAGAGATCACAACAAAATCACAACAGATCAGCAAAACCACAAGGTTCAGTACCATATATATCATATGATTTACCTCCTAGGCCACAATCTTATGACACAAATACTAGTACCACTCCCACACCAAATATGGTACATCAGCATATGCTACAGTTTCAACAGAGTGTACTGCCTCCGAAGACTCAAGCAGAATTTGTTGCCTCGTCTGCTGTGCATCCACAACCTACTTTCCCTAGTGAATCTAACTCATTGCCGTACACACCAAACTTTCAACAACCTCCAATTCAACAGATGAATGAACAATGGAATCAATTTACTCAATACCAAATGCAACAGTACCAACTTCAACAAGCACAAGCCTTTTACAACCAATTTAATCACCAGATTCCAGGACAAACAACCGAGAACATCAACGCACAACAGCAACAGCAACAGCAACAGCAACAACTTCAACATTTACAACAACTACAACAACTACAACAACAACAACAACAACAACAACAACAACAACAACAACAACAGCAGCAACATCAACCACAACAACCAAACCAAGCAAATCAGTGGTCTGGATACCTTCCTCCACGTCAGTGAAAACTACGATAGTCATGTAATATATGTACAGAATTAAATTGATCAATATATTTGCTCAAAGATATCTTTTATTTTCTATAACCTTCAAAGATCGTGTAGCTATGTCAATTGCCTCTCTCGGAAAGCCTGCCAATTCAGCAACCTTGATAGCGTATGATTTCTCACTAATACCTTCCTGTATCTTATGTTCAAATACAATGGGTGCCTTCTCATCCTTGTTATCTGTTGCTACTAGAACCTTCGTGCAAAAATATTTGGCTTCATTTTTTGTTTCATCACTTCCTTCAAGCAATTCATACAATTCTCTACCAAAGTGTGTAGCGAACAATGAGCGGCAATTATTAACTTTCAATAAGTGGACAAGAGTAGAGTATGCTATTGCTAAACCTTCTTTACCACTAGTGCCACGTCCCACCTCATCTAGCACTGCAAGCGATCTCTCAGTTGCCCGCTTCAATATGAAACTTGTTTCCACCATCTCTACCATAAATGTACTCATATCTCGGTATAGATCATCAGCCGAACCAACTCTGCTGAAGATTTTATCAACAATTCCAATCCTGGCAGACTTGGCTGGAACAAAAGACCCCATCTGTGCCATTATAACGATAATTGCATTCTGTCTCAAAAATGTACTCTTACCACCCATGTTAGGACCAGAAATTACCCAGAGATTTCCGTTCAAACCAACATCACAATCGTTCGGAACAAACTCCATCATATGAGTAGCAAATCCCTCCTCGACAGATATATGTCTTCCCCCTTCAATTTCCAATTCTAGACTGTTGTCTACCTTGGGGCAAACCAACAGTTTTTCACTGGCTAATACAGCGAAAGAAGTAGTAACATCAATATAATCAACAGCTCGAGAGACTGATTTTATTTGGTTGCTTGCCTTTATGACAAACGTTCTCATTTTCCTCATAATCATTTTTTCCTCTTCTTCAATATCAGAAAACGCAACATCCACAGAATTATTGATGGAGTTCCATTCGCTGGATGTTATCCATGCGAAAGCAGATCCAGACAGCTTTACTTCGTAGTTTGGGTTTTCTTTGATTTTTTCTATGGTGGCTTTGTTTGTTGATACATATATGCAATGTCCATGACGCTTGTGAATTTTGTGTAAAACATCCATTCTTATAGTCCTTGTTTTCTGTTTTTCCAAGTCGTGCTTGATAATGTCAAAGATATCAGATCTTCTTTCTTTGTGAATTTCATAAGCTTTATGATACTTTACAAGCGCAGCTGTAGCATCTCTTTTGATGAAAAATTCTGTTTCAATGTCTGGGTCACCTTGGTCTGTAATTTCTTTGAGATAATTGTCTGCAGATGTTCTAGAAATGCTGGAATCATAATTCTCATCGGGTACCTCTGATTCTTTATATCTTTTCTGTATCAATTGCTGGATTCGTGATTCATCGAAGTTATCAAGAATATCATGGGCAATTTCCACAGGTATTTCAAGAGTATCTATCAAATGACCAAGTGTCTTATGATCGGTTTTTGCTCTTGAAGCTTGCTTGATTAAGGTATCCTTGATAACAGAGATTCTTTTCAAGGAGTCCGCAACATCCCACAAGTCTACCGCATCACCTTTGTTTAAAGAAAATCTTTGAACAAGCCTCGACAAATCACTTACTTTTTTCAAATTAGTTATCAAGTTTTCTCTGCACTCTATTCTTTTTGAAAAAAGTTTCACAAGTTGCTGACGACGAACAATTTCCCTTTTATTTAAACTAGGCGCAGAAAGCCATTCTATGAGTAGTCTTGTACCTGATTGTGACACTGTCCTTTTCATACATGAGAAAAGAGAGCCTTTCTTAGAATCCTCTCTTATAGTTTTATGTAGCTCCAAAGCTTCGATTGTTCTATTATCAATCTGCATAATGCTCTCACTCAATTGACGGACAGGGGCCTCGAAATATGTATCTGCTTCTGGTAAAGTTTCCAAAACATATCTTAATATATTGAGGGATGCATCTATTTCATTGTTGTTCAACTCATTGAATTCGTTGGCAACCTTCTTTCTGTCCATCGTAAACATATGATAATACAGGCGAACAGGACGTGAAGATTTCGAGACGCTTATATATTTTATGAAGTATCTTCTCAACTCAATTAATGGAGCATACCAATCACCTGTTGTTAGGTTTCCATCCTTCAAAGACATTTCCAAGACTATTTCACTAGGTGCAATCCTTGAAATCTCTGTCATTAAATTTTCCAATTTGACTTCTTGTACATAAAACACACCTAGTGACACATCAGCCCATGCTAATCCAATTTTCATCGCGGGATCTGCCATATTCTTGGATATATCTTTTGGAAAATATATGGATAAAAGAAAGTTGTTCTTTTGGAAATTTCTAAAAGCCTCATCAATCAATGTACCGGGTGTAACAATTCGTACCACTTTTCTTTCCAACAAAGAGGCTCCAGAAGAAGTTTGGGGATCTCTTTCATACTGATCAACAATGGCTACATTATTTCCATGCACTTTAACCAACATTTCCAAGTACTTATTAAGTTTATATAAAGGAAACCCTGCCATTGGAATTTTGAACTTGGAGAAGTTTTTCTCCGCAACCTTCAACTCTAATAAGGGTCCATACTTTTCAGCATGTTCAAAGTATAGCTCGTAAAAAGATCCCATCTGAGTCAAGACCACACATTCTGGATGCTTATCCATCACTTTTCGTATTTTCTCCATACTTTTGGGAAGCAGATGCTCTGAAACAAGAGATTCTTTCGTATCATTCAAAACTTCTGTAACCAAATCTTTGGCCTTGGGTTTTGTTCTCTTGATTATCGATATTTCAGGTGGAATGATAATTTTTTGGAAAGGTGGTGTTTCAACTCTCTCAGATTCTGGCACCAGCTGAGCACTACTCACCAGTGTAATACCTCTGTACTGTATATGTAATCTTCCGAAGGCACTCAAGTAATTTGAACCATAAGACAAAATGGAGCACAGTGAATAATTATGGATGTGAGCGAAGAGCCGTGTTTTGGGAGGAAATTCCAATCTACGTAAAATTGATTTCTTTGCGGACACCATGATACCATCACATAAGTGGAAGTTGAAAAAAGAGCAACCAGAAGTTTTCGAGGAGATGACTTCAGATATACAAATTTGTATATCAATATGATTCAATTAAGATAAAACAAAACGCTAATGTAACTAATTTTCGTTCATCGTACGGTTGTCGAGTATCAAGTCGAGACAAGTATCGCCATGGTGAAATTTCTATTTAAACCTTTTGGAAGTGGTCAGGACGACTACAATCATACAACTTCATTCTGATACTATGAAGTAATGTTTGTTAATGAAGCATTGATTCGAAGTATAAATATCTACAGCGACAGCCAAATTAATTTCATCATCATTTGGTCTCAGTGAAATGGAGAACAATTAATATACAATTAAATACAGCTGGTAATCAGTTCAAAAAGCCTTTACATGTGGGAGCTCCACATAAACAAGGAATACGCTCCTCATCATTGAGTTCCCTGTCAAATTTGTAGTCATAAGTCAATTCTTCGTTTGCCTCGATATCTCTCAGAGCGTATATGACAATTCTTTTCTTACCTTCAACCTTAATAATCTTGGCTGTACAACTAGGGCTACAACAGTGATTTATGAACCTGGCTATACCACCTTTTTTTGTTGCATCAATAACAGTGTTACTATCAATCCTGAAGAGATAACTCGAACCGATACCAGACTTCAAGTAATTTTTTTCTCTGTTATCTGCTACTTGTTGTCTTAAGCTCTCTCCCACATATTCAATAATCATCTCCTTTGCCGCAATATGTTCCAATGCATATAAACCCCAATTGTGAATAGCAGATCTGGCAAAAGAAACGGGCTTTTTACGCTTAGTCAAAGCATTCAAATTCAATATATCTGTCTCACTGCCCAACATTTGTTTTTGAGCACTGATTGCAGCTGCGAATCTTCTGTTATCTGCCCTATTAACACGCGAACTTTGAATACTACCGTGAGGATTACTATCATCATCATGCTGAATTGTTTTAATAGGCTTATGAATTTTCCGACGATGCGGTAAATATTCAATTTTATCAGCATCCGAAATCTTGTGGTACCCTTCACTTCTGGACGCTCCAGATGGATTCTCTAACTTTGGACTCAAAGTCTCCGAAATTTCAGCAGACTCCTCCTTTGATAAGTTCGACAAGTTAATGTCCTTCTGTTTCCAAGCCCAGTAATCAAGATTTTTGATGGTCGAAGAAGGCTTGATATTTTTGAACATCTCCTTCGCTAACTCCATATCTTCGTCGTCTTTGAGTAACAGTTGTAAGCCATTCAAATCTAATTGTAAATTTGGAATGTCTTCATAAACGGGCTTTAATAGTTCAGTGGTTGGTCTGTATATACTTTCCACCTTGGAATAGTCAATTTGTTCCAGTAATGTCATTTCTTCGTCCCCTTTATCATCGTACTTCACAACAATTTCATTATCTTTCATCTCTATGTCATCTTTTGAAAGCACTTCCTTTTGATCGCCAACCTTGTCATTCAAATCATTGTCCGATTCATCAGAATCATCAGAAGAATTAAACATAAACGAATCCCTCAATGTAGTTCTCTTCAACTTCATTTTTGGAGGTTGAGCTGTGTCTTCGCTTGGCTCAAAATCTAAAGCTGGAGACATAGTGGTGGATTTGGTTTCCGTATCACCTTCCTCTTCCGAGTCTGAAAAGTTCAAGGCATGCTGCATTGGCAACATATCAATAGTTTTTTTCACCAACTTTTTGTTCTTTCCCTTGTTTGATGGACCTAGTTCCTTCAAAACTGCCAGTTTCTTTCTGAAGCTGGGCAATGTGTTTATTTTTGAGCTTTCAACATTCACTATGCCCAACTCACTAACTTGCTCTGTTTTGACTGTACCGGGAAGCTTTTTGGATACTTCCTCTTTACTTCTCAACTCTTCAACAATTTGAGGATATCTATCTGGGTTTAGTAAGTCAAGAACAACAGGAGCTATGACTCTCTCCCTGATATCTTTTGCCAAAAAATTTTGTAGTTCTTTGACCAACATATTAGTAGCCTCACCCACTACATCATGCGGTTTTGACGGTAATGAATCTGGCTTACTAGAAACTCCAGACGATTCTGAATATCCTTCCGGGATGGACAATTCCATATACATTTTATACTCAAAAAATTTCCTGCCGTCTTCATTCTTGAAACATCTTTCGCATTCCTTTAATGAATTGAACACCACATAAAAGCCGGTCTTATCAGTCAATACTCTGGTCCAGTCATAGCGATCCAAAGCTTTTTTGACATCTGTGGAAGATATATCACGCGTTGGGACATACTTATCATGTATGACTATATATGGCCGATTCTTTATGTATTTTGACAACTCTTTGGGTAAAAAAATTCCATCAACTTGCTTATTTTTGTGTCTTTTTGATAAAATTGAGGTATTGGGTTTTGAGTCGTAACTCTCGTTTTCTGAAAAATCTTGAACTACCTTCATGATATCTGGCAAAATGGACAGATCACTTTTTTGAAAGATACTTGAAACAACTGGTTTTGACTTGCTCATTTTAGTTTTCGGTTCACTCACAGGTAAAGTTACCTGCTTGGGTTTAGGTCCCGTAGGAGCTTCTGGAGGGGGTGCCTTTTTTTTTATCAATTTTTCCTTTTTCATCATTTCAATGTTTTTCTGTTTTTGTCTCTCAATATAATCCACAGCCTTACTGATTCTATCCTTTAACAATTTATTGGAAGAATCATTCAAACCCAAATGAATCAGTGATCCATTAATTTTAATAGAAATTCCTTCAGATGAAGCCAAGGTTGCTGCTCTCGATGCACGATCTAGTGAACCTTCGTATTTTATTTTGAAGATTCCCAACGGGACAGCAGATTTAGGATGGTTTATCAGTTCGACATTCTTTATTTCTCCAAACTTCTTGAAACTGTTAGAGATCAATACTTCACTAACATCAACAGGAAGACCCCATATAACAACTTCTACTGGTGGAGGTGGACCAATTGAATCTTTGTCATACAAAAATTTGGGAATCAACAAAGATTTGTACAAGCACTTTTTGGATCTCTTGGAGTGCTTTGGATAACCTTTCACTTCCTTTCTTGGATCTTTTGGCTCCGAAACACCTTCGCCATTTATTCTGTAAACTATAGTGTTTCCCTTTTCTTCTTCCCTCTTGATTTCCGGATCGTACATCACTTTATAGTTTTTCTTGTTAACTTTTGGTGCATTTACAAGGTCAGACGTAAACTTCATATGATGTAATTGTGTCTCATACTCATCGTCATATTGACTGTCGTAAACGTATAATTTTGGTTCAGCCTTACTCAAGTAAGCACTGTTTTCATGCGAGGTGCTGGATATTATATTTGTATATTTTTCAAATTTTGATACGGAGTATGATTCTTTCAGATACTTGGACTCGTGGAAACCATTCTGATTCCGAAAGATAGGCGTATAAGAATCTTTGTATTCTGCTTCTTTCCTTGTTTTCAATTGGTGATGCGGTGTCGAGTGAACTGAAGATGATGCAGATGCGGAGTGTTGGTGACTTGATGATCCTCTATACAAGTCTTTCCCACTAGAACCTCTAGAATTGTAAGGCCGGTGCGAGGACCCAGTCCCAGCCATGTCTTGATACGTTTTATGCCTATGGTAATCCTCATGGTAAGAATTCTGGTGAGTTTCGGAGCCTCTGTGCCTCTCTTGCTTGTTATTCAACCTATCATCCTCTATTCGATCAGGAAAGAATAAAGACATTGAATCCTTTGAATCAGGGTGCTCGCGTCTATTGCGTGACATTTTAATCACAAAAAGGATAGCTTAAATCCAAAATATCTCACAGGCACAATAAACCAAACGCATAAACAGACGTATAAACTTGGAACCAGAAGATATATCCTGATTCCTCAATCAAGAAATATAGACCCAAAATATGACAAATTGCCCAATCTCAGAAAGCGCAACTAAAAATCAAACGAAAAAAACGAAAAGAAAAACCTTTCAAAGATCAGTCTATCTATAAGCTCAACAAAGCAAAGAAATGAAATTGAATAAATCGAAACTGATTTGTATTGTAGTAATGTGCTTGAATGTTTGGTTCTGATCGCGTTCATGATTTTGACTTATCAATCTTGAAAAATTACCCGGTTTCTGTAGATGAGTTGAAGTTGGTATTTTTCGATTTTTCATGGGATCGTATAACCTATAGCTCCTTAAATCATCAATATTTGAGGCTATGATAATTCCAAGATTTCACAGATTAATATAAAGCGAAAACCCTGGGTTGAGAGAGTTCAGGCACAAAAAGAGGTGAATTTCCGCCATCGTGAAGCTCAAAATATCTGTCATGGCATATGCAGAGATCTAACACTAAAATATATGATGCGAAGAGATTCTAGAGCTCCATGTCTCACAATAGGCCATAATCTATGACCCTCAAACCTCCGCAGATTCAAATTTACGTTACTCCTGAGATACTACAAAGTTTGGGCAACTTGTGGGTTCTTCGATCAAACGGAATGCTAATTTTTGAAAGGTCCTAGCATGAACACCCCATCTCACTGCTCACTACAAGATGCATCATTGTATTTGATATTGATTTGTGCATTCGTAAAATAAATAAATAATAAAGACGGATGATGTATTATGTGAACTCATCCCAGTTTTCCAATTCAAAGAGCATACAGCCTCCGTCTCATTCCAGTTCAACCAATTCTATATGCGAGAAGAACATTTTCCGAGTTGTCTTTTTCTTCAAAATTTGTTTTAGCTGTTTTTTCCGAAATATTCATTTTTCAAATGAAATTATTTTGTTCTAATATGTTTCAATGGACCGGTGACATGGAGAAAATTCATAGCGTATTCCTTCTTTCTAAAATGTCTATGTTTTGGTTCCTGAACATAGTAGTCCCAGCCTTGACCAGTAGCAAATCTAATGGCAGATTCCTTGGTATCAAACTTCATTATAGTACCCTGCATGTAATCACTAGAACCTTGATAACCCATAAGATCATTTTCCCATCTGTTTCCTTTGCCCAAAACGTCCCAGTCCAATTTCCAGAACTTTCCGTTGTGGTGACCAGACTGAGTGGCAGGTTTAGCCTCCTGGTAGATTCTCACAATTCTTGATGTGGTTAATTCGTTTGGGGCACCACTGACGATTTCCTTTTGTTCTTGGGCGTTTTCTTCGGTTAATTCTGGGAGTTTTTGTGCTCTCAAAGCGCTGAATGAAAACCCACGAGCATTACCTCTGATGGAAGCTGCTGCTGCTGCTTTAATGGGATTGAAAAGTAATGAATTCATCGTTCCTGCTGAAGATTATAGCCTTTTTTTATCACTTGAGTAGCTTTTGTTTTTAAATGACAATTTTAATCATTTTGGTTGGACCATTTAGACGTTACCCGACAAACAGCTTTTTCTGGCGGCTAATTTTCTTTTGGTTATGAACGCGTGACATCAGATTTTTGAGAACTGCATATAAGAGATTGTTGATGAAAATATGGTCAATTAACACTATAAAAAGCATCAAATCCAGGCGCCGGAATCAAAAAGTGGTCTCTGGAGCGGAAACAGACACAGTTAAAAACAAAAGGCTTTACAGAAGATGCCGAAGTTTGCTAAGGAAAATTCTCTCAATGTCGCAGAGCTTGCGCAACAAGAAGAGAAGGAGAGAGTGCTATCAGAAAAGTTCAAATTGGATGAGCAGAGCAACCAAAAGAAGTCTTTATACGAACAGTTACAGGAGAACAAAGGTATGTTTCATGAGTTACTGGCACGAGAAAATGTATTAACAGGAAGCAGAGAGAGAACAGGCGGAATACCAAAATATGTTGGAAGAGAGAAACTCGTCGCATCGGCTAGATGAGGGCGAGGTCGCGTTCTACCAGGAACTCAGTCTACGGGAGCAGGAGAAAGAGATGCTAGCCAGACAGCTGGAGATGAAAGAGCTAGAGAAGTACAAAAGGTATGTTTTTTTATTTTATTTCTGTGTGCTTGGACTCCAACTAACTGCTTTAGACTCAAGGGCAACCACGAGGTAGTCGTACAGGGCGCGCCTTACAAAATCGCCCCTCCCATGAAGATTGTGAAGAGGCGAAAGCCCGCGGGGATAGCGAAGAGGATGGAAGGAAAGTTAGAGAAGATCAGCTCTGACGTTTCACAAAATAAAGCGAAGGAAGCTCACGACCAGGACGTTCCCGAGAAATCTAAATATCTGAAGAACCCAGCTTTGGTTTCGCTAACAGGATACTCTTCAGATGACGACAGTGACGACAACTGATACATAAAGCACTCCAAAGCCATTGAATAATGCCACCTGAAATTATCTTGAACAAATGAGTTGAAAAGAATTCTGAAAAATGTAGCTTGATTAAATGGTTATGAACACCGACTTCAACACCGAATTCTTTTTTTCAGAAGACGACGATGGATAATTTGAAATGATCATATCAAGAGGTTTCATCAACGAGACGCCAACAAAGAAAAGTCCATTTTTAGCTAGATTATGTTTTCAGCGGTTACTCAAGGTCTTTTTATTAAAGCCTCTGCTTTCATACAGCAGCCAGCTATGATCTTCACGAGAAATATAGTCAAAATGAAGACTCACAAAGGAACTGCTAAAAGATTCATCAAAACTGCAAAAGGATTCAAAAGAGGCAAAGCTGGTCGTAAACATGGTAACGCTGGCTGGAGTCAAGGTTCCTTGAGTCACTTGACTGGTAGAGTTTTTGCAACTACAAGAGGCGATCAAATCACCAGACTCAAAAAGCTTTTGCCTTACCATTAAAATCACGAATTCTGATTCTCAATTTTTTTTGGTCATGCTTAGGTTATTCTTGATTACTGGTTGATGGCTTTTGGCTGCAATTATGGGTTATTTGTATATAAATGGTAATTTATTCTGTATATTATTTTTACTAAAAATCGTAGAAACGTAAATCACTTTTATGAGTTGAGAAGGACTTGAATGCAAATAATCTATTGTACAATAAATGAATACCCAATAAATTCACATACTAGAGGAGACTATTTTTCACCAAGTTCACTTGATTTCCATTTGTCTTGTATTGGATCTTTCTTCAACTCAGCAGTGGGGAAATAGTAGTAGTTTGTTTTTATGGACATTGCAAAAGGAATATTATCAAATGTTACAAGACGTAATTTGCAGTAAGTGTTGTCTGGAATGTTTCTAGCAACTCTTACGAACGAATCCAAATCTGGCGTAGGAATACCATCAACATGTGTGATGAAATTACTTGAACTTATGCCATAATGACGAGCAGGTGAACCATGTGCCCTATTTGTACAATAGACTCCTGAAGGTAAGTTTTTCATTATTTGGCGGACACCATGATGAGGCGCTTGTAAGACAGCACCACACCAAAAAACAAGTTGCGATGTATTGTAGGTATCTGTGGGGACGGTTTCAATTTCAAGCTCCATCTCCTTTTTTCTTCTGACGATTTTGAAATTTAAATTCTCCTTTTGATATAACTTTTGAAGGTCTCTAATTCTGTTGACTGGTTTCTCATCCACAGAAAGTATAATATCACCAGGCAACAATGGATTTTTAGGTTGAGCTGGAGCCGGAACACTGACTCTTGAAACGACCAAAAACTGCGGTTCGTCGTCTGAAATACTTTCAATCTTTGAAATCCACTCTTCTGGAACACCTCTGATCCTTGATTGTACAATAGCTAATGCACAAAACTCGGCATCAACAATTCTTAGCTTAGGTGTTTCACCTAATTGAAGTTGTTTAATGATTCCGTTCACCTCAGTGATATCAAGACCCATTCTATAAACAACATCAGTTTCACCTACTTTTTCACCCAAATATGATAACCACAAAGCTCTGATAGAGCCATCCAGATCTGCCAAAACACCAGAATCACAATGAGATGCTAAATTTGTATCAACATGAATGGCTTCCAAGTTTGTCCCTCTGTAACGTGGAGTCATTGAGTTTACTGGAATACTAATTGAAGATATATCACTGACTTTCGTTTCTGACGTGAGAACCCTTAAACTAAAATTGTAACCTATGAACATCACCTTATCACCCCTTTTCAATGGTGTTTCACTGATTTTTGGAGTTTCAACGGGAGCTAAAACCAAGGAAGGATCATACTTAACAATGGCATAATTCTGAACTGGATGTAAAAACACAACTTTAGCAGGAACATTGATTGACTGAGCAATAGTGATATGTACATCACACAAATCATGCGGAACAACATATCTAGAAACAACAACGTAACCGTTTTTGGCATCAATTATAAGCCCATAAACTCTCAACTTTGAATGTGGAAATGAATCAAGTGGAATTGGTAACAGTGTAGTGACAAGAACTAAAGATTTCACCAATTTTGAGCACCCTTTTTCTTGTATTGGAATATCAACAAACTTAGCATTGTGTGGCTGCAAAGGTGGTAACAGTAATGGCTTGTCTTGTATAACTGAAAAATCCCATAAACCAGTTTCATCATTACGAAGAGCAATTTTGAAAGTACTTTGCCAATGCCTATCAATATGAATGACCGAAACGTTAGGAGAATGTAAATCAGACAAATGACGATAGGTAACTGGTATTCTTGCACCATCGGGGATACTCTTCATAACCTCTATGAATGTATCTAAGTTTGGTGTGTCCTGGTCATCAATTGAATCTATAATCCAGCCACATTTTTCACTGTCAAAGGAAAATGAACCGGAAGCATTATTCACAAATACACCTCTAACTGGTATGGCATAAATTCTTGCCATTTGGTAACTCATTTCGTTGAATGATGCTCCACATACTTCTAAATAACGATTTGGTGTTATAGCATGTAAATCGCCAACCTGGCACTCAACGACAATATTTTCACCACCTCTTTCAACAACGATGTTCAAAACGTTACCCACATTTTCGTCAAAAATCTCATCTACTTTGACGAAAGTTGAGATATCAATACCATTGATGGAAATTAAAGTATCACCTTCTTTGATTTTACCATCTGCTGGACCTTCTGGCAAAATGACCTCTGCTACCAATAATCCAATTGCGCTTGGAAATATCTCTCTGGCTCTCTCTTCAGCTTTTGGGGTCAAACCCAATCTTCTACATTCATCGAAAGGTCTCAAAATCCATTGGACTTGAATTGTACCTCTAGTGATTGTGTCATTATTCTGGATACACTTCAAAGCTCTTAAAGCTCTATAGACTGGTAAAAAAAAATCAGTTGAAGCGCTATCAGAACCACCAGCCTGTAATGCTATAGCATACCCATCAATATTGACGACTGGTGAACCGGAAGAACCACCAGAAGCACTTGCAGCAGCTTGAATATATTCTGTATTGAAATCATTATAAGTTAAAGCACCGTAATCTGGAGCATTTCTATCTATCCTTGAGATAAAACCAGCCAAAATGGACAACTTCTCACCAGCATCATTACCCACAACTCTAATCTCGCAACCAATTTTTGCTAACTCAGGTTTCAACTCCAAAGCTTGGAGTTTCAAATATTTAACGTCTTCGGGATCGAATTTTAAGAAACCGAAATCGTGAACTGGATCTCTGTAGATAGGTTTCACTGGAACTTCTTCGTGGTTGTCGAAAATTGCATAACCCCAAAATGGGCCTGCACAAACAACATGTCTGTTTGTCAAAATCAAACCAATATCTGCATCGACAACAAAACCAGTGGCTTCACTAACAATGGACTCATCTGAGTCGAAGTTAGCAATCTGAGTAAAGTGAATAGATACAACAGACTTCACCACATCTGTGATGGTTCTTTGCCACGCTGGATTATCACTCTCTTTTGTGATGATAGTTTGAGCTTCTGTTTGTGATATCAGAGAGATCTCTGACTCTATGTCTGACTCCATATCCAGTCCGTTATCTATGATCATACTTCCATTCGAACGAGTATTAGATGATATATCATCTGAGCTGATACTACCTGAAGTGCCTCCGGTTGCTAAGTTCATTCTCTTTGAGTTTTGAAGTGTTAATGACATCTTTCTTTTAGCTGGTGTATTATTATTTGACATATTGGCTAGTGTGTATGATGAGATGTTAGGCAACTTATGTTGGTAGTGAAAAAATGAGGAATAATAATTCTGATTCCTCGTGATTGATGCAATTGTACTTTTTCCGAAATTTGCAAATGTGATATGATCTATTCTTCTAATACAACTTTTGGGATATTTCAACATAAAATATGCTAAAAATATCTCTTTACCTGAAAATAGTTATCAATAGAAAGGTTTTCCAGTAATATTTTGAAATATATTCATCAGATTAGTGAAAAGTTCATAATGATGTATGTTTTTTTCACGAAAAATAAAAATTTTAGTCGTGTGTGTGCTAATATCATATCTCTTATGGGTTGCAACTTGATTACAACTTGATTGCAACTACAACGGTATTATTTACTACATAGTATGCCAACTCAGTGTCATTTGATCAAAATGATGATTATATAATAGTCATATTTAGGTCAGTTTGTCTGTGATTTGAAGTGTATTTCAGGCTAAGATTTTTACTATCTTGTTCTTCCAGTTCTGGTATGCCTTAATTTGCTCTATCAGACTATACTGTACTTCAGAGACAACTAGATTATCGCCCACGATACTAACTCTATCAATCAGTTTGTTGTATTTGATATCAAGCTCTTTGATCCACTTCTCCGAGCTGATCAAGCCTTCTGTAATCTCAATATAATTCAACATTGTTGATTTCGATAGCCCACCTTCTTGTAAATTGTACAATTTATTGATGAACTCGTGCCTCAAGCCAGCTTGAGATTCCAACTTGGTCTTGTTCACTTTCAAAAAAATGAGCGCCACCAAGCCGCAAAGCAAGGCCCACTCATTCTTGTACCTGATTCTATGCTGCGTTATTGAAACTAAAACGTTGGGTGTCACTTCAGGCGGTATATTGAACTTACTCGCAAAAGCTAGTATGACTGGATAAGTCAATGGGTCTACTTTTTTCTTTAATGGTGACGAGCGCGATGAAGCTGTGGAATCCAAGATCCAGCCTTCTGTTTTCTTCAAGGGCGATCCCCTTTTCGGAGTTGTTGATGCATGCAATAAAGCATTATCAGACATCTTCAATGGTGAGTTTGAATTGGATTTGACTCCCACGGGTTTCCTTTTGCCAGAAGGGGTTGGTGACGTACTCCTATCTCTTTTTCTGGACAGCAGCTTTGAGTTTGGGGTAGCATTCAACATCCTTGATGAAGTTCTTGGTGTCGACGGATTCGAAAACTTCACTGGAGAAGAGTTTGCGCTTGTTTTGAATATGGAAGATTTAAAATCGTTGATCAACTTCATGGCAGTTTTGGGACGTACAGGTATTTTGCCAATATCTGGTTGAGGCAAGTTATATTTGTATTGCAATTTTTCTATTGCTATGACTGCACATATATGATATCGTGCAATTTCATCGTTCTTCAATGTCCCAATTTGCCTAAGTGAAGACCTGTATGTAGTATCGATATAGCTTATCAACTGTGAAGGATATGAAAGTGAAAATGATGGAATGAGATCTTTGAGGACTGTCTGTACTTGTCTTGAATCCATTCTGTGTAACAATTGGTTCTTATACTGATAAGGTAATGCGTTCGGAGAAACAAGTGTAAATCTTCTTTCAATTGTTAATCACTTCCGATGCGATATACTCCCCTTAAATCACCTTCAAAAAACAAACACAACCACAAACGAAGAAGAAAAAGGATGAAGTTTAACTTATCAAAAAGTATAACTGAAAATTCGCCGTATTGGCACGAGAAATGGCAGAATATTACTTCAACGAAGGATCGCTCTATCAACTAACATGATGCTAAAAGCAAACTGATATATCATTGAGACTGAAGAAATGAATAGATACAGTGCTATGTATTGACTCGAAAAGTTTCAAGGCACATTTCTCATCAAACTACCTGTAAATTACATATATAGGCTATATCTCGAAATTCGATCAAAAGAGGATCCCAAAGGATAATTTATATCACCATAATCTATTTTTGTCCCAATTTTACCCATACATCCCACATTCCACTACTATAAATCTGAAGTTATAGTTGATTCTTTTGTGATGTCGGTGAATTGTGTGATGATGAGCCCAATGGGTTCACAAGGCTTGCCCTTTATTCTTCTTCCCGACGAGCAAATAGCTTTCAATTCACAAACATCGGCAGATTTCACGTTAAAGTCAATGGAAGCTAAATCGAAGCAATCAATTCAGGCGCATGGGACTGTTTATCTTTCCAATAAGAGGTTGGTATTCATTGCTAAAGAAGGAGATATTAGCTCTTTTTCTTTACTATTACATAAATGTAGATCGAATGCCCCCGTCACACCATGGTTTGGACCAAACTATTGGAAATGCTTATTCTTGAACAACGATAAGGATAGTGGTTTATTGGATTACGAAAAATACTTTGAAGTGCTTCTTACTTTCAAGAATGGCGGGATGTTTGATTACAATGCTATCTTCCAAAAAGTGTACACTGATGCGATAAATGGTGTTGATGAATTACCTGAGTACAGTCCATGATGAATTTGCTGGCTATATACTGCTCAGCAATTCTACCAATTGCTCTTGATAGGAGTTTTTCGATGGTGAAACGTAGAGCAGTGTTTTGATATGTTAAGTTTTCTTTTTCAATATATAAGTTTCAATATGTACATGAATTATAAATCCCATAAAAAACCACATAGTTAAGCCTTACTTATTTCTTGGTCATAAAAGGACAATAAGACTTGCGGTTTGAAAGGCCACAAAAAAAACTCACGGCAGATCAACTGAAAGTCTTCTGATGTCAACTGTCTGGCATCTTTGTTCCATATTTCAGGATATAATCGATCCTTGAACCACTCATATGAACCGGGTCCAAGATAACCTATAACTTCACCCAAAGGTTTGGCAGACAGTACAAAAAGATGTTTCGACACATATTCAAAAATATCGAGATCAATATCTAGTGAAGCTTTTGGTTGTATATCTAGCAAAGCGAGCCCACCTTTAGAGTCGGGCCCAATGTCTGATGACAGAAGTCTGATTGGTTTTTCATCTTTCAAAACTTGTGGATTGTATGTATTTTTGCTCATTTTCACCCCTTCAACAACTTCATCTGGATCTGTTATTGCAACTAATTTGGTGTCAGAAACAAGATCAAGAATGGCTGTATTTCTAGTCCTATAACTATCCCCCAATCTACTCGTCATTCTTTTTGCATGTCCATCCAACACCCAAACCAACATCCTAACTCTTCCATATCTTTGTAACCAATTTTTGTTGTTTATGCAGCTGCACCATTGTGCTAGTAAGGGCTCCCCGATATTAGTATTCGTTAAGTTAGCGTGTATCAAAAAAGTGGAATGTAGCTGATCAAAATTTTGCTTTTCTGGCACGAATCGTTTCTCTTTTTCAATCAAATTGCTATAAGATAACCAGTCATAACCATCAGCCTTATATAAGTCGAAATTTTCAGTGGTTTGTCTGGGTAAAATGTTTTTACTCCAAAATTTGACGTAATCTTTGTCTTTGTTCATGATCAAATGTTGCTTGGGCAGTAATTCTTTATTGAGCATCGTGGAAAATAAACCTGGACCTGTAAATATATCCATTATTTTCAACTTATCAGAATCTGTATATTGTGACTTCAAATTCAATTTGTCTAATATCAAACTGCATTTTGTTGGATTCGAAAGATGTTTTTGACCATAAAAATACTTGACTGTGTACTGAGAAAGCGGCCCCAAATTGGAATTAAATTGTCTTGCCTTTTCCATCACCAATCAAACAAATCTGAGCTTGGTAGTTTGAAGAATATTAGCTTTAGCAAAACGAAGGTAGTTAGTTGGGTGCAAAAAGTAAAACCGTTTTCAATGAGAAGTTTTTCAGCTAAAAATTTGAGATCGAGGTAAGAAGATATTGGCGATTTGACATATCTACATACACTCTACCTAAATTTTATACCACACTACAACAATTATTGAAGATTATTCTTTTGAGGGATATAGAGAGTACATATGTTCAAGGTTGGTACTTTGTTCACTGCTTTACGTAGAAATTGTTTTCATGTAGAATCGTTCTTCAGTGCGATCGAATGTGTTAGTAAGTGAGATGAAATACTACAAAGAAGTATATTCTAGGAGATTATTGACAAATAGGTTATAATGTATACTCAAAGACGAGAGCAAAATCAATGGTGGGAGCTCAAATGCAAAGACGGAAACATATCAACCAGAATCATGTTATAATCCAACAAAAATTAAGTAAAAAGAGCAAGACTCGTTTGATCCTCGATTAAATAAAAAACATGCAAGACTTGCCTTTATTTGAACTTCTTTAACAAAGTACAAACCAAGTTGCGCGGAATTGATTCGGCCATTTGAGAGTACTCTTTTGCTTAATTATGCAGTAGTATCTGTCAATAAACATGAGATCACATTGAATGAAAAGTGATGACATGATTTTACTAGATTCATTTTTTGTAAGAATGAGTGAAACAAGAACAGAACTTTCTCAAGTACAAACCTCATATGTATGAATGATAGGATTTGATCAAGTGAAACTATGGAGTCCATAACTCACCATTTCCTCTTGGTGCATAACTAATGGATTGAAACTTCTCTCTTCTGATATTACCATTCAAATCTAAACTTGGCTTCGATTCTTGCAAAATTGGCAAAGTCCCATTAGTTGATTCACTACTCTCTACCACTCTTTTCAATTTTCTTTGACTTTTCTTCTTATTTTTACTGTCGTTAATCGTAGTATAATTATAGGTGGAGGTATCTATTTGACAGATTGGCTGTTCATCGCCAATAATCAATAATTCAGCCTCGTTGATATTGATACATTCCATACCAAAACTTGATAACCAAATTTTGGTTATAGAGTCTTCAGTTACAAGTTTCCAATCGGTGTTCTGGATGAATCTCTTGTAGATTGAAGTTCTAATCAAATATTTCAACCTCTGTGGCATCTCAGCTTTTTTGTTACTGTTACTCAAAGCCTGTTGATACGAAGAGGAATTTTCGTACTGAATATCATTCAATTGATTTTTAGAGTGTGGGGCGGTTGAATCATCAAAGGTGCCGGTGTTGACATTAGAAGTATGGCCAATCAAATTTGAATCGAACTTAGTTTTATAATTGGGGAACTCTTTAATCTTGGGTGCCCTTTTTTTGAACCTTGAGCATTCGGACCATGATGGCCCAGCTTCTTCTGGGGACTCAATCAAAATCTTGTAGTTCAAGTTCCTAGACTCAGAACTGGAAAAGTCTGTATCAATCTCATCGTCACTAGTAATTTTATCGATAAATCTGATACTTTCTCTGGCATTGGTAGCTAACATTGAAATGCCCTTTTTCACGAAATCCAATTCGTGCAATGTGTATGAAGGGATAAAAACGTTTAAAAGGATCTGCTTCTCATTTGCATCCTCAGAGTGTTGGAACCAACGTTTGATGTTCCCAATACCTCTAACAAATGCTGATTGATCTAATATCAAATTTATAGTAGTTGGGTCTCGGGTTTGCTCCAGCATCTTTGAGACAAAAACAAAACAAAAACAAATATAACTTCAGGATTGATGAAAACAACGTTAAGTGCAGAACAATTATAGTGATTGATATATTTTCATCACCCTGTCAATTGAGTATTGAGGTCTGGAGGTATAACCGTGAAGGATTTTTCAGTGTATTGATTTTCATTCAAGCAGTTACAAAAAACTATGTACAGGATAAAAGTCTTTGTCAGCACTTAATAACATCAAATGAGTCTTCCTGATTTGAATCTCTGGCGTGTAAGCTACCTTGAATTAACGAAAAAAAGAGATAAGATCTTTGGTGGTATCTCCATGTGAATTGCCATCATGCGGTTTTATAAGGCGAACCAATTGTTGAAATAAGTTCAGTGATGTTGTGTTTTGACGTGATACGGTATTCGATTTTTGCGATTTGACGCTGGTGACAGAGCATTTCAGAATGAAGCTCCACAAAATTATCCAAATGCTTGTCACAAATTCATGTTCGAACGCCATGAACCACAAAAGCAAATATTTCGTTGAAGTTTGCCACATAAATATATAGAGATGAAGTTCCGCAAAGGTTTTTGCTTCTCTCGAAGAACATGACCCAAAGGCGTTAAACAAACATGCCCATTGATACTACTTCAATTCGTTTTCCACGCAAAAAATCAGGCGCTGGATTGAACGAATCCTTTCCGCAAGACCATAACTATATCACACTGGTACAACCTTGGGAACCGGATTTTGAGAATACGCCAAAAGCTGGGGTCAATGTTGATGTTTCCAAAACCTTGCTTACAACGTACGAGTCCAGTGATGAATCTGCAGCCTCTACGTCGGATGAAAATGATTTTGATCCATACCTCATCAATCAGTTAGACCAAAAGAGTGATAGGGCCTATCATACTGCCGGTGATAACCATACCATCATCATTAATCAAAAAAATGCGGTTGGTCTCGAATATTTGCCCTTCCAGAGAATGAACTCGGTTGCTAGGAAAGGGAGCGGATATAACTTGATGGTAGTTGGTGAATCAGGTTTAGGAAAATCAACTTTTATAAATACATTATTTGGCTCCTCGATATTACCAACTGCTTCGAATACTAAAGAACACCATCTTTACGAAAAAAGAACTGATACAATCACATTGCACAAATCAGAGTTGGTAGAGAATAATTTCAAATTAAAATTCACCTGCATAGACACTCCTGGCTTCGGTGATTTCACTGACAATTCAAACGCTTGGATACCTATAACCAAGTATATAGAAGAGCAGTTTAGGTTATATTTGTTTCAGGAAGAACAACCAGACCGTTCCAAGTTGGTTGATTCAAGAGTCCATTGTTGTTTGTATTTCCTCTCTCCCACTGGTAATGGTATTTCACCGTTAGACATTATTGCAATGCAGGAGTTATCAAAACGTGTTAATTTAATTCCCGTTATTGGTAAGAGTGACACCTTCACCAAAAAAGATCTTGCTAAATTTAAAGAGGTGGTTAAAGAAACTTTAACCACGCATAATATAGAGGTTTGCAACTTGGTTGGTGACGAAGATCTTGATCATAAAATCAACACCAAAATTCCTTTTGCTTTGATTGGTTCTAACGAAAGACATAAAAAAGCAGATGGTAAAATTGTCAGAGGAAGAAAATACAGGTGGGGTTTAGCCGAAGTAGAAAACGAGGAGCATTGCGATTTTATTGCGTTAAGGGAAGTCTTAATGAGTGAATTCATGCTTGATTTCATCTTATCAACCGAGAATCACTATGAGAAGTATAGGGAAGATTTGTTAAACTCTAGATTGAAAGAACAATTCAAAAAGTTAAAGAATCTCACTGAATTAAAGGATGACACTCCGGAAATGGAAGAGGTGGAAAGATTGAAACAAAAAGGTTTTGATGCAATGAAACTTTTTTCTAAACATTCTTTATTACTAGTTGAAAAAAAACTTTGCGAAAAAGATCCTATATTTTTAGACCAACAATTGAAAATCAAAAAAAAATTTGCACTTATTGTTGCTAACCAAGAAACCAAGTTTAAAGATTGGAAGAAAGCTTTAGTTGATAGGCAAAATGTTTTCAATAAAGATATTGAAGCTACTCATGCCTACATTGTAAAGTTGCAAGATCACATACAATGTTTAGAAATGGACTCCCCTGAATATTGACTGTTATGCTATTGGAGTGAGATACTCGTTACTAGATTATCATTTGTTATTTTGGATTGTTTTACATTCGTTACTTGCATCGTTGAATACAAAAATAATAGTTCAGATTATAAAAGAATACATGCTAACCTCCAGTTTTTTATAATACATAATCTTTGTATCATCATTCCGCCATTGATGAGGAGTTGAAAACTCAAAGTGCCCTTTATTTATTTTCATGTAACAGTATTTGAAATAACAGCCTTCAAAATAAGTCTTCCATGTCCTCGTCAAGATTTTCCTCCTCATTGTTGTTATCTTCATCATCATCGTCATCGTCTTCATCATCATCATCGTTGATATTTGCACTGATGCCATCATTACCATCTCTTTTTTCTTCATCTCCTTCAACATTTGACATATCAGACTTCTGTAATTGCCTTTTCTTCAAATCTAGTTCTTGTTGTAATTTGTTGATGACTCCAATAAATCTGTTTTTCAATATTGGATTGGCTGCCTTTTCGGCATCTTGTGTTTTGGAGGCGATACTTTTTTCTAAATCCTTGATTTCCTCCTTCAACATTTCATTATGCTGTTTGGAAGACTTAACGGCATCATCTTCATCGTCGCCATTTTCATTTTCTTCTTCCTCTTCTTCCTCTTCTTCCTCTTCTTCCTCCTCCTCCTCTTCTTCAGAAGAACTAGGTTGATGAACTTCACTTGCATCTAGTTTATCGTTTTCTAGAGCTGCAGCAAGTTGTTCTTCAAGATCACTCTCATTGATATTAGCAACGTCGCCGTCAAGTTCAATTTCAATTTCTTCCTCTTCGTGAAGATTCGCTTCTTCGTTATGTTCATCAAAGGTGCTATGTGCATTGTGCGCGCTGGGTGTATTAATTGAGGAAGTTACATTGGATTCCTCTAACTCCACTAGTTCATAGGTAGATTCTTCTGCTTCTTCATCTAATCTCATCAATTCATCGACCTTGCTCTCTATTGATTCGATAGTTCGGCGATTGATTCTTTTTCGTCTTAATCTATTATGTATATTTTGTAGAGGGGGCGTTAAACCATCTTTAAATTGATCTTGAAAAAGATACTCACTCGGCACAGCATAATCTTCATCCAAAATATCATTCTCGTTTCTTTGTACTCTTTTCAAAACCAATAACATCTGACAAACATCTATAGCTTTGTAAATATTTTTTTTGTCGATTGTTTTATGTATTTCAGTGATGGAAGGTAAATCAACTAGCTTGGCAGTATAAGTAACATTATTCAAAATCACAATTGCCCTTTTAGAATCCTTCCACTTGATTCTGATACCGTTATAATCACCACTATCAACAGCATTGTGGACATAATCTAGGTTTGCATCATTTAAAAATCTAATTACGATACCATGCTCAGTTAATGGATCATCTTCTATATCAGGTGCTTCAGAATCGTAACCTTCACCAGGTATTCTCGGTGGTTTCACCCTGATTCGTGATACTTTCTTGTTATTTGTTAAGTTTAATTTGATTTTTGGTTTTATGGTTGTAGTGTTGGTAGTTGCCTGTGTTGTGGAGTCAATCGTTTTATTGAGTTTGAGTTTTATTTTGGGGGTGGTGCTTGGAACATTAGCGGCTTTCGTTGCTGCCGGAGTGTTCAGAGAACTTGGTGCCTTGATCTTTATTTTCATCTTGATTCCTTCGAGGCAGTCTTCGTGAAGGTAAGGTAAGGTGTCAACGTTAAATAATATGCTATGGTGCTGATAATGTGTATACATATAAATAAATGTTAGGAAGTCGTGTACTGAACATAAATTTGAAATAATCATTAATTAGAAAGACTTTGGACACTATACACTTTACGACGTTATTTAAATATAGAATTTTGTATTAATCAATCATTTCCTATACACATGAGTAGCAGAAGCTTGGTGAGATGGGAAGACCAAAGTTTCTGCAATAACTGTATTCTCTTTTCTGGTGGCGGCAAATACAATTATTTCTGCGATATCGTCGGCATCTAAAGGTGTGGTACCTTTATAGACGTTTTTAGCCTTTTCTTCATCACCACGGAATCTTACCAAAGAAAATTCTGTCTCAACAGCACCTGGTTGAACCTCCAAAACTCTGATTCTGGTGTCAATCAACTCTTTTCTCAAAGAATGAGAAAACGAATTGAGAGCAGCCTTAGTCGCACAATAAATACCTCCACCTGGGTATGGATCTCTACCTGCAATAGATCCCAAGTTTATGATATCACCTTTGTTACGTTCTTTCATTTGAGGAACAATGGCTTGAGTCAAAGAGATCAATCCAAGAACATTGGTATGGAACATGATTTCTATATCTTCAGGTTTGATATCTCCGATTTTATCCACACCATGGACCATACCCCTGAGTTATTGTTAGTAACAAACTTCTGTCAAAGCAGTTTCCAAAACAGCAATACTTACGCATTGTTGACCAAAACATCGATTTCACTAAATTCTTTTGGCAAGTTTTTGATAAAAGATGGTATCTCCTTATAGTTAGAGACATCTAATGCTGAAACATATATTTGTAAAGCAGGGAACTGATTTTTCAACTCAATTTTCAAGTTCTGTAACTTTTCTTCTCTTCTAGCAGCCAAGACCAATTTGATTTGACCGTTGGAGGCATGAGCAAATTCTTTGGCGGTAGCTAAACCTATACCAGCGGATGCGCCAGTGATGAAGATGGTCTTGCCCGAGAGACGTTGAATAGCTTTAGTCCCGTATGACATGGTTTTTGTTTGAACTTAAATCTAACACTTGATACAATTATTTATTTTAGTAGGAAAAGCGTCCAATAAATAGTTCCCCCATGTTCAACAAAATCGTGAAATGATGAACAGAGAGCAGCCACAATATTGGTCCTATTTAGGAGCAGATCTCATCACGGATTCCGTACATCACAGAATTTATGCTATGCTCTTGGTCTTATCAAAACATATAAACCTATCATATTCAACAGCTGGACATGCTTGAGGCTGGACATGCCTGAGATATATCGTTAATAGTAGGTCGAGTTGCTCCTTTAGAGCCATAAATAGTCACACAGCCAGTCATCGTTTGTAAAGCTTTCACTTTGAGAAGCATTATGGATCTCGGTATTCGTATTCAAGCTCGGAAATCGATGCCCTCCATATTTGAGCTTTTTTTTGACACAAAAGTCAATCATATCTTCCCTCAATTCAAAATATTCTGTTTCTTCTCCAGCTGATGAAAGATAGAACTGGTAATTCTTTGAACCTAATTGTATCAAGCTACTAATTTGGAAACTTAAGATGTCTGAGTTAATTTATAATGTTTCTCAAAAAGTATCCAACAGGATTGCAATTCCAGTCACTGCACCAACGGATATGGTTAGATCTGGTACCTTCATGTATCCTTTGACAGTATGACTACCTCTGCCCCATATTAAGTAGCGAGCACCAACTAATGGGACTCTTAAGGGTATATATTACTTCCTTACGCATTCTGCCTATTGGTCATATTACTTGAACATGTTGGCGCCACAGATAGCGCTAACTGCCTTCGTATATGTTATGTTAATTGTTTGCCTTTATCCATTATGTGTTGTTCTATTAGTGTCAATCAATGGTCCGATGGCCATTTTGACTTCCTGGTACCTTATTCTTGATTTGTGCACAGCAGTGTCGCAATTTTTTTCTGGGTTATACTTATTTCCCACTCCCCAAAAATATATGTTTGACTCTATCATGAGCAAAGAGGGTGCCGATGACGTTGTGTTGCAGGGAAAGTTGAGAAGAATTGTTCAGGTACCTTTTTTCAACAAAGTTTATGACTTCTTTTTGGGAATACCAAGAAGCGTTTTGGTTCCTTTCTGGATTGTGAGATTTGTCCTGCTTATCCTCATTGCAAGAGTTCCTTTGATTGGAGGATTAATAGTCAGTTTGTTTAACGCCCCTTCAAAGGGTGTTGGTTTACATTCCAGATATTTTGCTTTGAAGGGTATGGACGAACGTCAAATCAAAGGTATTTATAGGTCACGTAGAGGTCAATACATGGGATTTGGTATAGTTGCGGGCTATCTTGAATCTATTCCAGTGTTAGGGATCTTTTTCATGTTCACAAACACTGTGGGTGCCGCATTATGGGCTGCGTCCATTGAGAAGCAATTGAAGGCGGAATCACAGAATTTTTCTGTAAAAGAGCAAAAGTCCATTCAGGAAAGAGACCAGAAGTTACAAGTTTTCAAAAGCACTGCAAGATCCAAAGCCTCAATAGAAAACTTTCCTTTCAATGTGAATGGTGACGATGAGTTGATAGCTTCATCCAGGTTAGTTTTGAATGAAGATGATGATGCTGTTACTGACTTGTCTTCCGCGTCACGTACTGACACAACAAATTATTTTGATGAATAGTGCGTATCGAATGGCGTTATCAGTCGTAACAACTGTTCAATTTTCTAGATTTTCACGTTTATTTTTGTTCTAATGAAAATGGTAAACTACAATATACCGTTTCAATCGATGTTTAGTGAGCTTTAGTCAATGGAGACTAGACAATTCTGGCTAAGTAGAACATATGTAGCAAATGACAAGAAAGTCCGTTGGCAAACCCACTCAAGCCACTCAAGCTCTCGCCATTTCATACTTTAACTGGACCCAGTCATAGATTGATATCTACCAGTCGTATCGAGAGATTTCTTATTATGGAACACCCGCTAAGATTAGTGGTTGGTGCTGTTTGCGTTCTACCGCTCCGTCGCATTGTTGTAGGCCAGTGGGCCGATGCATAGCTTAAATTATTGACGGTGGAACCAAAATCTTCCTTTTGAGCATTTTTGTAATTGCAACCTTCAAAATTGTCGTTATCTCTGTGGTTCCAATAACTTTTCAAGTTGATACCTTCTCTGTATTTCCAGCTTATTCATTTGGTTCTTGAAAACCAACCTTTTGCTCAATCAATTTAGTTGGACCTTCCGTAAAAGTTACCAGTTTGGGTGAACAGCTCAAATCGTCAAGAGCCTCAGATTCGCGGATTTTTCTTATCTGATAACGATTCCAACGTGAGATTATGGGTTAGAACAATAATATATGTGTTGAATCGGAACAATTTTGATAAATAGACATATTAACAAAAAATGACGTGAAACAACCTTGGAAAACCAGTTCATGCTTTGGTCGTATATATACGTTTGAATGTATTTCATTATTCCGTTATGATTTGGTTTCTATATTATATATCAAAGTGTCAGCTCACTAGTTTATATCCTTATCAAACCAACTATCTGACATCAAGATGACGAGTGCCATCAATGAAAAATCACAGTATACAACCTCAGTGAAGGACGATTTTGACGTGACAAGCAAAAATGGAGGAGTAACCACAATAACTGATGAAGAAGTTCTCTTGGAAAAGAGATTCAGTCTCTGGAGTACCATAGGGATGCTATATTCCCTCATCTGTTCACCATTAGCCATTGCCTCATTTTTGAGTACAGTTGTTGGTGTCGGTGGAAGTCCAGTATTAATTTATGGGTTCATAGTAGCAGTGACATTTGACTTGATAATCTGTTTTAGTTTGGCTGAAATTGCTGCCCAATATCCTCATTCAAGTGCTCAAATTCATTGGACTTCTACTTTAGCGCCTGCCCAATACAAGAGAGTGGCCAGTTACTGTGCCGGTATTTTATCATGCGCTGGGTGGATTTTTGCATCGTTGAGTAGTTCCTACATTGCCGCTATGTTTGTTATTGCATTAGCACAGATATATCATCTGGATTATGTTCCTGAAAAATGGCACTACTATTTGGTTTATTGTTTTGTTATTGTTTCTGGTTATATATTGAATGTATTCTTTGTTTCTGTGTTGCCTTTCATCACGAAACTTTTGATTGGTATCATCAATGGTGGTACAGTTTTTATTTTGATTGCTTTATTGGCCAGAACTCACCCAAAACAATCAGGTTCTTATGTTTTCAAAAATATTGTTAATGAAACTGGTTGGAAGCAGGATGGGGTCGTGTTCTTTTTAGGAATGTTACCAAGCATTGCATGTGTGACAATTTTTGATGGTGCTGCTCATATGACTGACGAAGTTCCAAATCCAGGTAGAAACATCCCAATTGTTATGGTAGTCAGTAATGTCTTTGGAGCTATTTCTGCCTTCATATCAGCTATCATTTTTATGTTCTGTATCACTAATGTTGACAATTTAGCTACTCCCATTGGTGGCCAACCTATCGTACAGTTAATGCTTGATTCCTTGAATTCAAAGGCCTTGACCACTATTGGCACATTGGCATTGATATTGACTTTCGTTGGTAGTTCTTATGGTTACATTACCTCGACGAGTCGATTATTCTGGTCATTTTCCCAGGCAAAAGGGTTACCATTTCCTACTTACTTCAGTAAGATTCATCCAACATTCAAGGTTCCCGTCAATGCTCTTCATTTGGTAGCAGTCTTACTCCTTGCTATTGGAACTATAATCATGGGCTCGGCTACGGCGTTAGCTGCTGTGCTAGGTACTGCTATGGTCTGCATTAATCTTTCTTACATTTTCCCAATTTTAGCACTTTTAGTGAAGAAAGATAGGTTTGGACCAAACGCTATCAAAGGTCATTTTACACTCGGTAAATTTGGTAAAGTCATGAATATAATTAGTGTTGTGTGGGCAATTTTCATTACAGTTTGGTTGAATTTTCCTTCTTACTACCCAGTGACCACTCTGAATATGAATTACGCGTGCGCTGTGTTAGGTTGTACCTTAATTGTCGGTGTCATTTTGTGGTTTGGCTACGCCAGAAAACATTTCGAGCTTACTGTATCGACTGTGGATATATGAGGCTGTCTTCAACCTGAACCTTTCGCTTAGGATATTTTTCAATCCGGATGTATAGTGTCTGTAAATTAATTTTGTTACGCAACAGTTTAACTGCTGATCTGTATTATTTTAAACGCGGTGAACTAGATCTGTTCCATCAAGTCAACCTATACAACTACTTCTGAAAGGTCTGCCATGGCGTTTTCGAACGAATAACGTTTCGGGGCAGAGAGAAGAAAAGAAAGCAGAACATGGCCCAGCATCATTGCAACCCACACACAGAACCATTATGCCAGCATTCACAAATCTGTCTTTCCAGTGACTCGCCAATATCCTCTACATTCGTTGGAGAAAAAAATTTCAAAAAAAAAGACTCCTCATCAGGGGCTCGAACCCTGGACATTTTGATTCCCTAACACTTTAATAGTGGTATTATAAAAGTCAAACGCTCTACCAACTGAGCTAATGGGGATGAGCCTAGATATTCATGTCTTAAAACTCTCACACCTGTATATATAGTCCCCCTTTCAGCACTCATCTCTTTTGTTGAGTCCAGCCAAACCACGCTTTTGATGTTCGTGAGCTCTGCCATATCTCACAGAGGGTGCACGGAGAGTGCACCCTACAGCGTATAGAGGAGTGTGGAGCCCCCGTAGCTGGTGATCATTCGGGGCACATCTCGGTGCCCTCACCCTCACACCATGGCCACTGATCCACTCCGCTTAGTCAGATGACATAGTACCACTCAATTAGAGTGCCCGATTGGGATACTTGTGCGGCTGATGTTACGACATTTGCAACAGCGAAGGAAGGTGGAAGCACTCATTATTTCAATTTCCAAGTCCCAATGTAACACAAAGAAAGGTAGATGCTGTAACGCCCAGTGGTGACGACTACGTATTCCGGGCAGTTTTCCTAGCGCAAATGGTTTGGGTTCTCTTATATCAAATGACAGCACGAAAGTCCGTACACTTGTACGTAATATATTCGACGAAGACCCAATGATGGGGTTACTGTGGCCCTTATTTATGGTAGATTGAACCTTCAAACAGTGTTGCTCTGCGGCTCACCTCTGACAACACTGTGTGATTTGCGAGAGAAAAAGGCATGCGTGCGAAAACCAGCACACATCCCCGGAAGAATCGAGACTCGAACACGGACTGGCATTCGGTAGAAGTGCTAGTAGCAGTACTATATAAAGAGAGGTATTCCCTCGCCAGAATCGTACAATGAAATAAAATATTCTATTCATATTAACTGCAATTGGTTTTTTCCTTAACGTTTTGAATCTTTATAATCACACTTATACAAACAATGGTTTCCTCCACTATCAAATTAAATTCAGGCCATGAAATGCCATTAGTTGGTTTCGGTTGTTGGAAAGTTGACAATAATACTTGTGCCGACACCATCTACAATGCCATCAAAGTTGGCTACAGATTATTCGATGGTGCGGAAGATTACGGTAACGAAAAAGAAGTTGGTGACGGTTTGAAGAGAGCACTCGACGAAGGATTGGTTGCTCGTGACGAATTATTTATCACCTCTAAGTTGTGGAACAACTTCCACGACCCAAAAAATGCTAAATTGGCCTTGCAAAAAACCTTGGACGACTTACAATTGGAATACTTAGACTTGTTCTTGATCCATTTCCCAATTGCTTTCAAATTTGTTCCAATTGAAGAAAAATATCCCCCAGGCTTCTACTGCGGCGATGGCAACAAATTCCACTATGAAAATGTCACATTATTGGAAACCTGGAGAGCTTTAGAATCATTTGTCGAAGCTGGAAAGGTCAAGTCTATTGGTATTTCAAACTTCACTGGCCCATTGATCTACGACTTATTGAGAGGCGCCAAAATCAAGCCAGCTGTCTTACAAATCGAACATCATCCTTACTTGCAACAACCAAGATTGATTGAGTATGTTCAATCCCAAGGTATTGCTGTCACCGGTTACTCGTCATTTGGTCCACAATCTTTCATCGAATTGAAGAACGCCAAAGCTATCAACACTCCAAAATTATTTGATCACGAAACCATCAATTCAATTGCTAAAAAACACAACCAAACAAGTGCTAAAGTTTTATTGAGATGGGCCACCCAAAGAGGTGTTGCTGTTATTCCAAAGTCAAACAACGAATCCAGATTGTTGCAAAATTTGGAAGTCAACGATTTTGAATTGACCAAAGAAGATTTTGAAGCTATCTCCAAATTAGACATTGGCTTGAGATTCAACGACCCTTGGGAATGGGATAACATTCCAATTTTCATCTAAGAGTAGAAAACCCCTCAAATTTGTTAGTTTACTCCACTTCACTAATTGATGATGATGAATCTTTATGAATTCAAATTATGATTTCACCGTAGTCTATATTGAGCAAGTAGTTTTTTCTTGATTATTGTGGAATGTTGTTTGTAGCTCTTGCCATTACATATCTTTAGGGCCAGGCTTGTTGATAAAATGTTATTATCTCCAAATCGAGTCGAAAAGTGTGAAGCAGCATGTTCGACATGCCTCAAAGGATCCTGCTATTATCGCTGGTTCACACCAAATGGTTCACTGATGCACACATTATGATCATTCCGGATTGATTGAAAGGAGGATAGAATATCAATTATTTGAATCGCTAAAAAAAGCATTTGCTTTACTTTTCGATAGGGAGTTGTACTTGTTTCGAAATCTGAACAGCCGACACCAAAACTTTCTACAAACAAATAAAAAAAAGGTGACATTGTTAAATTAATCTTAAATTCTCTGCACCAATCTTATTAAATCACTAGTACATTGTGCAGCTCGATCTCTTGATTTTCTATATTGGAAAGGTGTATTGCACCATGTTATATATGAGGGTCTCCCACTTTTGCCGGTGCCCTTTTTATTTCGTTATGAAAAACATACTCAATATACATGTCCACACATAAACCGTTTCAAGTATATAACCATTGCACTGACGTTATATATCCACACTCCTCATCTTTGATCGGACGTTGTTCAGTCATGAATACTTATTTCCTTTGCAACCCTTATTTGTACAGCGTTTTTGCAGCCAACTAAGCAGTACTATATATTCGCAGGGATTAACTTTATTAAGTAACTAGGAGACTGAAAAAATCCAATCGAAGGAAATATTGAGCGGACGCTCATAACCAGATGAAAACTAGAACTTCAATCAAGACTGAAACCTGAATAATTTAAATCTTTTCTATTGAATACACAACTTTCTACAGCACAGAAGCAATATATAAACAAAATCAAAAATGGTATGTTTGATTGATTTTTGCCTTGTATATACGTTGAAGGTTTGAAGCACATCATATTTGGTGAATGTCTTCTGAGATAACAAAGAATGAAGAAAAATCTTTCATTGATTGAACCTTGATCCAGCACTATATATACATGGACCTTTCACCCTCACTAGCTCTTGTACTAATATATATCAGGATTCCAAAACTCCAGTTACTCTTGCTAAAGTTATCAAAGTCTTAGGTAGAACCGGTTCCCGTGGTGGTGTCACTCAAGTCCGTGTTGAATTCATCGACGACTCATCCAGAACTATTGTCAGAAATGTCAAAGTGAGTATTTTCCCTTGAACTCCTCCAATATTGCAATGGCTGCATTATGGTGGCTGCGTATGAATCTGTGATTCAATTCTATTGTCCAACTACAAATGCTAACTTTGAAACAGGGTCCAGTCCGTGAAAATGACATCCTTTGTCTCATGGAATCTGAACGTGAAGCTAGAAGATTACGTTAAGTTGCTCAAATTCAATCACTGTCAAATTTCATTAGAATAAAAGGTTTATATTTTGGGGGATATTTTTTCAAAACAAAAGTTTTCAATTTTAAGAATCAAATTAAAAATGTTTATCGTTTTATTGTAATATACTCCTATCTCTATTGTTATAGCTTAATGGCATTATATAAAGGTTCTACTCCTATATATGGTATCACTTTTATGTCTTTCCACCATTTGATTGTTACCGTAGTTGTTTCATAGCTCCTGTGTAAACCCCATTCAAAAAAGCAGTCACACTGGTTCCAGAATTGGCAGAACAGGTAGTGTACGACCAAAACTAGCCCTAAGAAATATTTCTTAGCTAACACACATCAGCCGCACCGACTTGTACTTTGGTGAAATCAAATTTTAGTATTAAGAACTTGTCCTAAACCTTTTGAAAGTGCAATTAAGTAATTATCGAAATAACAGGATGGCTGGAAGAGTTACGTATCGTAGAAGAAACCCTTATAACACTGAGTCCAACAAAATCAAGGTTGTTAAAACTCCAGGTGGTAAGTTGGTCGCTCAACATGTCAAGAAATCGGGTTCAAGAGTCAGATGTGGTGATTGTGGTTGTAACCTAGCTGGTATATCATCATTAAGACCAAGACAATACGCTCAAGTTTCTAAAACTCACAAAACTGTCTCCAGGGCCTATGGTGGTTCTTCATGCGCTAATTGTGTCAAGGAAAGAGTTGTCAGAGCATTTTTGATCGAAGAACAAAAAATTGTCAAAAGAGTCGTCAAAGAACAAGCTGAGAAAGAGCAAAGAGCCAATCTTGCCGCTATCAAGAAAGGTAAAAAATAAAAAATGTTCGATTTGCTTGACTTAAGTTTTTGTTTTATGGTCTATTACAGTTTTTGGGAATTTGGTGTGAAAAGTTATGACATTTTAATATATATTGATGGTTATTAATACCGTAGAACACCTAAGCATTGCAGAACGGTCTATGTCAACTGGCCAAAGTAAGGAACACAACCACTGAATTCAACATAGTCATTCAAGCTGGATCAATGACTGTCAAATCGAATTTTAGGGTGTGGTGGTGTTACTAAATGCAAACTCAAACTTTTATATGTGATTGTTGAGATATCGGTCATCTCAACCTATTGTCATAATATTAGTTTTCTCTAAAGTTTTTGATCTGGAATCTTTCTTTTGAATGGCTCGTGAAACCAGAGATCATTGGCTTCTTTTCTGTGCTGCATCTAATCATTTGTTTAAGAATTGTTTGAAAGCGGCTTTGGTCTCCTCATCTTTTTTCTTTATTCTCATTTTCGACCAAAAGGATTGCACTTTTAAAAAGTGTATGTTATCTCTAATGCTTTTGAACTTCTCACATTCCATTAATTCATTGTAAACAATAGCAGCCCTTTTATCCAATCTTTCCAATATGAAAGGTTTTACCTCTTCGGGTAGAATTTTATAATGAGAGTGATGTTTATGCTCATAAAAAATCTCAACTTCTTGGGTCGGCCAATTGTAACCAATCCAAAAGTTAGACTCGCAGTCAAACTCTTTCAATGGTTGAGCTAATTGTCTCGATCTCCCAACCTTCGTTTTATCGCTCTCTTTAACATTCTCTTGTGAACATCTGTATTTAACGGAGAACAATTTCGAACCTCTGCCTTTAGCTGGAACCCCTTTCCTTATCCACTTATAACCTGTTATTTTCAACAAAGGCTCAACATATTTCTCGTGTATTAGCTTGACCATTGTTACTTTATCATCCAAATTTGCATTTATCTCATCAATATTATCAGTTTTGGGATATAACGGATCAATTAGTTTGAAGGATTCAATATTCAAATCTTGTTCTCGATTAACTTTCACAGCTTCAAAAAAACTTTCAATGCTTTTTGGGGCAGAATCAGATTTCTCCAATAATGGAAGAATCTCATTTGAAAACTTCACTTTCGATTTCTGTGAAGAGTCTTTTTTCGGTGATGTAGTTCTATTTCTTTGAAGTTTTCTTCCATTTCTCCTCGCTTTGATTCTATGTTCAGCTATCTTTTCAATATTTTGACTCCCGTGAATGTCATATTGATCCATATCATACTCCCCGAGATCTAAGCCAACATCATAAATCTCTATCACTTTACGTTTGGATGTGTTCAGACGTTTAGAACGTTTGTGCTTCGCATGAGAGGCCTTGATTGCGACTGCGCTATCTGAGCTAGCATTATTCAAATTGCCATTGGCGTCATCTGCATCGTGGTCCACAGAGTTTTCATAGTTATTCTCATAAAAAGCATCATTATCAGACTCTGTCTGTAATTCATTTATCACCTTACTTTTGTCGCGAGGATGATCTTTATGAATTAGGAAGTTTATGTCCATTTTTATATGGGGAAGATGGCCAAATTACCTTCAAACTTCTGTAATTGATGATCCGCTCAAAATCAAATAGCACTCGAAAATCCCAGTAAATTTGAGGTTTTACTGATCTCAACATGCTGTTGTTCTGTTTATTTTCTATTTCTCCTACCAACAATTGAACAATTGACATAATCTAAAGATAGTACCACAGCTACTCAGCAGCACGGTATAACACAGTACGATACATACTCGCAATATTTACGACCTCTTCTTTTCTCTCTTGTATATTTGTCTGAATGGAAAGCTTCCTCTTTCAGTTTAGTTAGGGGTTTTCGCAATTGCTATAACTCTGGAAAGCTTGTGTGACTTTTGTCTTTCCTTTTTCTTTCTATTCTGTACTTGATACTATGAGTTGCTTATATTGAAAAACGGCTCGCAAATATATGATAATTGATAATACGAACAATCACTCAATGATCCTAAAATGATGTGATTACTCCCACGAATTCTTTTTTTTCATTCTTGATTTAATTGGCTTTGCTTTAAAATCAGTTTATTGTGAAGAATCAGATGTTTTGTGTGAAGATTTTTGACCACTCGTTCACTTTAACGGAGATGCTGCTTTTAGATAAAACTGTATTCTTACGACATGTTTATAGACACCATTCATTTTAATTTGATCAAGATCGGACCTGAAGGGAAAGCGTTCACAATCAAGGATTTCCTGTAGAGGAGGTGAGAAAGATCACTGGATAAAGTGAGTATGATGGTTTCAAACTATTGTCACCGAGATACCGAAAAAAGGCCTTGAACACCGAAGCTCACAAATATGGTGTCTATGCTTAAGGCAATGTCGAAATTGTGAAAATTCCTATAAATTTTGATATCCCTATATACGCTCAATGTGACCGTCCCATAACACAAACTCATTCTTTTTACCACAGATCGCTGGGTCATAAATGTCTACAACATAATTCAAATACAAATTATAAACCTTCATTTACTATACATTACTTACACAATCAACAATGGTCAATGTAAGTACAATTACATAGATTCGACAGAGAACGTCCATGTACCAGTAGAAATATCATAGGACTCAAATTGTATTCCAGGAATTCTCTTCAACTTCTCAATATGACGTTTGATGATATTATTTTTTGGATCTACTATAGGTAATTTGTCATTTTTGGATATTGGGAAACAACATTCTAAAGAGATTTTTGCGGGTAAATTCAAACCCTCACCAGATCTTGGTTTGAAAGAGTCGTCTGGATAAACAACGCAAGTTTTTGAACCAAAAACAATCAAGTTGCCCATAATATCTTGGATATCAGATATTGTAGTCAAATCAACAGGTTTCAAAAACTCGATGGTACCATAATGTTTTCTACCAACCTTGAAGTTCTTCACTTGTTTGAGCTGCTTTAACAGCATTTGATTCAACTCCTTTACCCCGGGTACGGTCCAATAACCGTTTTCGTTGTATTCACCGTCATCGTTCATTAATTCTTCTTTGGGCATTAGTGGTGAACTAACCTTGAAATTGGAAGGTGTTGAGGTGGTGCCTATTATGTCATTCTGGGGGGTTTTAGATAATGCATCATTGAAGAAGGCTTTTTTTGGCAAACTCTTATTAACTTCGTTATTAAAAGAATTATTGAAATTATTCTTATCTTTCAATGCAGGATCTGATTCAATCATAAACGAGGCTTGTTTCAGAGGTGTATTTTCTAAAACTAACTTAGTATCTTTGTTGGGAATTTCATTATAGTTCAAATCAACTTTGGGAGGATTCGACTTATCAATAATTAGTTTTTTCATTTCCTTCCTGGGAGCAAAAATATCTGATGATATGATTGCATTATCAGTGGTGAGATTGAGAAGTTTTGATTTGTTCTCTAATGACGAAGCTTTACCATTCAACAGGGAAGCTTTTGATACAACACTAACGTCTTCTATACTACCGAGAGCGAAATGGTCGCTTTTTGTACTGTGATGAGTAACTGCATTACTTGAGGAGTTGATAGTTGGTAAAAATAATGGGGCAATTCTGTATGCTGATGACAAAGATACGGGCTTCTTATTACGGGGTTTGATGACAGTGGCTATAGGCTGCTGAGTTGTTGGGTTGGTACCAAGATTACCCCCAGTGATGCTTGAAAATAAAGGATTGTTTCCGTAAGGATTTTGAGTGAGAGATGGTTGGTTGTTGTTCTGCTGCACATTGTTTGTGTTATTATTTGATAAACCTCCAAAAGAGTTTCCGTTTCCACCAAAATTCAGACTTGATGGTTTGGATCCAAACAACCCGCCGCTACTGGAATTATTGGTTGTATTATTATTACCACCAAACAAACCACCACCACCGGCATTATTAGCTGTACTGTTGTTACCACCGAACAACCCACCACCAGTGCTGGCTGCTGGCTTATTACCAAACAAACCACCTCCACTACCAAATCCAGAGAAGCCAGTCTGGTTATTATTGTTTGTTGCGGCATTGTTGTTGTTTGTCATATTATTACTGCTTCCAAACAAACCACCTGTAGTACCAGTAGCAGAAGCTGGCTTTGCACCAAATACACCACCTGTAGTCGTGGTATTATTACTGGTGTTGCCAAACAAATTACCACCAGCGGAGGCGGTTGGTTTAGCACCAAAGAATCCACCAGTAGTGTTTGTATTACTACTATTATTGTTTGCGTTACCACCAAATAAACCACCAGTGGCTGGCGCATTAGTATTGGAGCCAAACAATCCTCCAGTAGTGGTAGTAGCTGGTTTAGCACCAAACAAACCACCTGTTGTAGAGCTGTTATTATTGCTGCTGGCACCAAACAAACCACCAGTATTGGCATTATTATTAGTAGTATTAGCATTGGGGGTTGAACCAAACCCAAAAGCTGGCTTACTTTGATTAGCCCCGAAAACTGAGTTACCAGTGCTAGCAGTGTTATTTCCAAACAAACCCCCGGATGTGCTGGATCCAAACCCACCTATAGCTGGTTTAGCTTGGCCAAAAGCAGAAGGGGTATTATTTGATCCGAATGTGTTGGTGCCTCCAAACGGACTTGCATTGTTTGGGGCTCCAAAAGCTGACGAGCCTGTATTCGAGGATCCAAATGCATTTCCACTAGTATTACTGGAACCAAAAGCTGTAGAGCTGGATGCTCCAAATGGTGATGGTTTAGCTGCACCAAAAGCAGAAGTACCGCTTCCAGTACCAAAAGCAGTAGTTCCAGAACCAAAGCCAGTATTGTTTGACCCGAAAGCAGATGTGCTATTGTTAGTGGAGCCAAAAAGCCCTCCCGTGTTAGCATTATTGGAACCAAACGCAGAAGCATTGTTGTTTCCAAATCCACTATTCGCCCCAAAAGCTGAAGTACCTGTGGTGCTTCCACCGAATGGTGAACTAGCATTGTTAGTGTTTCCAAAAGCTGAAGTGTTAGATGCCCCAAAACCACCACCACCACCACCAAAGGTAGAAGTTGGATTCTGCGTGCCACCAAATGGTGAGGAAGTATTACCACCAAAGCCCGAAATCTGTGTGCCTGTTGAATTTGGAAATCTACGATTCTGTTCATAATCTTGCACTCTTAACTCTTCAAACGAAAATTTGCTATACTCCGGCATACAGGTTATACTTTCATACGAGTTAACACCAGTGACTTGATCCTTCTCCTTCAACGGAGCAAATGGTTTAATGGCTGTACCTTGACCAGTATTAGTCGCGCCAAAAGGCAACGAACTTGAATTGGAAGAGCCAAACGCACTTGGACTACTTCCAAAAGCTGGCTTACTGGCAAACAAATTGTTGCTTGAGCTATTATTTGTTGCTCCAAAAGGGGAAGTGGTGTTAGTAGAACCAAAAGTTGGTGTGTTTTGATTACCAAAAGCTGAGGAAGTAGCGTTGTTGTTGTTGGCTCCAAATCCTCCAAATGTGCTCCGCGCATTATTATTGTTGTTATTAGCACCAAATATACCTCCACCGCTAGTATTGTTTGATCCAAACGGCGACGAGTTGTTGTTGTTGGAGCCAAAGGGTGACGATGTGTTGTTTGATGAAGCTCCAAATCCACCAAATCCCGATGTGTTAGTTGTCCTGCCAAACATAGTATGTAATGCAAATCTAACCAGCCCAGAATCTTGAAATCAATTGATTACCGAACCTTTCCTTTTGATTGGTGTTAATACTCAAAACAACTTTGATTATCAACAAGATTTTTTTGCTGGTTTTCACTATTGAAGATCCACCAAATTTTAACAAAATAAAGATTATGAGCGATGTGATGGTGGTGATGACTGCCATTTTGTAAGGTCAAATATAAATTTTCCAAACGCGAATATATATAGTGGATGGAAAGATATGAACCAAATTTACGCGTTTAAAATGAAAAATACCTGTATCAAGTGTCCAAAGAGATATTAAATAAGATGGGTATCAAAGGTATGTGTTCGAATCTGGACGTATTTGTTGAACGTTTTTCTGATCGTTTTAGGACTTAACCAATTGATATCAGAACACGCACCCCATGCAATAAGATCATCTGAAATAAAGTCATTTTTTGGGAGAAAGGTTGCAATCGATGCGTCCATGTCATTATACCAGTTTTTGATTGCTGTCAGACAACAGGATGGACAGCAATTGACAAATGAGAACGGAGAAACCACGTCCCACTTGATGGGGATGTTTTATCGAACATTGCGAATGATTGATAATGGTATAAAGCCTTGCTATGTGTTTGATGGAAAACCTCCTGTATTAAAGGGGGGCGAGTTAGAGAAAAGACTTGCACGTAGGGAAGAGGCTTCCAAGCAGATTGAAAATCTTAAAGACACCGGATCTGCTCAAGATATTGCAAGATTTGAAAAGAGGTTGGTAAGAGTAACGAAGGAACAGAACGAGGAGGCTAAGAAATTATTGGAGCTTATGGGTGTTCCATATGTAAATGCTCCATGTGAAGCAGAAGCTCAGTGTGCTGCTTTGGCTAAAAGTGGGAAAGTATATGCTGCTGCATCTGAAGATATGGATACGTTATGTTACAAAACTCCTTACCTTTTGCGTCACTTGACTTTCTCCGAAGCTCGAAAATTACCAATTGATGAGATTGACTCTCAGGCAGTTATGGATGGTTTGGAAATGGATCAAGCGACTTTTGTCGATTTGTGTATTTTACTAGGATGCGATTATTGTGAAACCATTCGCGGCGTTGGTCCAGTGACGGCCTTAAAGATGATGAAAGAACACGGTTCATTGGAGAAGATTATAGAAGCTATCGAAAGTAATCCTAAATCTAAATATAAAGTTCCAGAAAATTGGCCATTTACCGAGGCCAGACAGTTGTTTTTAAACCCAGAAGTGGAAGATGCTAATAACATCGAGTTAAAATGGAAAGAACCAGATGTTGAGGGATTGGTTCAGTATATGGTGGTTGAAAAGGGGTTTTCTGAAGATCGTATCAGGGCTGGTGCAGAAAGATTAAAGAAAAATTTGAAGACAGGTGTTCAGGGGAGATTAGATGGGTTCTTTCAAGTTGTTCCAAAAACAAAAGAACAACTTGAAGCAGCAAAGAAAAAAAGATCTGCTACAGGTGCGGCTAATGGAAAAGGTAAAAAAGGGAAAGTAACCAAACCAGCATTCAAGAAGAAAAAATGATTTCTTTTTTATTTTTTTGATGAAGGTAAATGTATTATAGGCATGAAATTATTTTGAATGGATAATTAGTTGAGACACCAAAGTAGAGCTTTTTAAGCATTTGATTGTGCTACCATAATTTTGGAACTGTAATGTGTTTGTGTCTAGAAACTTATGTTTTACCTAAAGGGTTTTGTGTCAATCAATCTCGCAAGATGCGATAATTTAATGAAAATATCGTATAGCCAAAATTGAAATCATTATATTGAATCAATTTGAGTTGATAAAAATGTCGTATCTTTACACAAGAAAAACTCTACCAGAATATGATGTATCCCATGAAACATTTTTCAGTTCAGAAATTCAAAGCAAGGAACTTTTTAGAGTGCCATTATCCAGCTTCAATTTAAGAAGAGAGTTCATAATAGGAAACTCCCTCTCTTTACGCCCAGAACTTGTATTTCCCTCAACACAATCTTTTAATCTTTATCACGGGGATATAGCCACTGACGAACATCAGAAACAAAACATCGGATGCCCCGTAATAAGCGTATCTTCTAATCATATTCCTCGAAACTACAAAAATGGAGAAATGATATTCCTACTGATCAAAAGGAATACTGGGTTGACGTTTACCGATTTTTGTGTGGTTACGAAGAAAAAGGTGCCAGCTTTAGATTGCATTAGATATAAACTCAACTTTCAGTTTATGCTTGAAGACAAGCCGTCAAATTTGACTGTCAACATGATCGAGACGTCAACCGATAATTTCATTGACACAAAGTATAAAGGCACAAGATTAAGATTTGTTGGTTTGTCCCGCTCAGATGCTTCTTATGGTACACGATCATTTTACTTACTTGTGGTGGAGAAATTCAAAGAGAGTCTAGTGGATGAGTTAATTGATGGCTTGGATCCAGATGATCCAGAATTGAAATCAATATTCTCTACTGGGAGAACAAACGGGGAAAATGGTATTCTTGGGTATAAGTCTGTCATAAACAATGAACACCTTCAGTCTTCTGCATTATCTCATTCTTTCGGAAAATATAAAGTCGAGGGATTAGAGGGAATAGTTCCTGATTGTCGTTTTAACAAGAGGGCTTCATTTTCAGTTCTCGAGTCCATGGATGCCAACCAAGACGAGAATTCCATCGATGGTGTTAATATTGATTCTCTTGTTTTACTTTGTATGACTTTGGTTACAAAAAAGAGGGAGGCAGAAAAGAGACCACCTCTTTTCACTCATAACGTCCCTCCAGGTTCGGTAAATAGGGCATAGTTTTAGCTCACAAAAAGACTTCATGTTTAATTTTTTCTTTATTAATCTTAAGTACCATGTAATGTTAGTATGAACGTCTTTTTGTTTCAATGTTATTCTCAGGTGTAGATTAGTTCGTTGGTCGTAACATAGTAAAGTACGGTTGCAATGATAATTCTGACCTTGATTCTGTATTATCTCGACATGAAAATCGCGTGTATCTTATTTCCACTTCAACACCAAGCTATTTCTACCTTTCAATAAAGAGCCAGATATCTCAATATGGTGTAAGTATGACAGGTGTCTTGGGTGAAAAGATGAAAGAAACTAACGTACATATAGCAAGAAAGAAGTTGGATCACAAAAGTTCAAGTATGTTCGAAACACCACATCTAACTACAAATTCGGAGCACACGTTGGAATGAGTGGGGGTATCTCAAATGCAGTTAAAAATGCAATGGATATAGGTGCAAATAGTTTTGCATTATTTTTGAAGTCCCCAAGAAGATGGGTTTCACCTGATATAACGGATGCTGAAGCTGTAAAGTTCAAAGACCTTTGTGAAAAATATGGTTACAACCCCAGAACGTAAGTGTCCAATTTATTATTCATCTATATATCTATATATATGATGGATATCAAGACAAACAACTGACATTATAGAGATATTTTACCACATGGATCGTACTTCATCAACCTTGCAAATCCAGACAAAGAAAAAGAGGATAAGGCCTACGACTCTTTCCTTGATGACTTGAAAAGATGTGAAAAATTGAATATTGGATTATATAACTTTCATCCTGGCTCAAGTTTAGATTCAGATCACGATGAAGCATTGAAAAGATTGGCTAAAAATATCAACAGAGCCATCGAGGAAACAGAATTTGTAAAAATTGTCATCGAAAACATGGCTGGTCATGGAAACTTGATTGGATCGGATTTAGCTGATATCAAAAAAGTGATTGATTTAATTGATAACAAGGACAGAGTTGGTGTTTGTATTGATACGTGTCACACATTTGCAGCTGGTTACGATATCAGTGATGCGAGCCATTGGCAAGAGTTTTGGAAGCAATTTGATGAGATTATCGGGCCAGACTACTTGAGTGCAATTCACTTGAATGACTCTAAAGCCCCATTGGGGGCCAATAGAGATTTACATCAAAAGTTAGGATACGGGTTCTTGGGATTGGAGGTGTTCCGCATAATTGCTAACTCAGAGAGATTAAAGAACATCCCGATTGTTTTGGAGACACCTGTTGGTAAAGATGATTCTATTTATGGCGAAGAAATCAAATTGCTTGAGTGGCTTGAAGGGAAAAAAGGGAGCGATGAGACGTTCATTGAAAAACAAGACGAGTTGGCCAAATTAGGTGAAAAAGAAAGAGATGAGCATTTGAAGAAGTTTGAAAAAAAATCTGAAAAAAAAGCTGAGAAAAAGACCGGCAAAGCTGCCACCAAAAAGAGGGCTTCTGGTGGTGTAACTGCAATGCTTTCAAAGAAACAGAAGAAATGATTATGTTTGACTATATTGTTTTGAATAAAACACTTGGTGTGTATAATTCCCGCTGTAACTTACTTATACATTTTGAATGCCGACTGATATTTACATAGAAAGTTTACCGATATATCCCCGTTTTATAAAAGCTTGGCAATTTTCACGGTTATACCTTTTAACTACCAGCACTTTTCTTGATGGATATATCCATAAAAAAGGGTTAAGTCGATACGAAAACCACTTTTTTTGCTATAACTCAATGAAAGAACTCTTTTTCATCTAGAACAAGGAGATCATTTTGAGTGCAAATTGGGGTAACCAAACCTGCACTTAATTGTGAGGCTCAATAAATTTTTTACACCGTGGGAGACATTATCACTCAAGAGAAAATTTTTTTGTATAAAAGAGCTCAAAATGTTTCAAATTTAGGGAGTTAGTGAATTTACTTTAGATATGATAGTTTACACAGCTTGTAACAAACTTCCAGATAATTGTGATTTGATGCCAATAGCCGTCTTACATTGAAGCTTCATCGTTCTCTAATCACTCACATATCATAAATTTTCATGATAGATACTTATTGTTGAGTCTAAAACTGTGGGTTAGTCAACCCATCACCAACTACTTTTCAGATAAAACAAATTGCAATCATGTCATCTTATAACACAAAACACCCATGCACAAATAGTCAGTTGGCTCTAATCAACGACGAAACTAGTGCAAACTTGAAGAAGGTAGATAGCAGTCGCCGGGGTTCCAGATCATCTAACTTAACAAACACTGTTTTTGGAGAGTTGGAGTCTCGCAGCAGTGAAGATGTTTGGCTTCCCCATTCTACTGAAGTCAACGAGAAAAGTTTTGGAGTTGATTTTGAGTTGATACGAAAATTTGTTACAGAAGAACTCAAAGAAAACAATAATCCTTTACTTACAAATAGTGTTAGTGATTCAATTCATTACAGGGATGTTGCTGGAGCAAAAACTGTATTACCAACAAAAAACAAACTTGCAAATATTTTTGAAAGCAGAAAACTAAAGGCACATGACTTCTTGAACAAGAAGAGAAAGAAGGAAGCTAGTGGTTCTTTGACTGAAACACCAATTTATGGATCAGATCACACAGATACCTTTTCAGTTAAGTTTGGCGAAATAAAACTTCAAAATGAAGCACCACCAGACAGATTTAGTTTTTTTTCATCCACATCAAGTGATGAGACATTACATGCACCCAATTTTGCATCTTTGTTTGCTGAAAATGATAGATCCGTGGAGGATTTATTCAATGATGCCCAAAATTCTTCTCCATGGTGGCTTGATTGCTCATGCCCCACAGATGAAGAGATTAAAATGGTTACGAAAGCTTTCAACATCCATCCATTGACATCAGAGGATATCAGAATGCAAGAAACCCGTGAGAAGTTTGAAATGTTCAAGGACTATTACTTTGTGTGCATTCAATCTTTTAACACAGATGAATCAGATAATGAAGAATTTTTGCAACCGATAAATGTTTACATCATTGTATTCAAAAAGTTTGTCTTATCATTCCATTTTACCCCAATTCCTCACTGTGCTAATGTCAGAAGAAGAGTACGTCAATTAATTGGCTACATTCAGATCAATACTGATTGGTTGTGTTACGCTTTGATTGATGAAATCATTGATAGTTTTGCACCTTTTATCAAAGAGGTAGAATATGATTCTGACTTGGTTGAAGACTCCGTATTCTTGTCAATTAGTACATCAGATTTTAGTAATATGTTAAGAAAAGTTGGCGAAGCTAGACGGAAGTCGATGACTTTGATGCGGTTGCTAGCTAACAAAGCTGATGTTATTAAAATGTTTGCCAAAAGATGTGAACAAGATTTGGCTGATAATAATGTTCATATCACGGCCAATATTGAAAAGACTCAGCCTAGGTCTGAAATTGCGTTATACTTGGGTGATATACAAGATCATGTAATCACCATGTACCAGAACTTGATGTCTCATGAAAAGATTTTGAGTAGAAGCCATTCAAATTATCTAGCACAATTGCAAGTTGAATCCTTCAACTCTAACAATTTGGTGACCGATATGTTGTCCAAAGCCACCTTGATTGGTACAATGTTCTTACCGTTGAACATTGTCACTGGCTTGTTTGGAATGAACGTTTTAGTTCCTGGAAAAAACACCAACAATTTGCACTGGTTTTGGGGAATTATTGGCTGTATGGGTTTGAGTGTTATATTATGTCTCTATTTTGGTAACTTGTGGTTGAAGAAATACACTGACTCCTCCCTGTCTATATCTGATCCTGAAAATGCAGCACAAAGCATCAAATTATCCATAAGAAATTTGGGCTTCAGAAGAGCTAAACTTGCTGGAAGGAAATCCAGTGTTAGTTTCACTAGTAGATACAATATCTTTGAGGTCTGATCGTTATGGGAAGTACAACTTTCTTAGAGGCGAACACAACTCAAACACTACTAATATAGACTGATTAATATAGGGTGATGAAAATTACAATATTGCCACAAGAAGATAAATTTTTACCTTGTATACGGTTCCTTGTATATAGTACCCTGCAACCTCTTTTGGTCGATCTTATTTTGACCACGAAACCAAATTTTTCATCAAATTATATACACTCAGAAGTGAATTATCGTTGTAAGACTAGTTGATAGAACTAAAACATATACATCAATACAACAGTCCTTGATAAAGTGAAAAGAAGAGTAAAATTAGTTATATAGAAAAAGTCAAGTGATTCACGTGTATTCAATCACGATAGTATACAAAATCGCGAATTCTTCCCAGGTTATCTTGATAAACGTACAATATATATAATCATATAAACCTCATTTCTTTTGAAGTTTTCCACTCTCTATAATATAATACCAGTGTCCCGTTGATACCATATTGTCGGTGACCTACTCACTCCTTCTTTTTTCCCAGCTCAAAAGTCATCAGTCTGCACACCATTGATTATAGCCAACAAAAACACATACATCACAAATGATCAAAAGAAATACATCATTGAAGAAGTCAACAAACCACGATGAGTTGAATTTCAACTCATCCGATGGCATTAGGTACTCTAAGAACAATTACTTGAGCCAACCAGCAACTGCCAATAAGTATCAAAAAAACTCCAACATTTCGTCAAGTTTGAATGAAAGACTACAGTTTTTTGATGCCAAACCATCAACTCCATCACCCAGTTCTCATTTCAAAAGCAATTCAATAACTAGTGATTTATCAGTATTGAGCAATTCCAAATACAATTCCTCCGTAACATCAACAATAACAAGACACCAATCACAATTGAGTAGGTCAAATGAGTTGCTATCATTTGAAAAAGAGTTAAATTCCTTAGTATTGAGTACGAAAATCAATCAACAACAAAAGAACGCCATCATGGAAACGTTGACCGCTGTATTTGATCTTTTTCAAACTCCTGTTTTATTAAATAATGATAGTTCAAAATTAACTCCCAGCAAATCGAAAAACAAGTTGAACAGTAACCAAATCACGTTGATCGATGGTGCGTCGTTACCTTTGTATAATCGCATGCAATTATTAGTTACTTCCATAACTTCGTTAGTTATGAATCTTTCAGATGATACCATTAACCTAGAATCTACGTTGTCCAATAACAGTTCCCAATTACAGATCGATAACTACAATACGTCGTTCGGCCAAGGTAGTAACCACAACGCACAGGCCTTCAGAAACGAAGGGTATTTCAATCCATCAGTTAACAATTTATTGACACCAGAAAAGTACAAGTATGATTTAGAATCAGATGAAGAATTTGATGATGACGACAACGAGAATAGCAAAGATAACGAAAAAGAAACTCAATCTACTAGGTCAACAAATAAATTCAATTACTTGAACACACCACCAACAATAAGAAGCAAGATTTCATACTTAAATGATTCGCAATTAAGGAGAAGATCCATTGATTACTCAAATTTACCTCAAATACCAAATTATGATAAAACCAGTAGAATAAGATCAAGTACCTTAACAAATACTAACCACAATAATGATAACAATTTTGGCAATTTTAATAATTTCAATAATCTCAGTAATAATGATAATAATAATAATAGTAATAATAATAATAATAACAATAGCAGTAATAATTACAATACGTTCAATGGCACCAGCGCTAATGATTTTAACAACAGAAACTTTACCAAGAACAATGATAGACCTCATTCATTATATAGTCTAAGAAACTTAAGTACTCCCTCAATAATTTCAAGAAATAGTCCGAATTTTCATCGCCAACCACAACAAACTTACCAGAACCACCATCAGTCACATCTGATGAACTACAGAAATTTGGGCTATCAGCAAGAGGAGGAATTTCCTCTGCTTAATAGGAATAGAAGTTTGAATTCTCAACACGGTCAAAGACATTCTTTGAGATATTGATCTGTTGTGCTCCCCTTATAGACAAATACTATTTTATTTTTGATTCCTAGAGTTGTGTTACTAACTTATAGATGTAATTTTTTACAATACTTGATGACAATGATAATAAGATAATAATAATTGTAGATTATATTATATACAAGTTTATAGAGCTAACACAATTGAACACAATTATTCGAGAACAATTTTAGCACCTAAAGCCTCCAATGTAGCTTTCATTTTTTCGGCATCTTCTTTTGAAACGTTATCTTTCAAAATCTTTGGAGCAGACTCAACAAATTTCTTGGAATCAACTAAGGACAAATTCAACAAAGATTTGACTTCTTTGATAATCTTTGGTTTTGCTTTAGCATCAAAAGATTCTAACTTGACAGCAAAAATGGTTTTTTCAATGACTTCTTCTTTTGGTGCTTCTTCAACTGGAGCTGCTTGAGCTGCTGGTGCACCAGCACCAGCCGCTGGGAATGAAATATCTGGGATATTTAATCTCGTTTTCAATTCAGTCACTAAAGAAGAGGTTTCTAACAATGTTAATTTAGAAATTTGATCGACTATGGAAGAAATTTTTGGATCAATTTCTGATGGGGTGGAGACTGTTGAGTTTAAACGAATCAATGAAGCTGACCTTTTCACTTGTTAGTACACTGACTTTTCCTCTACTTTTTAAAGTGGCTCACATACCTTCTGGAGACAAGTTTCAAAGCACGAGCAGATGGACGTAATAATGACATTATTCTATTTACTGATTTAATAACTGATTCTGATCGAGAAACAATCGAAAACAAGTTTTGTCAAGTGGTTTAATTAATCCATTTTTCAACAAGTGAAAGATTTGATGATATTTTTCGCTTTTGTGCATACTTCCCATAAACGTCCACTACGAATATGCCAATTTCAGAATTCGTATAATATATACAATATTTCTTAATGAATTTTTCATTTAATGTTATGATTATGGCTCTTTTATCTTCACAAAGTCACAGATCAAGCCAACACATCACATAGAAGAACCTCTCAATAATGGCTTCCTTTAGATTTTGTGCTGAATGGTAAGTATCGTTTGTGCAGACAAAAAAAAAGAGAGAGCGCACCGAACTAACTAGCAGTAACAACATGTTGTATCCAAAAGAAGATAAAGAAGACCATCGTTTGTTATACTCATGCAGAAATTGTCCATACACAGAACTAGCAGAACACGCCAAGGTGTACCGTCATGAGTTGATGACCAATATAGGTGAAACCGCTGGTGTCGTTCAGGATATTGGTAACGATCCAACATTGCCCAGATCAGATAAAGAGTGTCCGAATTGCTACAACCACGATTGTGTTTTCTTCCAATCGCAACAGAGAAGAAAAGACACCAGTATGATCTTGTTCTACGTTTGTTTGGAGTGTAAAAAAGTGTTCAGGTCATGAAATCCGTGCAGTTGACGGAGTGTCGGCAGCTATCGCCCGTTAACGTGGCGTGTATTGTAGTCGTTCTGTGGTCCACATAGATGTGTATACTAATGTTTGATTGTGTTTATTTTTTGTGTAACATTTCGTGCGCTGGTGTCTTGTTGTGTACTGTGAGTAGCTAGAACCCTTTGTTAAAAACAATTAAAACACGGCATGTCGTATATAGATAGCAGGTGTTGGTAAAATAGTATAACACAGCGCGAGTGGTTTAGCGGTAAAATTCGAAGTTGCCATCTTCGAGCCCCCGGTTCGACTCCGGGCTCGCGCACTTATTATTGGAGGGTTGGCCGAGTGGTCTAAGGCGGTAGACTTAAGATCTACTGGACTGTGTCCGCGCGAGTTCGAACCTCGCATCCTTCATTATTTTTTGATGGATTTTAGACTCTCGTACTAGCATGTTCTAAAAGAGTGCGTAATTTCGAAACCGGTTTACAGCACTGCCAGGGTTGTTGTTCGGGTGTGACCAACATTCGTTGGAGAATACAAGTACCAAAGTATAGCGGAACGCTTGGTGCGTAATTTGCCGTGCCACTACAAACACCCCTCTTCCTGTTCAACTCCGGTTATAGTTAGGTAGTTTAAACAATTGAAAAAGTTGGCTACACTAAAGCTACTTAGCAAGTGCGGAGAAAACTGTAACTCACCCCGCGCCACCCCCCTTTAATCTGGGCACCCCACCCTTGTGCATAATAGATACATACTCCAATACACCCCTCCGGTGGCCGGTGGTCCGGTTTGTGCTTTTCATGTTTTGAAGCCTGGCACAAATACTTTCCGAACTTATTATGATATCATTTGATGGCATCCATCTGATAGCCTTGAAAGATATATAACCAAAGAATTTGCTTTTGCGAGAAAAATTTTACGCGTGACGAAGAATGATTCAATAATCAGATAAGTTGGGTGTATTTAGATAACATATTCGAACAGCACAGTTAAATGCCATTACTATCAAACCTCCCATTCTTTGATAATAGATCAGATATTAAGCCTTGGTTACAAGAGCAGCTATTTAATAAAGGTATAAATATAGTTATTGAGAGGTCAGATGACACCAAAATCGTATTTAAGTGTAAATCCTCAGACTTGAATCTTAAAAAAAAAAAATCATCATCCACGTCTTCTGCTGCTTCCTCAATTAAAACAGATGGTGGCCTTGAGGGTGGTGAGAGTACAGGCGCTGATGTCGGCAGCAACAAAAACAAGGAAATAGGGTTCGGGAACAGAAAAAGAAGAAAGAATCTGAACTCATGTCCCTTCAGAATCAGAGCAAACTACTCGTTGAGGGCTAAGAAGTGGTCCATTGTCGTTGTGAACGATACCCACAACCACACATTAAATTTCAGCTTGATGAATGGTTTGAATGATCCCTCGAACGACAGCTTCAAATTCAACAGCTTGACCAGAAAAATCAATCTTAGTGACTTAAATAATGATATCTCGAGTGCAACGTCTCACTCAAACTCTAATTCCAACTCACCCAAGTCCTCGAATCTTAACAAACTATTGTCTAACGACCAGGATTCAAAGAACCTGTGGAATGGCACTTCAGAAAGTCCAACTACTCAATCCAACCAGCATTCCCTCAATCGACACAAGAGTGAGAACTACGTACACAGTGAGAACGATGACAAGCCGCAGTTTTTCAAATCAAAAACAATTAGGTTGAAACCGCCCGTCATCATCCAGTCCAAGAATTCCCCGAAAGTTGGAAAGCTTATAGACTCTATGAACTTGAAAACTCCCAAGCAGAAACTCTTCAACAGCAACGCAAGCACAAGCTCAGAACTCGACAGTTTGAAACTGAAGCTAATCAGCATAATTAACGACCTAGTATGTTCGCCCAACACATCAACGAACGAAAAGTCAAACATCTTGACCAACATTATCAACTACTCCAGCTTGAAGGTCAATCAGAGCTCATCGATATCTCCTATTTTGAACATCGAGGATCACCTATTCACCAATTACATTCTCCCTCCTAGCTCATCACTAACGCAACAGCAGCAACAACAACAGCAACAGCAGCAGCAACAGCAGCAACCCCAATCGTTGCCTTCTTTCGATTCAATTCAAAACCAGCTCCCGTCGCCAAACTCGCTCTCGTCGAGTAACACGCTCTTCAAATCGTTCAGCTACTCCAGCGCAAACCCCTCCAACTTGAATGCCGCGAGCTTGACGTCTTCTCTCAATCACAGCAACAATCACACATCGGCTAACAGTCTACATCTCAATTCAATTTTGAACACCAGCTCCAGTTCAAACTTGAATTTGAATACGAGCGCAGCCATGGGGGCAAATTCAAACGGGTTTATAAACGGGTGGTAAGTACGGAAAATAAATATTGGGTCTTGGGTATATCTTGTGTAGTGGCGAGCCTCTTGCCGCACCATTTTCCGCGTAACCACTATAACCACTCTGCTTTGTTCCCTCCCAACCTCCTCCTCCGTATATCATGTGTCCAGATATGGAGCCGTTTCCCCCTCCTACCCGAAGTACCTCCGAGAGTCGCCCGAAAGCTTATGTAATGCCCCACCGAACTTACGTCATCATGATGACTCTTCGGGTTACGTAAGCGTGGGTTGGCGAGAATATGGCGTTACCAATAAAGTTTGTACGGTTCAAATCTATAATAATATTTGGACTACTGTCAATAATAATATTATAACCTTCTCTCCAGGTATTTCATGATACTCCTAGTTGGTTGTTTAAATTCGAACCCGACCCTTTTCCAACTCTAAATGTCCAACTCTGGGCCAGGTTGGAGTTGCTCCATCTAACTAGCACGCAACTAGGAATTGCTTGATTCACACCTCGATTCTCTCACCTTCAGTAGCGACTCTTATACACATTGAGATCTGTAACACGATGATATCTCACCAACGTAGATGACACAAAGTAATACAATTTCATTTCACAATTCATACTTGCTAGTTCCATTGAGTCAGGTATCAATTGACGTTAGCTCCAAATATCTTTTCTTGACAAGCTAGTAGCATAGAATAAGAACTTTGATACGAGAAAGAATAAATAATGTCTGCTTCAAAACTCGAACTCAGTCGTTTCTTGACAGTGACTAATTGTGAAAACGCCCCGTGATTCCTCGGGAAAAACCCAGACAAAAATATTATAAACCATCTAAAATTACAAGACTTGAACATGATCATCAGAATCATACTAACAACAACAATAACAACAATAACAACCATATTAAAGATAATATTATAGCTAATCACAATACCCTCCTTTGCCAGGTTAGTCTGCTGGAATTTTTCTTTTAAACTTTGCATCATTATCATCTTCATATCCCACTCATCATAGATCATCTTCATCAAATAAAAGGGTCCCATTTCCCCTCCAGTTTTTAAAATATATATTTTCATTTGAAGATATCTATACCTATCAGTACAGTTACTTGCTGATTACATTTCACCAAGATATATAGCTTTAATGTCGGATCCTGCTCACGTTATAGTGGTTGGTGGCCCAGCCGGTACTGGGAAATCCACAGTCGCCCAACTCCTAGCTGATAAGTTTGATGGAACTTTCATTGAAGGTGATGATCTCCATCCTAAGGAGGTGAGTATGAGAATATTATGCTTTTGTTGGCCTTTGCTGAGACAGAAATACTAATGGATATATTTAGAATATTGATAAAATGTCGGCGGGTATTCCACTCACAGATGATGATAGATGGAATTGGTTGTCAAAAGTTTCTACTCAGTCAGCCAAAGCAGCGATTGATTCAAAATCCAGAATATCTTTGGTGTCATGCTCCGTCTTGAAGAAAAAATATAGAAACTACATTCGTGATAATTCTACCTACGAACCTTACCAAATCAAGTTCATTTTTGTATTTTTATATGCCACTTTTGAGGAACTACAAGACAGAATTTCAAAGAGGAAAAATCATTTCATGAAAGCGAATATGTTACAGTCTCAATACAAAGAAATGGAAATCCCCAAAGACGAAAATACGATTTACAACTTGGGGGATGAATTACGGTGTGACACTACTATGAAAACACCTGAAATGATTTATATTGAAATTTACAAAGACTTAAAAGAGTATATTCCCAGAATATAAGGCTGGATTTCTTTTCTTTTTTTTCTGATTATTTAGTTGTGGTGGTTTTACAATTAAAGAGTTGTCGTTGCAGTGTTTTGCAACAAGGTTAAGTACAACTTCAAATGCGAGAAATTTTGATGGATTGAATAGATGACTTTCTGAAACTCTGATCGTAAAACAAATAAAGAAAGCAAGAGACTACCTGATTTCATCTTGGTATATATATTATCTATATACAATCATTATTATTGAATTCGTTACATTATATACATATTTGAATTGTTTCTTATCTACCTATCTCCTTCTATAAGGACTAGAAATTTGCTTCTGTAATTTGAGATTCTGTAATTCTTCATTGATTTTCAGTTTACATAATTCCTTCAAATCATTCACACTATCTCTATCAACAAAAAATGTTGGATATCTATAGCCCAACCAAAGGAATAATAACATGATTTTGTGCATTTCCTCAAATATCTTTAACTTTTGTTCTTCATCTATCAAATCGTCGTTTTTCAAAGAGTTGATTGGTATATCTTTGAACTTCAAAAAATTTTTGGTTTCCGCGTTTTTGATAGTGTTCATAAATGAGACAAACGATTCTTCAATAAGATAATCATTCTTTGATGAATTTCCGGGTGCTGTACTAAGTAATAATTGGTCTGAAATGAGCAACCCGTCTACTTTCGTCAACAATTTGGCGATCTCAAGTCTTGGCTCCATATCAGATATTTGAAAGAATGAAGTATTTTTATATTCTTGGTGAAAAACTTGTAATACGTAGAGTAAACTTGTACCTGGTGGAAACTCTGAAATATATTGAGCCCAAATGGAATCAGGAGGCCAAAATGATGCATGTGTTAAATGCTTCATAGGCTCGGCCATTCCTTTCGCTACATCTGCTAATACATCCTTTTTAAATGCTGTAACGTATCCAATCGATGGATCTCTTTTTGAGCTATTATCCATTGTCGTGGTTGTATCATTTACTATGGGTAAACTGTCCGGCTGTAAATTTGGTGAGTTGGTATCTATGGTTCCACGAGTTGTATTTGCAACTTTGAATCTACCAGCCCTACCACCGATTTGCTTAATTTGAGAAGACGACAAAGGAACCATATCCTTTCCATCATACTTCAAGCTTGTATGGAATACAACACGGTTGATTTTCAAGTTAAGTCCCATGCCGATTGCATCTGATGCAACCAACACATCATAAATCCCTGTATTAAACTTGAAAGCCTCAGTTGATCTAGTTTCTGGAGGTAAAGCACCATAAACAACACCACACTTTAAGTTTGTTCTGGTTTCAATTTTTGTCTTATATTCTAATATCTTATTCTTCGAAAATGCAACGACACAGTCGCCCTTTTTCAAATTCTTGATATGCATCGGTTTATCCTGAACAATTAGTGATCCTAACCTCTCATAGTTATTGACTTCCACTTCATCATTTGTCATGGCGGCTATCTTTTTGACTAAATTGACTGCACTTGCCTCACCACATAAATGTATTTCTTTTGCGTTTACTCCTAGTAATGCCTGAGTCCATGCCCAGCCACGGAACTCGTCAGATATCATCTGAATCTCATCAAGCACAACAACGTCGAATTGTGTATTCAAATCAATCATTTCTATTGTACCACTACTTATGCCGGCTGGATTGCCATACTGATCAATATCAGCAATGATCTCTTCACCTGTAATCAAGTTACATCTGATTCCATTGTCTTGAAACCTCTCATAGATTTCTCTAGCAAGTAAACGAAGTGGTCCAGCATAATAGCCTTTTGATGATGATTTTAACTTTTTCAAAGCATTATATGTTTTTCCACTATTAGTTGGTCCAACATGCATGATTATTTTCCTTCTCATTTTTCTAGCATTTGGAAACCATTCTGGTGGGTTGGATATGTCAACTGTTAACTTTTGAGCTGGGGTACTCGAGAGTATAGTAGGCATCAACTCTTTGAATAGCAATGATTCAAATACGAATCTGAATTGTTCATTAGCTGTTGTGAGTTTAAGTCTTGTAGATAAAGACGAGGGAAATTTGTTGTATGCAATTTGTTGAATAAGTGTGCGAAGATTGTCTGTTGAGGGATCAATGAAATCTTTTATAGTACAGGTTGCTTTAGTATTTGGAATAGCTGCATTAATATCTCGGATGAATTTTGGGTCCAAGTTTACCAATTTTTTCCTTATTCTATCTTCCAACTTATCAATGTGCTCCTCTGCTGAAGCCTTATCCCAGGTAAGTTTTTTCAACTCTTTACTTTGAAAGGTCCCTGCCGTGAGAGAAAATCTTAGCGATTGTATTCCACCATTTATCACTCGCTTGAGTATGTAATCGCTTTCTAAACCGTTCGTATCATTAGCATATATACTCAAAATTGAATCAACTCTAGAGTTTGTAGTTTCTTCGATTTGTTTCTTGGAGTAATGATCTTTGATTAGCGAGCTGTTGAATACCGGTTGCGGAGCTTCAAAATGGCCAGCTTCAGGAAGGGACAAATCATTTAAGATGGATTTGGTCCCCCTCTTGATCTTGGTATCACCATGGGGTGTGAAATTTGCATCTGCTATTTTCCTTGTATGTATAAAATCGAGTCTATCATCTCTCGTTTTTGGTGTATTATTCTTATTTTTAGAGATGTTTACTCCATTCTTGTAGCATGGGGATGAATAGCAAAATAACCTTTTTAGTAGTTTGTGAGGAGGTACTAGTTTAGCACCTTTCATGCTAATTTGGTTGCTTTTGAATAGAAATGAGATGATGATAAAGACTTTTACTAAATTTTCAAATTTCGAAATTTATTTTGTTAGTACTGCATGTCGCAGTAAAATAAAAATTTCAATGATCGAGTTTCAATAGAACTTCCAATATTCCTTTTGCTTTACAACCCTTCATAACATAGTCAAATGACTGACTTTGTGAAGCGATACCTAGCGATTTCACGATTTACACTACAATTGAGTCAATGGGTCAGAACGTTACATTAAAAACGAATCCCGCATCAAAAATATTATTATCTCTGCCTTTTCCTCATGGACATTTCCTCATTAAATGGCCTCTTATTATTCTGTGAACTTGTTATAATATCGTTATCATCGGTGTGAATTCTTCTGTTGGGGTATTTGATTTTTGACCCCTCAAAAACGTTGTCGTTTACTTTGGGGCTTTCTAAAAAGTATGGATGGAGTAAAGAGTCGAATGCAGTTACTCTTCTTGCAGGATCATATTCTAATAATGCTAACAAAAGTTGTAGACAGTTTGCGTTGGAATGAGTTGTTGAGTCGTACCAGGTGTATAAATTTGAGGGGTACTTTTTGAACTGTTGCAAGGCTGGATACTCAGGGTACTTACTCAAAGTGGGCCATTTCTCTAGTGTAGGCGTACCCAATATCTCGATAATTTTGCTCATTTGATTTCTTTGGAAGGGCACATTTTTCTTGTTGTCCATTTTGGCTTCCTCTCCCTTGAATATTGGTCTTAAAGATAACAATTCTGCTAGTATACATCCAACTGCCCACAAATCGATCGCCGGTGTATAATGCCTTGCCCCTAATAATAATTCTGGAGCTCTATACCAAATGGTCACGACGACTTTATCACCAGTATATAGAGATTGTAGTGGGTTATTGAACTTCCTAGCTAACCCCAAATCACCTATTTTGACAACTCCATCAGCAGAAACCATGATATTGGCAGGCTTCAAATCACGATGCATTATCCAGTTCTTATGTAAAAACAGCACACCGTTCAATATCTGCCACAATATCGATTTCACTGTGCAATCAGGAATTAATTTCGTTTGAGGATGAGAATGATAATGAATTATTTGTAACAAATCGTGCTCAGCATATTCAAAAACCATATAAATGCTCTTTTTTTCTAGTATTATTTCAACAACTCTAGTGATATTTTTGTTATTCAATTCTCGACAAAGTGCCATCTCACGACATGCACTTTGCGATATGCCTGTATAATGTACAATTTCTCCCTCTTTATCACCTTTGAATTTCTTTATTGCATACATCCCAACGTTATTTTTCAATTTTGATTTAGCTTTGTAAACCTTCCCGTATGTACCTGATGCTATATATCCTATGATATTGTATTTGGTCAAAAATGAAGTTCTTGCATTGTCCCGTCTATTCTTGTACGGTCCCAAAGTCAAGATATTACTGTTAGCCATAAGTGTAGGTTGATTTCTGCTATATACCATGCTATTGTTGTTGATATTGTTTGAGTTGGTAGCACTACGGTAGTTGTTAGATTTGGAATCGGATGAATTACCAACAAGACGTGCTTGCTGCTGTTGTAGCTGAGATATGTAGTTGTGTTGAAGCGACGAGTTGAAGTATAGCTCACTTGCGTTGGTGTGTTCGTTGTTCATGGTGAATAATGGTTTTGCAAGAGCTTCTTCTGCTTATCGATATTTCCAATTTGAAGTCGAATTTTAGTTTTTTACTAAAAAATTATCTATATGCTTTATATTTATACATATTGTTCGAATAGATTATATTCTATATACTCAAATTCAGTAGGTTTTTATTGTCTTACAGTGCTAGAAATTAGGACATTATTTCTTCTTCAATTTGAAAAGATTGGTAAAAGGCACCACGAATACGCGGGCAAACCATGGCATAGACCAAAGTGAAAATATCACTCTAAATGGAAATAGCATCTGTCATTTCAGTTAGTAAATTTCCTGGCAATCCTCCTTCAGACTAGAAAATACATACCTTTGTGATAGCATACGCTTTGACCCCATCCATGATTAGCCTAGCTTTATCAGCCGGAGAATAATCCTCCATGTTGCTAGCAGCCATCTTCGTAATTAGTATTTATTTTGACGACTTATAGCCGAAAGTTAAATAAGTGAAGTATACATACAACTCTTTCTACCACCGCTATGCTCTTTTCCATGACGTAGTCACCACTATTCAAAAAGGGTATGTTCCAATCCCAGTTGTAAAACCCATACCACAATCCCACAAGAGGAACTACTGCTGATAACTCGTGCAAGATCAAAAATGAGGTGGCATGAGATATAGGGGCACTGACAAACCTGGTGATATATTTTTGAAAAATCTTGGGCATTTTATTAAGTATCTTCATTTGTTTAACCTGCTGAGATGAATTGTTATGTTGTGTTGGAATAGATTGTTTCGACGTTTCAGGTGTTATATTTGTTGTGTCTATCGATGGCTTGGGGATCGTAGGTCCACCTTTTTTTGGTTTACTAAAAAGATTAGTTGGAGGTGGTGTTATGTGACGAATTCCTATTCTTCTGATCATGATTTCAAAGCTTAGCTATTGCCTGGGTATGGCTTCTCCTCCTATAAATTATGTGAAGTCTCGATTTATTCATTTTGTATTTGTAGGCGACATTATATAAGCATTATGAGCGTTGTTGCAACATGAATGGTGCAACCATGAATTTTAGAAGACGTATTTATCATGAATATAGAGCGAGCTACATTTGATGAGTATGTACAAATTTTAAAACCTATTTATCTCTATTTTTGTTACACTGATAATTCGGAGCTATTGTACCTTGCTGACGACGTGTTCACAATGACCACAGAGCGAATCCTCGATAATTGAGGTATACTTCCAACATCTTGGACACTTGTGGCCTTTAGCAGGCACTAGTTCCACTTTCAAACCATGAGAGTCTTCCACCGAGTAATTGATTTTGTCGTCGGCAAAAGTGGCAGCAGACTTTTCACTAATGGATGTTTTTTGCTTGTTGTCTTCATAAAAGGAATCATGAGCATTCTTTGAGTCGGCATCATCGACTGAAGAGTTATTATAAACAAGATCAACATGCGAAGTTATGAAGATAGTCGAGAGTTCTTCTTCGAAAAACTTCAATGACTCCTCAAATTCAGAACCAGTCTTAACATGCAACCTCACACCACATTCTAATGAGTTTTTCAAAACTTTGTCTTTTCTGCCAGACTCGATCAATGCATTGACCGAGTCTAGAACTTTCGAGACATTATTCCAATTTTTCCTTATCATGTTACCTTCATTCGAATGAGTTTCTTTTTCACCTTCAGTCAACATCTGAGGGGTTGGACTTGAATTATTTTGTACCCAGGTAACGCCATATATGTGAGTTTCTCCTTGCGTAAGATAAGAAGGAGTACATCGCCAAACTTCCTGGGTCAATAGAGGTAAGATTGGAGCCAATAATTTCATGAACACTTTATAATGCTCAATTAAAACGAATTGAACTGCAAGCCTCTTTGGATCACCTTCAGCATAAGTATAAAGAATATCTTTCGAAAAGTTCAAGTACTTGGATGACAAAAATGTATTGATGTATTTCGATATTTCCTTCAACAAGTTCGTGAAATCATGATTATTATACAAGAAACATCCAGTTTCGTTCAAATCGTTGAGTTTCAAAAGAGTTAATTTGTCGACTTTTGATAAAAGTGGATCACAAACTTCACCCAGTGGTAAGTTCGAAAGAAGAAATCTCAAGACGGATCTGTACTTTCTGTATGTTTCTTCAGTGTGTTTCAATATAGTAGTCGAGAGATAAACATCGCTTGTATAATCTGCTGAAGCTGCCCAAAGACGAAGTCCATCAATACCAATACCAGGAATATTTTTTGAGCCTTTGATAACATCACTGGGTTCAATAACATTTCCTAATGACTTGGACATTTTCTTGCCTTTTTGATCCAAGATGAAACCATGAGTGATAATTTTTTTGAAAGGAGGTTGAATTTTTTCTTTGTTCACTATGTCGTAAGCAGTTTTATTCAATAAAGACGATTGGAACCACCCACGATGTTGATCTGAACCTTCTAAATAGACATCGGCTAAATAAGATCTGTCGTGTATTTTTTCTTTCTCCAAAAACTCTTTGATTGTGTTCCAAGATGTGCCTGAATCAAACCAAACATCCATGGTATCTTTACCTTTTTTGGCAACATTAGCCAAATGCTTATGAGAATTAGGCAACCATCTACCTATATTATCTTCTTCCTCAAACCATTCACTTGTTCCAAGAATTTTGAGTTTTTCAATAACAAAATCACAAACCTCCAAAAGTGGTTCTTCGTCAACATATATCATTGGTATTGGAACACCCCAACTTCTTTGCCTACTTACGCACCACTCACTTCTGGTATTTGTGAATGATACTAATCTATTCTTACCTCTTTCAGGAACAAACACTACTTTTTCCAATGCATCAACAGCATGTTGCTTCAACGGACTGACATTAATGAACCATTGATCAGTAGCACGGATGATCACTGGCTTTTTGGACCTCCAGTCATAAGGATAAGAGTGGGTATATTTCAATTCGTTGAACCAAGAACCGTTATCTTTCAATAACTTGATGACTTGTTTCTCTCCACCATATAAAACATTTAATCCAACTAGTTCAGGGATACCCACGTCTGCAGTATATTTACCATCATCATTTACAGGACTGAAAATCTCCAAATTATTTTCAAGGCCAACTATGTAATCTTCATAACCGTGCCCCGGTGCTGTATGAACCAAACCAGTACCCATGGTATTAGTGACATGATTGGCGTGTATTAATTTCATTTCGATATTATTAAGTGGGTTGGTGTAGGTGAGTTTCAAAAGGTCTTCCCCGTTGATAGTGATGGGAGACTGTATCGTGTCAGGGAAAAGCGTCGAGGCAAGAGATTTCTCTGTAATATAATTTGTGTTATCATGAGTCGTTATGGTATACTCCAAATCTCTATTTATGGCCACAGCTCTATTTGATGGTAGGGTCCATGGAGTTGAAGTCCATATAAGAATGTATAACGGTAAATTGTTCACTAATTCTGGTGACAAAATAGGAATTGTATCCGATGGAGATACTTTGAATCTCACATATGCAGACTTTATGGTTCTTTCAGTGTATTCCAACTCACTTTCTGCCAAAGCTGTTTTGTTTTCGAGAGACCAGTACACAGGTTTCTTTTGTCTTGTTACTAGACCTTGCTTGATCAATGATCCAAACAAGTCGAGCTGGTTCAGCTCAAAGCTCTTGTGCATTGTTGAATAGTACTTCCAATCTGTCATTATGGCCATTTGCTGGAAAGTTTCCATTTGATTAGCTATCGCGCCTTTGGCAAGATCGTAGCACTTTGATCTGATGTCAGTATTCGATAACGGTTCCCCATTGGCACCCAAACCCTTAGTTTCCTGTAAGGCCTTGGATTCAATTGGGAGACCATGACAATCCCAGCCAGGCTGGTAAAATACTTGCTTGCCCTTGAACAAGCATTGATGTCTATTTATTATGTCTTTCAATATTTTATTTAATGCGTGGCCCATGTGTAAGCTCCCATTGGCATACGGAGGACCATCGTGAAGAATGAACAAGTTTTCAGTATCCTTTTTGTTGTGGTTTAAATACTGCCAATTGTATAAGTCAGTAGTAACTTTTTGCACTAAATCTTGGATATGAGCCGGGTCCTTTACAGGCTTCAACGGGAAAGTTGTGCTCGGAAGATTGAGCGTCTTGGAGTAATTCTTTGCACCGAGACAAAGCTGAGATAGTCTCATTGAAAACCGTTATCCGTGAGGTTATTTTACCCAGCGCTTACCTTTGGCTGCCCGCTATGACTATAGCTCGCTGTGACAGAGAAAAATTGATCTTGGTGCACTATACCCGGGTAACACCTACGGCAAGAAAATCAGAAAAATTAAATAACTGCTTCAGACCAGACTCGAAGTGCGGGTGATCATTTAGATTTGGTTTAGTTGGCCTAAGTGCCGATAAGCCGATGAGGAGTCACGCATTTTCTTGCGAGATGCCACAAATATGCCAAAAAATGGGTCACCCCTACTCCACTCAATACACCCAGCAAAGATGAGCCAAGTCGAGGAGGCCATCAGAAAAGGAGTTAAGTACGGAGATTTTTTTCTATGGGGTTTCCCCAGTCTTCCAGTTAACTTGCGGGAACCTACAAAGTGCACCAGCTGCCCTCTATATAAAGAAAGGTGTAATTTGAAAATGAGCCTCACCAATAATCGCGCGCGAAGTGTTAACAGGCCACTATGGAAAATGGGGGTGCACTGATTGGTCACAAAAAGTGGAGAAGCGTCACCTACCCGGACAAGAGGGCCGCCCCACATATTATTATTTGTGGTATGAAAAATGGGTTTAAACGCGATGAAGTACTTTCATAAAGAGCAGGATTTGTATAATTCTGGGTGTGCGATGGAGTACCCGGCTTCTCCTTGTTTGAAACAACCGTATTGTCCACTTTCATTTAAATGAGCTAAATATTTCGAATCTCAATTAATCTTAATCTGATTTTGCTTAATTCATATAATTGATTTAGTTATACACAGTAATTAATATTCTTTATTTCGATTCTTTTTTAACATGTCTGCTATCCTCAAGCAAAGAGTTAGATACCAACCATATCTCAATAAGTTGAGAACTGCTGAACAGTGTGTTGAACTTTTCAAAAATGGACAATACTTGGGTTGGTCAGGTTTCACTGGTGTTGGTGCACCAAAGGTTATTCCTACCGCTTTAGCTGAACACGTTGAAAAGAACAACTTGCAAGGCCAGTTACAATTCAACTTGTTCGTCGGTGCTTCTGCTGGTCCTGAAGAAAGTAGATGGGCTGACAATATGATGATCAAAAAAAGAGCTCCTCATCAGGTTGGTAAGCCAATTGCCGCCAACATTAACAACGGTAACATCAGTTTTTTTGACAAACATTTGTCCATGTTTCCTCAAGATTTGACCTACGGTTTCTACACCAGAGAAAAATCCAACGATTTATTGGATTACACCATTATTGAGGCCACTGCCATCACCGAATCTGGTGCTATTGTTCCAGGTCCAGCTGTTGGTGGTTCACCAGAAATGATTTCAGTTTCTGACAAGATCATCATTGAAGTCAACACCAAGACCCCATCATTTGAAGGTTTGCACGATATCGATATGCCACTCAATCCCCCATTTAGACAGCCATACCCATACACTGCTGTTGATCAAAGAATCGGTGTCTCAGCCATCCCAGTCGATCCATCAAAAGTTATTGCTATTGTTGAATCTAATATTGCTGACAAAGTCGCCCCAAACACTCCAAGTGATGCTGTTTCTCAAGCTATTGCTGCTAACTTGATTGAGTTTTTTGAACATGAAGTCAAAAAGGGTAGATTACCTGCCAACTTACATCCTTTACAATCTGGTATTGGTAACATCGCCAACGCTGTTATTGAAGGTTTAGCTGGTGCTTCATTCAAAAATTTGAATGTTTGGACTGAAGTTTTACAAGACTCTTTCTTAGATTTTTTCGAATCTGGTTCCTTAGATTTCGCTACTGCTACCTCCATCAGATTGACTAACGAAGGTTTCAAGAAGTTTTTCGATAACTGGGACACTTACTCCAAGAAATTGTTATTACGTTCTCAAGTTGTTTCTAACTCCCCAGAAATTATCAGAAGATTGGGTGTTATTGCCATGAATACTCCAGTTGAAGTTGATTTCTACGGTCATGCCAACTCAACCAACGTTTCCGGTTCTAAGATGTTGCACGGTATTGGTGGTTCTGGTGATTTTTTGCGTAACTCTAAATTATCCATCATGCACACTCCATCAGCTCGTCCATCTAAAACTGACAAAACTGGTATTTCATGTGTTGTTCCATTTGCATCACACATTGATCAAACCGAGCACGATTTAGATGTCTTAGTTACTGAACAAGGTTTAGCTGATTTAAGAGGTCTTTCACCAAAAGAGAGAGTTGGTGAAATCATTAAGATTGCTCATCCTGATTATAGAGATCAATTGAAAGATTACTTTGACAGAGCTGTTTTCTCCTGTTCTAAAACAAAATCTTTACATGAACCTCATATCTTGAGAGATGTTTTCAAAATGCATTTGAATTTACAAGAAAACGGAACCATGAAATTGGACAGCTGGGACAAAAAGTTTTGATCGCCCAGTCGAAATTTGATGAGATGTTAAATATTCGTTTATGAATCTGTGAATACATTTATTAGATTATTCTCTTATTATTTATTATTATTTATTGAATTATTCGGATTTTTGATGTAAGCTTAATCTTGTAACTACCCCATCGTGAATTTCAATTTATCACTTAGCAAAGCTCAACATTTCCCGAATTGCGCAAGCTGCAATGACTGTTTGGTATTCTGCTTTCCTAAAGTAGCTTCCACATTTAGAATTATACTAGCGTTGAAAAAGCCTCGCCTATGAGGTACTTTGTTATTTCACCAGGGTAATATTAAGGAAAATATCAGAAGCATTACAAAAGACCTTGATAAAGCGCCATATGAAAAATCCGGAATAAAGCACGCTATCACCTGACCAGGCTAGTTACGAGGGTTACGCGTTTCCCTCGCAATAAATTTAAAGATCTCGATAAAAATGTCTAATTAGTAAATTTATTATTTTTTTGAGGATTTTCGCGTTTGTTCTCTGGGAAAGTATGCCTGCCGCACGACCGTTAACCCGACAACCAGAGCTCATGTGCAAGAACTCAGAGACCATCAATTTTGAAGATAGGTGTGGAAGTTAATAATCACGCTGAGAGTATTTTGTGCCAATACAATTCTCAAATTTATTCATCTCACAAAAAGAAGTGTCAATCAATTTTCGTATCAGTTCGCATAATCTGATATACTAGTCATTCCAGCTATTTGATTGATTGTATTGAGAGTTGCAATCTTTTCTTCTTCATCAGATCATCCAAGGTGGGAATTAGTAGAATCCGTTCCTGAAAATTAGCCGCCGTCATTTCTATCCTAATTATTTGTTCCTTATCAATCAAATGATGACCATAAGACTATAAGGCTACAATAGATTTGAAAACTTCCATCATATTGCTGTCGAATACGCACAATTGACTTATACACACTGAAACTTCATACCTGAAACGATCTAGTCATACACAGTACGAATATAAATGGATAAAAGTACGGGAATTATACATGATCCAAAAACTGGGAAAAATCGTATCAAGAATTTCAAGTTATTGAAAAAGCTAGGACAAGGGCAATTTGGGAAAGTGATATTGGCTCAGGATTTGACAAATAAGAAATTGGTAGCCATAAAATGTATCAAAAGAGTCGACAAAGTTCTGATGTTAACAAAAGGTTATGTGAGTCCGGCAGTCAAAATTGAAAAAGAGATTAAAATCATGCAAAAATGTGCTGAGCATCCCAACCTAGTGAAATTATATCAAGTAATTGATGACAGTCATTACGATAAGATTTTATTAATCTTGGAATATTGTAGCAAGGGTGAATTAGACTGGAAAGTGAAGAGGAGTCTAAGTGAAATAAGCAAGATTACAAGAGATGTTGTACTTGGGCTAGAGCATTTGCATTCAAACAAAATAATCCACAGAGATATTAAACCATCAAATTTGTTGATGGATTCTAAGAACAATATCAAAATATCAGATTTTGGTGTTAGTGTCCTTATGGAAAATGATAACAGAGATAGCATAGAGTTGGGTAAAACTCTAGGTACTCCTGCATTTTTTGCACCAGAATTGTGTCAATTTAGTCAACAATTGAATGACAAAGTTAAAAAAGTCAAGATTGATTATAAAATAGATATTTGGTCCTTGGGCTGCACATTATTTTGCCTAGTATTCAATGATTTACCGTTCAACGCAAACACGGAATTTCAATTGATTCAGAAGATTTTGAGAGAAACACCAAGCTTTCCGTCAGTCAATAATACAGATTTTACAAAGAATCCAAAACAATTCGAAAATGTCAAATCACTAATGAAGAAACTTTTAGTTAAGGACCCGAATAAAAGAATTTCATTGAATGAAGTTAAGACAAATCAGTTTTTGATTTATGATTTATCTAGCAAAGATTTGAGATCGTATCAAAATGTTAACAAGAAACTAATGGAAGATCTGTTAGGAAATAGGTTCAGAAACATGTTCAGGTTAATGAGAAGAGAAGATCAGAGATTACTGAAACAATCACCACCAGTCAACATCAACTCAAGCGATGAACCAGAGGTATCCGACATATTGGATAATTATTTGGATTCAAGTGACGAGGAAACTGGTTTTGATGTAGGGACGAATCCTACAAAATTTGATTTTCATGATAATAATGGGGTAAGTATTTATCAACAACAATTTAATGGTTTCAAACCTCCAAATTTCAACTTCAATAAATCCAAAATGTTGAGTAGTAGTTCGAGTTTGAACTTGAACTCATACTTGGCGGACGACAACATTTCATTATCAATCAACACATACAACAACTTGTCAAGGAGCTCTACAAAGTCAACCTCAAACACTGCATATAGAATAGACAAAGATAAAAGGATCAAACACGCCTCCACTTCTAGTTCAAGCTCTAAGTCTTCCACAAATGAAGTGGAAGATCCCATGGAAAAGGACGGCCAATTGCAGTTACTAGATGGACCTGAAATCAAGAAGCGTTTGTTGGAAGAAACAGCAAGGAAGGTACAACTTGGGTGTGATAATGGTGATGATGACAACTATGACGCAGATGATACCATTATTATTGTAGATCCAAGAAGTGATGATGATACTACCCCAATTCAGTCCAAATCCATCTCGGACTATCTAGATAAGTTGAACTAAAATTGCATTATACGATTACTGAAGTATTATTGAAAAGTACCAGATGTTGTTTATTGACTCTAAGTGTATACTACTGATATAGAATGATTCATGATTAATAATTAATAAATAATAGCATTGATAGAGAATCCCATTATGTCCCTGATAATACCATTGATCTGACTCGAATAATATTGTGGATTGTGTAGAACCCTTCATCAACATGAAAATCATCCAACACCCGAAAGTAATAATGAAATATGAAACGTAATCGAGGAAATTAGGTAATGTCTTATTTAAAAGTCTCAACTCCATGACTTCGGGTGTTTACATAAAACACTTGACGCCTGAATTCGAAACACTTTGTGGGACCTCTCAGTGTGCCAAATCGCGACTGTGCTGAATATCATTGGAGGATGTCTACATTTAGTTGATTGTTAACACAATAATTAAGTTAGTTGGCAGCTTGTAGCTGGCCTGTCTCACAAGATTTTTTCAGGTTTTAGTTTCCAGATATAATACAATACCCAAACAAATGGGTAATAACCATATATTGCAGTCTCAAAGCGAAAGGGAAACACAAACGTAAACAGAGCTCAATAGAAAGGTAAATACAAAATGCATCATATAGATAAAGACTAAGATAAGTAAACAATGTAATTGCCACATCCAGAAAAGTGAAATTACCATAACAGAACACAAATAAGGTTATATAATCTATTTCCTCATATCGTCATATTGTATAAAGTTTGGTAGACAGATAAAAGGAAACACAAGTCATCGCTTCACAAGTAGATCCTGGACACTGGAATTTCCTCATTTGGAAAACGCACAACACGCACAAACTGGCAACGCACTGCACACACATACGCAAAGAAGCCCGACCCGCAGGTTCAGTGTGTTACAAGAGGGGCACGGTGCTCGCAACCCAAGTTTAAGCTGCAGGATGTGTATTGCACAAAACCAGTGCCATTTTTTTTTTGCGGTGCGACTTTATTTGAAGGAGAAGCTGATTCTGATACTTAAACTCTGCGTTCCCGCCAGAATATAAAGAGCAATATATCCTGTCGAATCTTTTTTACGCTTTTGATCAGTCTTCTGTCCCTCAAATCTAAGCGGCTAGAGTCAGCGTCTGTACCTCACCAGCACAAAGACTTCCCTAGACTTCACCCTAACTAGTTCATTCTTCTACTACTCCTCTTCATATCATGGACATAGACTCACCTGTATCCTACATCTACAAGGAAAATGACTGTATTTACTCCAGAAATAATAGGAACAGCAGAAACCTCAATCTCAGCATCAACCACCTCAACATCATGAACCAGAAGGGCATTGCTTCCAATTTGTTGAAATTGGCGAACTCCTCTGGTTCCAATACCACTTCAACATCAGCCAGTGTATCCAATTGCGTTATTAACGTAAGCGCCAACGTGAACGCCAACGCCAATTCTATCGCTGCTTCATCGAAATCTGATTCTACATCATTGTTGACTCCTGGCTCAAATAAGAGACCCTTGAGTAACTATTTTGACTCTCCAACGTCGCTAGCCGCTGACTTATCCCAAAACTTTCACATTAAGACAAGTCCCACAGATTTGTACTTCCGCGAGGCATCTCAATTCAACACCGACTCTCCATTGATGAACAGAAAACCATTGAAAGTTATTTCAAACAACAATACATCCCCCAAGTCCTGCAACAAATCTCCGCTCAAACAAAATTCCCCCGATTCCAATGTTAAATCTAAATTGATCACAAAACCAAAAACCAAAAACTTCAACAAATTGATTAGATCAGCTACATTGTTTGAAAATTCAATGTCACGGTCAGTCAACAAAGATTTGGTGGAAGGTTACTTTGTTCCCTCGCCAATTCTTGAGCTTGAGAACAATTTCTTTGACAACAATCCCATAACTAATTTCAATGAGGATGAATTGAGCAATCAAATTTCCAATTCCCCATTACAACAAAAAAGAAGCTCGAAATTGAAAAAGCCTATAAGAAGAACACATTCCATGTATCAGTCTACAAAAGAAATCAATGATACCAATACCTTAGTAGAGAACAATTCCATATTGCACAAAACCTCAATAAAGTCTTTCAAGGTGGAACAAGACTTATTACCAAGAATTCATATAGATGAGTTAATAAACATCACTGAAGGTAAGCACAAGGAACATTTTGATGAATTTGTTATTATTGACTGCCGATTCAAATACGAATATGATGGTGGACACATAGGTGGTGCAGTTAACATTCCTTCAATTGAATTGTTAGAGAAAAAGTTTTTAGAGGATTTGGATGCCCAAACAAAGACTAGAAAGACATTGTTAGTTTTTCATTGTGAGTTCAGTTTGAAGAGGGGACCTCACATGGCTGCTCACTTGAGAAAATGTGACAGATTAATCAACAGTGATAATTATCCTAATTTAACATATCCAGATATTGTCATATTAGACGGTGGGTACAAGAAATTTTTTGATAACTTCAAAACTAAATGTGTACCTGAAAACTATATTGAGATGAACGACTCGAATTTCAAAGAAACATGTGAATCAGAAATGGATAGAATAAGAAGAGATATAAAGTGTATCACAAAATCGAAATCTTTTCATTTTTATAATCACCAAAGATCAAACTCAATTGCAATCACATCATATACGAAGAACTTGAAGATCTTGAAGAGACAAAAGTCTTCGACGTTCAATAAGTTTGATGTTAAATTGAATCAAGTCAGTAATGAAACCAATTTGCAATCACCTACAAACTCAAACTCTTCCTCCTCAAACTCCTCCTCACCTAGATCCAAAAACCATCTTTTGGATATCAAGTTGAAGTCGCATCAAAAATCATTATCCTTTTCAGGATTGATGGCGTCAACTAGAAACTTCAACCCGCTGTACATATCATCTAATTCAAACTTGTCATTGGAACCAATATCAAATAGTCTAGCAACAAACAAAGTACTTGCCAGCGATGAAATAGCGAGCTATTTTGAAAAGCCATCCATACATCCACTTCAAAACAAAAGCAACAGTAGTTTATCAAATTTGCTTTTCAATGAAAAGTATAACTCTTCCAGTTCAACTTCCACTCTATCTAGCAATTCATCGTCATCATCAATCAATACCGGATTTATGTTCCCCTTACCAAGAAAGAATTCAGTAACTAATTTAAATCATATCAGAAATAATACTTCACGTAGATCAAGTATATACAATGTTACGTTATCCAGTGAGTTTGAATCAAATTTTCAGGAGAGTAAAGGAAAAAATGGCATCAAAGGAAGAAATTTATTTAATCCGAAATTTGGCTTCAATGATTAAATATGAAGCAATCATTAAATACCTCTACAATTGATTGCTTCTGATTTCCATCATTGAAGTAAATCTCTCAAATTTTGAAGTCAAATAATATCCTTCTCAAAATGTTTCTTTGGTTGATATACGTTTGCAAAGCAGATTCACTTGTTAATAATTGATAGTCAATAATTACAATGTTATCAAAGTTCATATGTTCAGAGTTCATATACATTTACATATCTAAATCCATTTTCATTTCATGTTAATCAAAGTGATTAGAATTCAATTTTACAGTTTCAAAGGAAACAAAATCTCCACATCAAAAGCTAATCAGAAAAGTTGCATAGGTTGCATATCAGTAATTTAAAATGAGACACTTGGCTTATAGATAGATGTTCTCAGTGAAATCAATAATAATCCTTAATATTTAATCCACTCGATCAGTTCGATCACACACTTGTTCATTTTGTTGTTTCTTTTTTTCATTATTCATTTTTCCATTATTTTATTGGTATAAGTTTTCGTTGAGTTTATCATGCTTGTTGTTTGTTTGTACATCGTGTTTATAAAATATTTATTGCAGTACATTTATTGTTTTTGGGGGTTTATTTTAATAGTTATTCAAATTAATATCATAATCACATTAGTTTTCGTTTAATGTAGTAAAAGTTGCAATACTATCTAGGGTTTGATCTGTTTCCATCTGTTGTAGCATGTTCTGAAATATGTTGTCATATGTAAAGGTATTTCAGATGGCTAAATACAGCTCTTCAAAGATCCTTGTATTTCACGTATAAAGTTTAGGCTATAGCTTATTGCTTCATGTAAATAGTAGACGCATACGACTATAGAAGTTTATTTATGTTGTGTTTGGAGTACCATGCCTAGCTGTGCCTGGCCATTTAAGCTTAACAACATCATCTCTCGTCAACAAACTAAAGAATGTTGCCAGTACACAGCTGTATTTGTGAACCTTGCGCAGACGAGAGCAGTCACGATCACTTCATCGCATCACGTTACCTGTCCAGTATCCGAAGATCAAAAAACTACTTAAAGAAAGAAAGCCTATATCCACTGATCAACCAAATCAAAGCAAGCAAGTCTCAAGTACGGTATATCGTGAGACTTGAGACAAAACTGTTATGACTTGATACTTGTGAAAGATTAACTCACGGTTCGACTTTGGCCAAAACGTTCAAATATGGCTTCGTGTACAGGCGAATCTTTTACATGAACAGCATCCCATACTATCAAGCCATTAATCGTTATATGAATGGGTGGATCAGCTTCAAAGGTTCGCAATGAAACGTTTATAATAGAATCTCATATCGGGTGATCGTGCAATGTGGGTTGAATAATCCATGGTTTATTCGAACCTCTGCTTGTATACACATACCATATACAAATTATACGAACCCTTACTTACACAGGTGACAAATTTAGGCACGCTCGTGGTATCTCTATCAATCAACATGTTGACGAAGTTTACAGTCCAAACATTGGAAAACCTACAGCGTCAATATGTTATACATCTTTTTTCTGAACATCACACAAAATATTTAGTCTCAATCTCTTCTTTCTTCATCTATGTAGTAAACCCAGTAAATCTGGTGGTTCTCTGAAAAATTCCCGATCATGGCTCGAAACCCTATCGAAATAATTTCTTATAGTGGAGTTTATCTTGTAAACAAAGACACTTAAGCCGCGCTGCAAAAGGCTGCAACGATGTTTACTTTTAGTCGAAAGAAAGAGCATCGAATAAATTTCTGAATTTGCAGTTCTATACTTCACCTTTGGCAAATTAAAAGGCTCTCATTACTCGAAACTATTCTATGCTCACCAGCGAGAACCCACCGAGCTCAGCAGCAGTGTCAGAACAATCACTAATTTCATATACTACTCGAACCTCTGACACAGGGCTCGTGATTCATGAAATTCAGCTGCAAAATCAATTCATCTAGTGACATCTTTTATTCCTCTTTGTTTACCTGTTGCCCTGATGTTGGATACAATAATACCATTAAACGAAGAATCTATTTCATCAGACGTTGCAAAATTTCACACACCAGCAATGGTTTAGGTCGTGGACTTGACAGACCCGCGCTATAAACAGGACAACACCTATTCTTCGTTGTCCCACTCACTGGCTCTTGCGTGGTTCGTTTTTGGCACTCACCTCTGTTTTGCACACTTTTCACCTTTTAGTGCGAGCTATTTTCATCGCAGCAGCCAATCGTCGAGTTGATCCAGTGAAGATTATCATTGCGATTCGTTGTTATCGCGATCACTGACGTAGTCCCATCGTATTGATATGAAAACATCAATTGCTGTGAAATTACCCGGTCGTGAAATACTACTAGTGCGTCTTAGATATAACGTATCCACAGGAGGCTTCACACATCGACTGTTTTGTATCCAAGCTGTATAACTAAGCTATACTACAAGTGTTTGAGGGAAAATAATTGAGCCCTATATTGCAGATCAAGTAAAAGAGTAAAAGGACCTCTTCATAATGTATTAAGTGCACTAGCACTAGTGACCTGTGGTGCACTTTGCACATGAGCCATGGTATGAACAGCAGCTACGATATATATACACATATGACCTTTCGGCCCACGGTTCCAATTCTTTACTACTGTTAAAGGACGGTCCATGCATTGAGGCGATGAACCTGCTCTTGTCCTATCTACCTTTGACCAAAAATACCTTAACCTGTTTATCAAAATACAGCTTATCATCATCCATTATATGATCTCGAAGTTTAAAGTGTCTATGTGCTAGTCTTGATCTGTTCCACATTCTTGAACATGTCTTTGATCACGTGTATGATCACTATGTGCTAGATAAATGAGCGAAGATTCCCCTAATATTTGCATCATCAGAGTATGATTTACCAGGTCGGCATCCAATCGTGAAATACGTTGTCTGGCTACAGCTTTTAGTGTTCGAAAATTTAGTACAAACCATAGCCAGCAAACGCTGATGTCTCATAATTTAGACTGTTTGATTGTAGGCTGTTCAATTTAAGACGTGTGAGATTTTGTTCATTGAACCTGCTGGAGTCTATCTTAACCGGAGTAATTATCCCATTGGACAGCTAAAAATAAGTGCCAGTGTTCATTGGGCCTAGATCGGGGCGCGATGGTGCTGATGCTATACATCCCGCAAGTTGTGCACCCAAGGGTAACTTGTGGTCCAACATACCACTGATTCAAGAGAAAATTAACTGTCACTACATAATTTGATACTGAGACAATACTAGACTCTCTTAAAGTTATGCTTTTTAAACATCTTGCACCTAGTGTAGCTCAGCTCCCAGCTCAGTCAAATCTACGCGGGTGCATACGTACTTAAAATTACGGCCTATGATGATCGCATCATCAATTTTACCTTATTTGTAGTCCACAATTTGGCTTCCATAAGTGTCTTCCAACTGGTACTACTCTCCAACTGAACACTCCCTTCCTCTTCGTTCTGTCATGTACACCACCCATCCCCATCGTACGACATAGAATCGGGTACGGGAACAGTAAGGAGGACAGCTTCTTCTTCTACTTTCTTTCCTCACCACTTCCAGACCAATTGCGGCTCGGATTCAAATTAAGTTGGGAATATCTGCCCGTGCCAAAAAGGCAGACAAATTAATGAGCCATATTACCCGTCCTCGCTGTTATCTAAATTAAAAGACATAACCAATTTAACCAGCTAATTTAGATTCTGATCAAGTTCATCACCACTTATTTTTCTAACATTGACCATACAAAATTTGGAAACACCAAGTGTTTTGCAGCAAGCTGTTTTTGAAAAAAGCATCACTCTCATTAAATTTTGGCGTCGCTTTATTTCCTAACATTCCTCATAACATCCAGATAAATTAACATCAAATTGAAATAAAATAAAATAAAATAAAAATAAAATAAATAAAGCAAAGACAGTTAATTGAGTTAGGTTGAATTGAATTGAGTTGAACCATTTGCTTTACATTGGGTTATATTGCACTTAAGGTTAGATACTGTCAAGCAAACATGGAAGATCCACCAATCAATGATATGGATTATGTTTTGATCAATCAATTGTCAAATATAACGCAAGACATTTCAGAGTTTGATTCAATTGAAAATTCCAATTTATTGAATATGAACTTTTTGAACTTGAACGATATCAAAGAGTATGACAACGACTTGAGTGAGTTCAACAACCAGTTGAATCGAGAGTTGAACAAAAACTTCAATTTGGATATGAGTAACAAGATGGCGGATAACCGCATTGATCACGACGTTCACTTCAGTATTGATAGAACAAATACTGCGGGCAACGAAGAAAACGAGTTATTGGATATCAATGATAGAGACTCAATCAATGATTTTGACTTCAACGATGAGATTTTGACACAAGCAACAACTCCAGAAAACTCATTGAACGAACTTCTTTATCCGGCAAAAAATATATCAGCTTCTCCTCCATCATCAATTTTACAAAATGTTCCAAGCAAGCCAACCATATTTTATTATCATGATAAAATCAATCATGAATCTGCCCATCACAACACTCATACTTTAGGCAACGAAGAATCTAACATTTCAAATACAAATACGATAAATCCTAAGCAGTTACTTTCGAACAAAAGCTCAGAAAATTTAGTGAAATCAAATTTGAACAACTTGAATTTCAAGAATGATTTATTGATTAACGACGAGTGTTTCAATGCCATAAGTTACTGGTTGAACAATCAAACAAACGAGATCAGCAAAATTAAAATTCCTATATTAACATCGAATTCGAATATTAACGCGAATTCTAGCATGATTTCAAAAAATATTTCCAAACCAGTCTTGGAAACCAATTCGAGCTCAATAACACCAATTATCACGAACACCAACACATCATCTAACTCCTCAAGCTCTTCTCCGACTACTTCGATAACGACTACCTTGTCGTCAAAGCTCAAGACTCATTTGAGAAGAAATTCCATTCAAATAACCTCAACCATAGATAGCCAATCTAATTCTTACAATATAAGTAAAGATAGCATCAACAAAAAGAGAAGAAAATCAATTTCCGTAACTGCAGCACAAACTTCTGCGGCAGTATTGGCTTCCTCTTCCTCATCATCGACGTCCACATCTCCCACAACATCCTCGGTGCTCAATTCGAAGAAATATGAAGAAGATTTTGACAAACCTTTTAACTGTTCTGACTGTTTGAAGCAGTTCAAAAGGTCCGAGCACTTGAAAAGGCATATCAGATCTGTTCATTCAAATATTAGACCTTTTCATTGTAAATATTGTGAAAAAAAATTCTCAAGATCTGATAACTTGGCTCAACATTTGAAAACTCATAAAAAGTTGTTGAATAATTGAAATTTGACGAGTCAGCTTAATTTGGTATTGTCACTTTTGAGAAGCAGGTTAGTTTTACCTAGTGAAGATAGTACTAACAATAACAATAACAACAAACACGAATACAAGAAGAGAAGCAATTCAAAAATATGTTGATATTATTCACAAAGAAAATTATGATGATGATTGTTATGACGATTTGTACTGGCCCGGGGGTGGTTTATATGGTGGTTTGGAATGAGTTTTAGTTCTACGTTTTTTTTACAAATTCAAATACTTCCTAGTGAGTTATTTTACAAGTGTTGTTGGAAACTGATTTCTATTTGGTTGTGATAAGGTTTTGTTGAACTCTGAGTATTAGGTGGAATTGAAGGTGATTTTTTTGATATTGAATTCAAAATTTAAAATTTTTAAATATTATAAGTTATTCCTTTCTTGTCAACTGGTGTAGTATGGTATATCTGTTCCCAATCCGATGATTACGGCAGATTTATACTACCGTATTGGGCAATAGGGTAGATTGCCATTACGTAATCGACATTCCCAATTGGGAATTAGGATAAATAACAATATCACGTGAAAATATCCATCTGAATTATGTAACTAGTGACATAATATTTCGTTAGGCTATTTTCATATTTCACCCCATTATCGTTTCAGCCCTCTCTTCATTAGCACGTGAAATATAAGTTTATTCTTCCTACTTCTTTTCTTTTTCCTCTCACAATTCATTTTGCAACTTCAAATACCTATAATGAAATAGTGATAAAATTGCTATAATATACTTCATGTATCGTATATCTCCCAGTCTATCAACCGATCGATAATCAAGCAATATAAAGTGTTCGTGACGTAAGCGAGCGAAAGATGAATATCTGTGCAAGGTACTCAGGGAACATAATGTAAATCCTAGATATTCGTCTGATGAAAAGCTCGAGAGTGTGTTTGAAAAAGCTCAAGCTCCCACTTCCAGCATACAAAGTGTACTTTCTATCTAACGCAATTATACCTGAATAGGCCTGTCAAACCTTCAGCAACACACCGTTTTTCAAATTGCAATTCCGTTTCCTGTAAGAGTCCGCTCAGCGATTCAGTCACTATCCGAGCAACCATTAAACAAACGAGGTGGCAGAACCGCCGGGTAAGAGCAACGAATTTCACAATAGAATAGACAGAAAACTGGTGCTTTTCAACAACTTCCAGTCCTTCAATTATTTAATCCATTCATTCTTCTTTTTCAATCTTGTGTATTTGAATTTGCCATTGAGTTTTGAAAGTTTGTTAAAAAGAGATTCAAAAGATATAGGAGATATACCATAATTCCACAATGTCTCACTCAGTTTATCAAACTAATGGTAAGCCTTTGTCCCAGCAAGCCATATATCAACAAAAGTTGAAATATGGAATTTATAACAAGCCTGACAAACCTTCACTTGGTGTTAATTCAAACGCTTCTGATACCGCTGCCTTGTTGGCTGCCATGTCTGACTTAACTGTGAAGCCAGTATATGAGAGAAACATTGCTGAAGCAGCTCAACAGGCGGCTAACGCGTCGCAAACTATAGCTAAGCCAAAATATACAACCAAAGCTGATGTATTCAACAGGTCACATCCAGAGTCGAACACTGCTGCTCTTTCTGTCTATTCTAGCCCTAAACCTGAATACTATTATCATGATATTAGATCTGAACAGGCTCATGTCTCAACCAAAGTCAACTTAGCTGGTCTCCATACCAATGCCACTTCCAACGCCTCTTTATCAATGTCTACCAGAACTGACCCAGAAAGGGATTACAGATCAGGATTGAAAACTTCTGGTTCGAAACCTGATTTCCATATTGGTAAAATCACCGCCATGGCCACCTCAAATTCTACCAAAACGATGGATTCAAGGTTGAACCCAGAATTAGATTACAGGTCAGGTCTCATTACTACAAGTGAATTTTTGACAGATGATGAAGAAAGATTGGCTGCTAATGGAGCTGCTGCATCATTATACAAGAATAGAAGTGGCTCATTTTCAACTACAAGATCCAAGAGTTTTGTTGCTTCTGACATTGTTAATGTTACTTTGATGAATAAGGCCAATGCCCAAGCTTCCGATCGTCTCAAGACCATAAATAGTGAGGTTGTTCGTGATTACAAGAATCAAGCCAAATTATATGCTGGTGCTTTATTGATCGCGCAGCAAAATTCCGAGCTTAGACAACAGAGCTATGGTAAAGTTGATTTAGGCGGTGGCTTGACAATGAGTCCGCAGGAATTACATGCATTGGCTTCAAAAATTGTTAGACCAGTTTTAGCTGACATGGACAACAAAATTCAAGCGCAACGTGAGATTGATTATCAAGTAGCTTTAGAAAGAGAAGAGCAAAAACAAAAGCACAAAGAATACAAACTCCGTGCTGCAGAAGCGAAGTTGAAATTGAAGGAAGACAAAATCAAAGCTAAAGAGGAACGTAAGCTCAATCATGAAAACGACAAGAAGGAAGCAGAGCTGAAAGTTTCGGAATTCCAAAAATTGAAAGATCAAGAAGTTGTAGATGAAGAATTGAAAACCAAACAGCAGGAAGAAGAACACAAAGCGATTCAGGATGAATTATTGAGCAAGAAACAATTTGAACAAGAAAGAATCGAATCGGAGGAAGCTGAATTAATTGCTGCTAGAGAAGCTGAATTGAAGGAGTTGCAAGATAACAAAACTTCTGAAATAAAGCCAGTTTTGGACGAATTAAAAGTTGAATCTGCGAAATTGAAGGAGTTGCAAGATGCTAAGGCAGAATTAGTAACATTCCATGATTCTGAAAAAACGAAAAATGATGAATTGACTGCCAAACATGAGCAATTGACCTCTTCCATAAAAACCACCGAAGACAAAATTTCACAGTTACACAATCATTTAGAGCAATTAGGAACCAAGGAGGTTGAGATCGAAAACAATCATAACAATTTATCAAAAGAAACTGAGATTAAATTGAATGACTTGGAGGCTCAATCATCTGATTATGACAACAAAATCAAGGAATTGGAAGCAGAGAAGAAAACTCAGTTAGATTTGAAGGCTTCTAAGAAAAAGGAGATTGATTCTCAACTTCAAGACAAGTTGAGAGATGAGCGTAAAATCAATAACGCCTTACCTGACCACTTAAAGAAAGAGATCAATGAATCAAGTATTTTGGATACTTCAGATGTCATAAGTTTGCCTCCAGTTAAAGAGAGTAATTTTGCGCCTGTCAAAGTAGAGGAGCCAAAGGCTGCTCCAAAGGTTGAAAAACCTTCCCAGAAAGTGACTACATCTGCTCCTGCTTCAGGTAAACCAGCTGTTTCACCAAAAAGAAACGTTGCAGCAACAAAACCGGCTTCTCCTGCTACAACAAAGTCACCAGTAAAAAACTCGACTGCAACAGCTAGTCCTGCTTCACCAGTGTCTCCTGAAAAGAAGAAAGGTTTCAGAAACAGATTTTCTAAGATCTTTTCAAGTGATGGTGGTGTTAACAACACCACAGGACCAACTTTGTCAAATGGAGCTCGAGCACCCCAATCGGTAGCTAGCGCAGAAAAGCTTGTTCTTCCTAAAAGCATCAAGGCTACAAGTGCAAAAGAAGAATTAGATGAAAATGAGGATTTTGATGACTTTTCCATCAACGAAGGTCAAAATAAAGGAGGACTTTTCAAGGAAGAAATTTGAATGAGCCAGAGAGCCAACATTTGCTCGAGTTGTCAAGGCGAGCTTCATTCTTTAACTATTGATTTTTGATATCTGCTTCGTATCGTTTCGTTTGTGTATTTCTTGATTTAACTTATAAATTGTACCAATTACTTCATTTCTAACTTTTGACATTTTTAGTTTCTTTTTGTGAGTTCACATACGTGATATTGAAATTAATTTTACAAGTAAACGTTTTTGTTTTGGCAGCTTTTATTTTTTGAAAATTTAAAAGTTTTTTTTATGATTCATTTCTTTTGTTTTTGTTAAATTTTTTCCTTATTCAATTAGTTCAAATTTCAAATATTTTATAGCTGTTTCGAATGAAACTTTCACTAGTAGTCTGTTAAAATGAACCCAACACATGTGAACATTCACTTATATTTTCACGATTAAGCTCTCTTCATTCTCTTCATCAGGCTCTCCTTAACGTATGTGCAATATCCATACTTTATTTTTTTTTCATGTCGATAGATTGGGCCTCAAGTGAGGTTGCAGGATTAGTTACATAATATTTAACAAAATACAAACAATAATGGAAACCGAACAGTGAGATCAAATGGGCCAGAATGAAAACTAAGTGAGAACATAAAATCAATGCTAGAGGAGAGTCTTTATACGTAACATTTTTAAAGAGTCTAAAAGTACTGGAAAATGGAGTTAAATCTAGAACAGCTAGCTGCTTTCATATAGTATATTGAAAATACTACTCACTACTGGCCATCAACATCTCGAAACATGTAATTGAAAAATAATAATGTAGGCTACCCTACATTGGCTAAAACAATTTTAAGGAACCTTTGTTATCTCTCTTCGTAGTCAACCAAGAGCATTGTTCAAAATACAATCAAATTCAGTTGGTACATCTATTTCCAGTCTTTTTTCATGAATACATAACACATTTTTCTGCTGTAGCACCTACTCCATTACAATGATCGATAACGTAACCTAATCTTACCCATGGACTCAAAGTCGCAACCTTATTGATTTTAGACAGAGCCAAAATTTATCAGCTAGTAAGTTCTACAGGAGGTTTATTTTTGCCCTCAAATTTGAAAACTTGGTTTTCAAATAGTGATTCTTTGAGGTACCAAAAATGCAATTTGACAGCCATAGTGTGTGGATAGAATCTATACCACTCAAATATACAGTAGCGCAAGGGTCGCCATTACCAGAAGCTTGGAATCGTCTCAGTAAACTCTCACTCTTGTCGGTAAACGATTGCGCAACCTTAACAGACGATAATGAGGTTTCAAGCTAATCAATTGAGAAACTCTTTCCCAGATCAGTCTATATCAATTGGTTTCAAAGTTTTGAAGTGTAAAATAAAGAAGCTCCAGAGTTTCTGGGCATCTATCTGCACCTCTTTCGTTTTAAATCTAGCGCTACTCCATATTAAGGTCATACTAATTTGAGTGGTCTACAATTAAGACACGTTTTGGAGTAACCACTCAAATTGTCTACATGATCTTTGGCTGGCATATTATTTTATGATCAAATACCAATTCTCAAACTTATGTCAAAAAAGACGTACGACAATTGACTCTGGTTCCAAATATCAGATTTATTCCTCACAGCAGAACCAATAACTTCTTTGATCAAAAAATTGTCATTCTGAAAAAAATGGAATGGCTCAGCACTTCTTCAGTTGGCACGAAGAGTTTGGACTCTGTCAAACTAAGACGGAGAACAATCACCATCACTAGAACAAAAAATCACCCTTCTAGGTACTTGGTAAGCGAGTGCCACTTGGAATGTGCACTTTTGAGTCACCGAATGATTGAATCTAGCGGGATTTATCAATTGTAGAATACTGTATACGATCGAGAGGCTCTGATGTGAAAACTGTGCAACAATTGATAGTGATTTCATTGTGGGAAGCCGTACGGAGGTTAAACTCCATATGATACAACTATGTTCGTATGAACAAAAATTAACGCCATCGATGTTGCTTATGATAAATAATGACAAATTTTTCGCTCAGCTGGACTCTTGGGAGCAATTACTAAGAGCAATGGCATTTGTAGCGAGTAATGGCTCACGTTGGTAATGTGGGATCTAGATTAAGAGTGATACAAATACCTCGTCATTTTATGTATACATTTCCGACAGCGACTAGCCTATGACAAATATAGAACACCGACGTGGTGTACATTTTCCACCCTATTATTCCACTCTGCTAAACCATACAAAGCGCCAAATATTTAGGAGATATGAGTTGTCACTCCAATCTCCCTACCTGGTTCCAGCTTTTGAGCCTTTATTACGCTCGGACTCCGGTCCCTCGAGACAAAAAGATGTTGCGCCCGGTCTCCAAGACAGCAATTAATTTTGGTAGAGTCAAGACACTTCCGGTAACATAACAAAAGCTTCGGCCACCTCTACTCGAGACATATTCGGTCCAACGTGATAACATTTGTCACTTATTTGACAGCTCAACTCTACTCATTGCAATCCGGGAGCAAAGCCCACCGAGATAGCAGCGGCCTGATAATTTGACTACAGTTGGAATAGCAGGTCGCAAGCGGGGGTAGTTTCCGGTCGGGACAATTCTTGATAGGCGCTATTAAAGGTGTGTGTGTGTAAAAATAAATGATATATGGCACCAACGCTCATCGTGTCACAAAACGCTAATTATGGAGTAAAACACTTCATTAAAATCACAAACAAGGATAATTGCAAGGCGACCCCGATGTCACGAATCCATCAAATCACTCTCTTTCCAACACTATGGCATGTTTGCCAACTGTCACTTGAGATCAACTTCATGGAAGTTATCATTACTTCCAACAATTTCACCATATTCGAACCACCGGTAACCGTAAAATGCCTGTCTAACACAAACCGGCTATCTATCTCATCGCTGGATCGAGTCGTAGATTTCTGAGAAACACCTACACTTGTGCGGCTCGCGCGAAGACTAAACTAGTATACGCCAAATAACCTCCATGTTTTCAAGTTCTATTTTTGCGTTCTCTCATATAAATAATGAGCCTGCCGCCCAGTTCGTAGCCCCATAATCTCACTCAAATATTCAAATTTTGTGACCATTCATCTCTAGATTTGGTGCATAAGCCAAAAGAATACATTTGAACGCAGAAGATATTTAGACGCCCACAACTTTGTTTCTCCATTTTAAGCTACAATTGGATCTCTATTTACACCTGATCCTCCACCAGGTCACAAATTGCTTAATTGAAATATTCCAGGTGAAAAGTCATCTATATCAAAAGTAAACGGAAATTATCGCTTGTGCTGCAAACATGTTCAATCCAAGTATCTCTTCCCTCACATTGAATCCCACTGCTAATGGCTCTGGCTCCTTCAGAGGTTCAGGCTACATCGACGTGCCTTTTTCAGGAAAAGAAGACCAATTCGAACAGGTGTTGGACATCATAGACAAAACAGGTTTCATCCCCGAATCCTTGATTGAATTGGAAACCAAATGGTTTTATGAATCACTTGGGATTGATGACATCTACTTCTCAAGAGAATCAGCCGCTGAAATCGCTTCCCATATACATGCGTTGTATTCTGCTAAAGTTGACGCATTTGCAAGAGGAATCTCAGACCAGCCTGTTATTCAATACAAAAGAGAGGCTGATGACCATGCCGTTTATTTCGACACATCTGCTCCAGGTTCTGAGGATTACTTGAAAAATCGCTTTGAAGAAAGAATTGATTCTAAGTATATCGATCCTTCTTTTGCTGATTTGAGCTATCGTCTTGAATCTTTCACAGCTCCATTGAATGTGGCTAAAGACCCAATCTTGAAAAGTGTTTTTGAAAATAACAACTCGATCATAGATCAGTTTGTCAGATGTTATTTTGTTTACAAAAACCATTTCAATATCAACAAGATTGATTCTAACGAAACCGATTTGAAACTAATCGGTGATACAACCTTCTTAAAAATCGCATCGCCTAACACGATTGAGCTCTACTCTGAAATAATGAAAGAAGTTGTGAAAACCACGGGTCCAGTTATAAAGCATTTTGCTATCCAAGATTCACGTGAGTACAGAGTCGTTATTGGTTACAGACAAAAATCTTCTTCTAAATACAATTCTGCATTAAGTGATTTGGCTGACTACTATAAATTGAAGACTACCCGTAAGTACGTTGAACAGTTTGCCAATGGAGTAACTATCATTTCAATGTATTTAACTCCCCAAAATGAAAAAGACCTTCTGAAACCTATCGAGTTATCAATATATCAAGTTATAAAGGAAGCATCGTTGTTATACACTATTCCACATAATTTCTTTCACGAAAGATTTGTTAAAGCTGAATTGTCCTTACAAGAAAGCATATATGCTCAATGTGGAGTGATATTTGTTACTCATTTCTTGAATAGATTGGGGCCTGAATACAATAAGTTATCTGCTCTATTGGATCCTCTGAAATCAATCCAGCATGCCGAAGTGTTACAAAGCTTGAAAAACAGATTGAGATCGGAGACTTTTACTCAATCTTATATCCAAGAGATTTTTGATGCCCAAAGGGAAATTGTCAGAAAATTGTATCGTCAATTTGCCGATGTTCATTATATACAATCCTCAATGGAGAAAACTTTGTCATATCAAAGATTATCTCAAATAACTCCTGTTGGTTCCAAAGAAGATTTTGAGAAGCTTTTGAGTCGTGAATGTTCACAAAATGAGCACCATGTGTTAGTACTTAAAGCTTTATACGAGTTCAACAAATCGATTTTGAAGACCAACTTTTATACACCAACAAAAGTTGCCATATCATTCAGATTGGACCCATCATTTTTACCCAAATCAGAATACCCTCAAATCCCCTTTGGAATGTTTTTTGTGGTTGGTTCTGATTTCAGAGGTTTCCATATTAGATTCAGAGATATAGCTAGAGGGGGTATCAGAATTGTTAGATCTAGATCTTTGGATGCTTATCAAGTGAATGTCAGAAACTTATTTGATGAAAACTATAATCTTGCTAGTACTCAACAACGTAAAAACAAAGATATACCCGAAGGTGGTTCTAAGGGTGTTATATTGTTGGATACAGGTATTGCCCAAACCAAGCCAAAAGCTTGTTTTGAGAAATATATTGACTCCTTGATCGATCTATTGATTGATGAAGAGATTCCAGGCGTGAAAGAGCGTTTGGTCGATTTGTACAAAAAGCCTGAAATATTATTCATGGGCCCCGATGAAGGTACGGCTGGTTACGTTGATTGGGCTACTTTACATGCTAGACAAAGAGGTGCTCCTTGGTGGAGATCATTTCTTACTGGAAAATCTCCTGAAATAGGTGGTATTCCCCACGATGAATATGGTATGACTTCCCTTTCTGTCAGAGCTTTTGTTGAGAAGATTTATGAAAAATTGAATATTGATGACGCATCTATCACGAAGTTCCAAACAGGTGGTCCAGACGGTGATCTCGGTAGCAATGAAATTTTATTATCTCGAAAAGAGAAGTATGTCGGTATCGTTGATGGTTCCGGTGTTATAGCCGATCCCAAGGGTCTTGATAAGGACGAATTGAAAAGACTCGCCAAAGAAAGATTGATGATCGAGCATTTCGATAAATCGAAATTGAGCAGCGGGGGATATGTTGTTTTGGTTGATGATGTTGATGTTACTTTACCCAATGGTACCGTTGTCACCAGTGGTGTTGCCCTTAGAAATACATTTCATTTGAAATTGAAAGAATTGTTTCCAAATGGTATTGACTTGTTTGTCCCTTGCGGTGGCAGACCAGCAGCTATTGATACCAACAACGTCAATAGCTTGATAGACGAAAATACGGGTCGTTCAATCATTCCATACATTGTCGAGGGTGCCAATTTATTCATCACCCAGCCCGCCAAAATAATATTGGAAAACGCTGGCGCAATAGTTTTCAAAGATGCCTCTACTAATAAGGGTGGTGTTACGTCTTCATCTTCAGAGGTTTTGGCTGCTTTATCATTCGATGATGATAGTTTTTTGAAGAATATGTGCATCGGCAAAGACGGTTTTAAACCTCAATTTTATCAAGATTATGTTAAGGAAGTCCAGAGAATTATTGTTTCAAATGCTCAGTCTGAATTTGAAGTCTTATGGCAATTGAAAAAAGAAACTGGTAAATCATTCAGTGAGTTATCAGATATATTATCGGTTACTATCAACCAGTTGGCTGATGAATTAGCATCGAGTAAAGAGCTATGGGAAGATGATATCGAATTCAGAAATGCGGTTTTGCTCAAATCATTACCAAGAATCCTATTGGACGCCGTTGGTATAGAAAACATATTGAAAAGGGTTCCAGTTGCTTACCTCAAAGCTTTATTTGCTACACATTTGGCTTCCTCATTTGTCTATACTAGAGGCATAGATTCTAATCCTGCTAAATTTTTAGAGTTTATTTCCTCCATAAGGAAGCAATTTGCTAACAAGGGTCTCCTCGTTTAGCGAAGCAACTCTAATTGATATTATTGATTTGTTTGATGAGATATTCAATCGTTTATTTTTACATACATATTTTTATAACTTATGTTTTCGTGTTGGTGACTATCATCTGTATTTTTTAGTTGATTTGAACTTAATGTAACAGTTTTGGAATTCTTCGAATTAATTATACATAACAAATTCCCAGGATTTTTCAAGCGACATAATTGTAATAGCGAGAAAATCATTCGAATTTATTGCTTTGCACCACCTTCAATCAACCTTTGTTCAGCTTCTCTTCTCAATTTATCATCTTCGTAAAATTTTTCTCCAAAGTGATCGATTATGAAAGCGGTAACAAAAGTTGAGCTTGCAATCCACATTCTCATCCTGTATGGCAAGGCATTCCACTTGGTAAACAAAGACTTCAACATCGTCGATGTGCAAAACCTTTCTTGTAATCCAGCGACTGACTAATTGATGTACAAGACGAGAGCTTTGTATTCTTCTTGAACATGTGAGAAGAGAAATAGATGTGTCGAAGGCGGGTAACTGCAATGTGTCTATGTAGCGCGAGATCAAATTCTCATGGCTCTTAGAATCTAGAAAAGATCATTTCATCCTAAGAATGAAGAGTTTACAGAAATCAGATATGGGGTTGGGGGTGAGTTTGGCAATTAAATGTAGAATGTTTTCCTTCAATATGTCTATCATCTAAAAATGCCGATAAGATAAAAATGTTTATCGTAACAATGGCTCAAAACCACACATTGCGCGCAGTTACAAATTTACTCATAAAGAAGATTTTGTTGATCAGATTTGCAAGCAAAAGCTGAGAGTTGAGATATAAAATCTACCTAGATCTATTATTGCTTTGCATAATAAATCCATCACATTGTGGATAACAGTGATCACATCACTTCCCAATTTCCTGGATACATTGAAGAACGAATAAATTGACTGAACTTTTACACGCCTTGTGCTTAGGACTAAGCAAGTCAAGTTCTTTTATTGCCAAAGCATACAAAAATGAGCGCTTCTGATGATTCATCTAGTTCTGATGCTCCCACAATTTACAACAATGATGCTTCTGTGATTCTGGGTAAAACGGAGGCTTTTCATACCGCTACATCCCATCCATCCCAGATAGATCCAAAGACGAATACGAAGTTTAAGTCCCAAGATGAAGCACACTCTTATCAATTGCTCTCAGGTGCTCACGATACCAATCGATTTCATGGTAAGTTGCGTTTGTCAGAGCTGACAGAAAATGAACCATCTGAATCGACGCCTTTATTGAATCAATCAGCCGCCAACAGCCCTACCTTCTCGAATAGAAGTATCGCCATGCCTATTCAGGAAGTTTGGTCTATGTATACGGTGTTGTCCTATATTTACAACTACGTTTCGAACAAACCGTATGGAACGCTGACTTTTTTGGTCATAGTGACGTTTGTGATATTGAATAGCTTTTTTGTGGTGTCTAACTTGGAGACAGCCGCCAAACAAGCTGTCAGCATTTCCGTCGATAGTGTTTCTATTCTAGATTTGAACGACAAAGGGGTCACTTATCATGTTTTAGCGTACGTTAGCTTTAGCTATCAAAACATATCCAACTACTACCTCAAGTATTTATTGAAAGCTGGTTCGCTTGTGATAGGGGGATTGACTACCTATTCAAAAGAAAACATCAAAATTTTTGTCAGTCTTCCAAATGATTCCTTAAGACATGTACTTAATATAGATCTACCAAAAATAGATATGGATTTACTTGAAGATCACATAACATTCATTGACATAATCCATGATGCTGAGATCATAGAGTCAAATGCTGCTATTGTCTTAGACAGAATGATGGAACTGCTCTCAAAAGAGGTGAGTAATGTATCTGTTGAGTTACGTGCTATTGGAAATTTACAGCTTCAAAATAAGTATATGAACTTAGGCAACCATGAGTTTGATATCACTGAAAAAATTCAATTAAACTACAGTGGATTACCTGATTTTGCAATTACTAGAGTATTAGTCGAAGAGACTGATGGTGGTGCGGGCATCACAACTGATTTGGAAATACTTGTTGAAAATGATTATCCTTTGGACTTTTCAGTTCCTAGTATTGATTGGGAATTTTACCTTGAAGGATGTGCAGAAAGTGACTTAATTAAAGTAGGAACAGGAAATTCTGATATTTTGGATTTGCGTCCTCTCTATCCTATCATAGCTAAGATAGAGTTCGAATTTCCCAAATTGAGCCAAGAATGCCTAACTTTATGCTCGAATGGGTTCTCTCCCTTGGAAATATGTTCTCAAAAGGTTTTGAACGAAGAAAAAAATTTGATTTATGTAAAAGCTGCTGATAAGCAAGGTAGTGAATTGGCTAGTTGGTTTTTGTACATTCTATCAAGAAGGGCTTTACCCATACCGATGATTATTCCCTTGGACGTCAACGATGATTATTTGAAAAAGAAAAGCATAAACAAATTGGCTATTGACGTACCTAAAAACGCAATTGATACTGCTATCATAAATTCAAACTTATCGATAATAGCGGATAGACCTCTGGGACTCAATGTGTCTTTAGATGTGCCAAAGTTCAAAGGTGATGTATCTATACTAGTTGATGAAAAAGTCGTTGGAATTGCCAAAATGGAAAACTGGCAAAACTCTAAGCTCTCGATAACAGATGAGATAATCGCCAATATTTTGCTCTATGATTCAAAGTTTGTTGTTCTTGAGCCAACCATAATAGGAGAGCAGATCAACTCGTTTTTGTGGGGAAAAAACATCACGTTCGAATTAGCTGCGAACTTAGATTTGGAGCTACATACTCCCATACAACAGTCCGTTCTACATGGCTTGAAAAAGGCTATTCTGATGACTCTTCCTGGATCATCGGATATATTGATGAATATCAGCGCTGTGATCCATGACTTGAGCTACGTTCATTCGAATACTGAATCATTACTGCTTCTGATTTTGTGCGAGATACTAAACCCTGTTAACCTAGACATTTCGTTGAATGGGGTTGATGTTTTATTGAGATATAATGACACAACCATAGGTCATGCTAGCATCGACGAATTGAATCTCAAACCAGCTGATTTTTCTAACGTCAGTATATCATTACAATTAGGGTCTGGGTTTTCTGGCTCAAACTTTGATGACGAGGAAGCGAAAGAAAAACTAGAGGGTATGTTGAGCAACTTTTTATCGGGTGATGAGCCAACTATACAAATTAGTGGCTATAATAATAGCATCAAATCGTCAAGCATATTATCCACTTTGATGTCAGAGATATCCGTTGATACAAAGGTTCCAAATTATAGATTTGACCACGAACAGTCTGACTCCATGGTCAGCTTGGAGGGACAGCAGCAAACAGGATTCATTTTAGATGCTACAATGCACATTATGACATCTGATGTCGAATTCACAGTTTTCAACCCATTCTCGAATGCTGAAGTGATAATAAATATTTACAAAGGGGAAGCCTACTATGAGGACACAGTTTTAGGGCGCATAGAGAAACCAACGTTGCTTTTGATTCCACCTGGTATCTCTACAACACCCCGTATCCCAATAACATACGCCACAGGTATCGGTGGGAAGATATTGAAAAAGGCCATGAATGGGAACTTGATGGTTCAAGGTAGGGCCGTCTTCAGATTTACGATGGCCGACTATGAAATGGATTTGTTGTACAAGGGAAAGGGTCTCGACACGAAAATCAGAATTTAAAATAGCATAGCATATAGCATACAGCATTTATTGCCGGAAGGTTGGGGTGCTTCTCGATATTTGATAGTCTCTTCCCTGCCTTCCAACACCCATTTTGTCACGTTGCTCATGGAAATAGAAATTGCATAATTTTTTTTACAACTTTGAGCCTCTCCTACATTATAAGGTTGTAGTGAATTTGGATCATAGGCTACTACGGCTCTCATCATTAAGAGTGCGCTCTTTACTATTTGTACAGCATGGTGTTTGTCAATACTGTATATAACACTGGACACACGGAATAGGTGTCGAGTCTCGAGATCTGGAACGTCGGACTCGAGAGTAAACAAACAAACTTCTTACCCGACTGAAATTACAGTCGAATCTCTTTTCTTTTGGGGAAAGAAATTCTATAATTAGGATTTATATCAGCTCAACACACATTTATTTTGATGTATTTTGGTTCATCACTCTCGCTTTTCATTTTCTTTTAATCAAGATATCAATTAGTACAAAATGCAATCCTCTCTTTTGAAATTATCTGGTTTAATCGCTTTGGTCTCACTCATCCAACCTGTTGTTTCCACCCCACCAGCTTGTTTATTAGCTTGTATCTCCAAAGTCCAACAATCATCTGCTAATTGTAATGGTTTGAACAGTGTCAGCTGTATCTGCTCCAGCGATGGTGCTGCCGTTGAAGAATGTTTGACCTCAGTCTGCCCAAACAACAACGCTGATGATGCTATCTCAGCTTTTAAGTCAGCTTGTTCTGGTGTTGGTGCCTCCATTAGCGCTTCTTCAAGTGCTTCTTCAAGTGCTTCCTCAAGTGCTTCCTCAAGCTCATCCTCAAGCTCATCCTCAAGCTCTTCTTCAAGCTCATCCTCAAGCTCTTCTTCAAGTGCCCCATCCAGTTCTTCATCTTCAGTTGAATCAACCTCCTCATCCATCATTTCCACCTCCTCTACACCAGTCGCTCCATCATCATCCGCTGTCCCAACCTCAACTTCTTCCTCCGAGGTTGAAGTTTCTTCCACTGCTGAAGCTCCATCTTCCTCTGCCGAGGAGATTGTGACAACTTCCGCTTCTGAAACTGCCGCTCCTACAACTGTTGTCACTTCTCTTGCTCCATCCGTCGCAACCAGTGAGTCCGCTACTGCCTCATCTATTGCTTCCGTTAGTTCACACTATGTCGGTGGTGCTTATGCTTTAACCGCTCCAGTAAGTGCTCTCTTAGGTGCTTTGGCTATTGCTTTACTTTAAGTTGCTACAACTCCAAACAAAAGACTTTTATTTCGTTAATTATTTTTGGGTTAATTATTTTTGAAAAAACTAAAATTCTATAGCTTATGATATCCTCTTTATGCATAGCTGAAATTAGACTGTTATTTTGGTCAAATTAGAATCAAAAGCATAAACAAGATGCTGTGATCATCAAAATAGTTTAAAAATCTATCTATTAATGCCAATAATTAGATTAGATATATATGAATACCAATTTTGCAAATTTTGTTTCAAACGTAGCTGTTTCCAAAAAAACGAAAACTGTACGCCTAACACTATTTAGGAGGCTTTTTTTTTTCTAGCACCGGAATCGATCGAATACTATTCAAAACAAGTAAACGATCTTTCAAAAATGACACTTGCTGAACGAAGCAATTATATCATTTCCGTGACCGCTGGCTTTTTCGTAAATATTTAGAGAGAATTTATGAAAAGATAGATTTCGTATCGTCGTTGCTAAATTCGAATGTTACATTACAACGCACAATCACTGTTTCTTTTGAATGAATTTTCTCACCTGAAAAAAGACATCTAAAAGAACCAGTAAACTGATCGAAAGCAAAATGTGACACAAGATCATCATTAATAATTGCAAATTGCATGTCAGGGGAAATCAAAAATTATAAGACCCACACCTTCCGAAGAAGGTTGACAAACATATGTGCAGCGCTGTGCAATGCCAACACAAATGTCTGGCCACGAGGTGTTCTTGATCTCCTGTGACGTCTCAAGGTAAGTATGAAGAAAAAAAGTAAAATAAACAAATAGGGATGGGATCCGACTGCTTATATACTTTTTGAAAGGAGGGTAACGTAATTACTTGCGGGTAATATGAAGTTCATTACTATCAGGGCTGCTAAAAGGGACTTTCTGACATAGTAAAGGTACCATACAACTCTCTCGTAAGGTTGACTACAGTAATTGCGAAATATACACTCTATCATTACATGTTCTTTCATACTTTGATCTCTTCCCAAATTGCGGCACGAGGAACAGTCGTACCAATATTCCTCAAAAGCACATATTTTTTCCTATTTTCTTCATCTCGTGCGTACTCTGCGTCAATGCAACCAATGCCCGTACCGTAGCCTTCATTCAAGTTAAAAGTACCACTAGTGACAAATCCAATAAGATGCTCGGGGGATGGAGAAGTTAAATGGCCCGCCTCCTCGTTGATGGGTTTTTGACGTATCCAAGTCAGATATTCACTTTTGGGGATTCTATAGATTCTCGCACCATCTTTTGGATGCCCCTTGTCAACTAGTTTTAAACGCACTTGAACAACGGGGAGCGGATCAAGAGGTACACTATCTATGTTGAAGCTGACATCTTTCCTTTTACTGTTGTGAAGTTTGATGGGAATTGATGGTACCTCACCTCTCGCTTTCCTTTCTTCATCCAATAGTTTAGCTTGTTCAATCAATTGAAACAACTCAGCTACTGAATGGCCATGTTTTTTCATATCTTGCAAAATTGAGACTGTTTGGTCATCTTTCATTACTGTGTCGCCATCACAAGTCTCGCCACTTGATTTGTAATCTTTATTCAGGTAAACCTTGAGGCCATATCTCAACAACTGTAAATACCTCCAATCACAACCAAAAAAATTACAAATTTCCCCTAGTTTTTGAAAGTTTATTTTTGTATTGGATGACTGCTTGTCATACTTCTTGCGCATATCTTGGATTTTGAAAATTTCCTCATTATAACCTTGTGGTAAGAAAGGAAAGTCTACGGGATAAGTTGGCTTATAATTTTCAAAGTTTAATTGATGCATTTGATTCAAGCCTCCCACAACCGCAGTGTGCTGCTGGTTCAAGGTGATCCAAAATGGTAAAACCCAAAACCAAGGTAACACAACACACCAGTTGTTGACGGTGGACAATTTCGTAATAATTATTGGTATTAGCGGGTCACGATCGGTTGGTTCAATTGGTGCGCTAAGTTTGGTTCTTCTTTTGGCTAACTCTTTGATTGAGGGCTGATTTTCGTATGTTTTATTTCTTTTCAAAGGATCCATCAACTTTTCCAAAGCGTCAATTGATATATAATGATCTCTCGAATTATCATCGTTCATATCAATGACAATATCGTTCAAATTAGATTGATAAAATGGTGGATTTGTAGGCCTGGCCCACAAGCGGGGATCGTGTGCCAAAAAGGAGAAAGTTGCACCTTCCGGTATGCTTTTGTTATCAATAAAGGCACTTGCTTTGAACCAATTAGAGATTGGATCTGATGATTTATTCTTTGTATCTGGATGTAACATTTTGCTCAACATTATGAGTGATCCCGGCCCTGATAATTCTATACTTCCCAAAGCGTAACGACAATCTTGAATGGATTCATCTGACCCTTTTTGAGTCAAATTATTCAAATGATCGAAAAAATCCTCATATAGCGAAGGATGAAGTCTAATAAGTATCTTGCATTGTTCTGGAAAAACATATACCAAGCCAGTTCCAATTAATTTGTTATCAATATAAAGCCAGTTATCGTAATTTCTAAGTCCTTTCAATATTTTCGGACTTATTCTCTTCTTGTTCAAAATTTTTTGTAACATTTCAAGAATCCTTTCTTCGGATTTCAAATTCAATATCAAAGAGTTGAAGTAGGAAGTATCATATACAATGGCCGCATTGTTCAATTTTGAAGTTCTGTTTACCAACTTGAAACATTTTTGTGAAGGTTTCAAAGGAATCTGATAACCATATCTTTTGATGAGATGAGCTCTCTTTGCATGCCATATATGTGTGGGCAACCAAACAAAATGCTTTTGTCGTTTGCAATATTTCAAATTACCCCTTGGGGTATCGGATAACGCATTGATGCCTGTTATATCGTAAGAACCCACCGTATTGTTGATTGGAGAAAGACTGACATGTCCACTTTGAGCTTCAATTGCTTTGATTTCTTGCTGTAAAAACTTTATTTTCTGCCTAATTTTTAAGTCACCCATACTCTGAGCTGATGTTGGCAAATACTTCAATAATTTTAGCTTTGAGCCCAATTTGAGTAAGCTCTTGGTTATTTTGATACGATACAAATCTCTTCCTCTACTAGATTTTTTGTTCACGATAACACCGTTGGTTGAGTTCTGCATCTCTCTGATGGCTTTAGATCGCAATCTTTTTGGAATTCTTTTCACATTATGGGATGCTGTACGCCTTCTTAACTTCCTTGGGAGAGACTGGAAACATCTTGTTGAAGCAGCATATCTGGATCTCAATTTTGCCAATTCCAAGGATTTGATTTCGAACTGTCTAGAGCTCAAAAAGTCAGGTACTGAAAGTATACCTGTAGCTGATTCGAACGCTGGATCAACTATTTCTGATCTAATTTGACGTGAATTATAAAGTTTTGACTTTCGAGTTTTGACTTCATTTTTGGAAAAGGAAGACATCTGAAAAGATATTCAACGAACTTTGACCAGAGTCTTAGCTGTAGCCGATATCTTCTAAATTTTTTGTGGTTTTATTATGTCTTTTTTTATGGAGCGGTAGATTTATTTTTTTTTGGCCTCTCTGCACGTCCCAGACTTATCACGTGAATATATCATGATGAAAATCTATACTATATATTTACTTTAACGATAATATGAAGTTTTTCTGTTCCTTTAACAAAGCATGTAATATGTCTATGTTCTTATTGTGAAAGAGGAGATAAGATTTAGGCAGCAACTACGGGAAAACTTGAAATTATACATTATTTGTATTGTACGCCCACCCACCCATTCTATTCAATGTAAATAGAGAAACAAAAAAATTCAAATAAAAATCTAAAGAAAAATCATACTGGAAAAACAATATGCCAAAGGATACCTAAATAAAAGAAAGCTTATAGGCCTTCGATCAAACAACCGCAGCAGTTAATAATCGCTTTTGTCAATGACAATCCTTCCGTTACACCATACCTTTCGGGTATTTCGGTCATCTCCATTTAACACCCATTTGGCAATCAAATCAACGAACTTTTTCTTACTGAAAGCACCCAATCTTTCATCTTTGGGATTTTGCCAGTCAAAAAGGTCTATGGGACTATTGCAGCAATCTAAATCTATCAACTGGGAGTCCCACTTTTTACCCACGGCGAAAGAACCCAATTTATTTTCCATAGAGACCGCACGAGCACCACCCATTGTAGCCAAGTAAAGAACCTCATTGATGGTAAGCTTATCGCTATCCATATTAGTCTTCATTGACAAATGGCGAGATACTAATAATGCCTGCCTTGCTGTAGTTAATATTGATGGAGAAAACCCCCCGGAAACATCTGTTCCCAATGATACAGGAATACCACGACCAATCAACTGTGAGACTTTTGCTTCACCCGAGGTGATAGCTGAGTTTGAGATAGGACAATGAGATATCGAACACTTCTGGTGTTTGATCAATTCAATTTCGTCCTCTGTCAAATGTATAGCATGTGCAAGAATGGTCGTGGACTTGAGTAAATTGTGAGTGTGGTAAACATCTGCATAACTTGAAGAATTTGGAAACAAATTTTTGACCCATTCGATTTCATTGTGATTCTCATCTATGTGTGTCTGGATTGGTAGATTCTGAGAGGAGCTGACTTTGCCCAAGTATTCTAATAATTCTGAAGAGCAAGAAGGAGCAAATCTTGGTGTGAGAATTGGCTTGACAATTTCATTCAAAGGATCTTTCAGATTGATATGGTTTATGACTTTTTGAGTGGATACTTTGGCGTCCTCTAAAGTTTCAATGTAGTATGAAGGAGAATTAGAATCCATGCACACCCTGCCAATGAAACCCCTCTGACCGTATTTGTAGACTAAATCTGTCAAAACATTAGTGGCATCAGGATCAATGGTTGCAAAATATGAAGCGCAGGTAGTTCCGTTTTCCAAGGTCTTTTTGATAACTTTGGAATAAATGGTTTCGGCCTTAGTCAAATCAGTCAATGATGCTTCCAACGGGAATGTTATTTCGGTTAGCCACTCCAATAATTGCAAGTCTGTTCCTAAACCACAGTTTGGGTACTGCGGAGCGTGAATATGAGTGTCGATGAATCCTGGAAAGAAAAACTTATATGGGTCGTTCAAAATCGAGACAACACGAATCTTGTCTTCAGATAACAGAGGATCGTGCTTGGTAGCTTCATAGTATGGATCAGAGCAATTCTCAGCAACAAATTTGATGGTCCCGTCAGAATCAACACCAATAGCGGCGTTAGGAAGTACATTCAACTCCCCCAATTTTGGAGTGTCTACCACATTACCATGGTAGACAGTGAAGGTGTCGATTTTTTTCAAAGCAGCGGATGAAGTAGTATCATCTTTATTGAATTCCTTGAGTTTCATCAGATCAATTCTTGTTTATACAAAAAACAGAGCGGAAAAAATTAAATTTTCCTTCAGGTACAAATGCGAAATGTGCCCTTTTTATAATCTGCCAGAGATAGGTAGCACATTAGGTCTTTTTTAGCTCCAAAATTGAAAATTTGTGCAAATTGACAGGGGCGATAGCTCCCCCGCGGCTGTGAGCCTTGCCTTAACCGCGGCAAGATGTGGCTTGTTATATTTACAACGATAACTTTCCGTTGTCTTCAAAAACATTATTTACAGAATCATTTCAACGTTTTGAAAAATCTAAGGTCGTGCTTGGACCCTGTGTGGCATTAACCACGAAATATTAGAAAGCTATACCCGGCGGAGAATTTACTCTATTTATAATATATAGGTTTACAATATATCCTACATCGCTCACATAGGTGCCTGCTCTGGTGTATTGAAGTCTTGATAATTTGAAGTAATAGCTTCCGACACATAATTCCCCGGCAGAATAATAAAAGCCCATTATATTTCACCACAGCGCTAAATCTCGATGGCTGACTTGAAGTTTTGCACAGTTTGTGCATCCAACAACAACAGATCCATGGAAGCGCACAGGACTTTGAAAGATGCTGGCTACGATGTCAGCTCTTTTGGTACTGGGTCTGCTGTTAGATTACCTGGGCCTTCCATAGATAAGCCTAACGTGTACTCGTTTGGGACTCCGTACGAGCACATATATCAAGAATTGATCAAGCAGGATCAACAACTATACACAAATAACGGATTGCTCTATATGATGGACAGAAATAGACAAATAAAGAGGGCGCCAGAGAGATGGCAGGAAAATAATGGACAGATATTCGATGTTGTTTTCACATGTGAGGAAAGATGTTTTGATGCTGTAATTGACGATTTGATGTATAGAGGATCAATTTATAAAAAGGTGGTTCATGTAATTAATATTGACATAAAAGATGATAATGATAATGCAATAATTGGGGGAAAGGGTATATTGAAGTTGGCAGATGCTATAAAAGAGGCCAAAATTGCAGCAGATGACATCAACAATGAGTTGATATTTGAGGATGAGATGCCTAAGCTTTTGGCCCAATGGCAAAAAGAACACCCCAATTTACCTTTGTTGTATAGTATCAGTTATTATTAAGTTTTTAAGGTAAGTTGTCGTTTGTATCGTACAGATGTCACGTAATGTTTTGTAAATACGGGCTTATTCCTAGTAGGTGAGTGATCTCCGATAGTCATTACAAAACTGTGTGAGATGGGCACCCCAAAAGGTCATGGGTTGTTTTGAGCTCAATAGGCGATCGAGCACTTGTTAGCTGAGGCCCGTAGTCTAAAAACAAACTTTTAGCTGTTTTTCAGTATTGATACACATGTTGGGGAAATCTTTTCGTTGGAGCAAATGTCTCGTTCCTTAATTTTCAGCGATCGGAAGTTAGAAACAAACATTTACCCATTCGATAGAAATGGCTTCACATTGTCAATTGAGTTCCTTGGATATTGACAGCTTGTTTTGTTCTACTAGGGGATGTGTGTAGTGCCAATTTGTAAAATATAAATTTATCGCAGCACAAACTTATGAAAATAGAGGTTGCATGACACCGAAGTAAAAGAAGATTTCCTTTGTTGGGGGCAATTACACTTACAAATGCAAAAACAGATCATTGTTATTACAGCCATATAGCTTTGCTTTTAAAGATTTGTTAGCCTCCGAAATTTCAGGCATTTACTACGAGTGAGCTGATAATAACGATACTCGGCTTTCAATCACGTTGAGTGAAGTAGGCCAAAAATAAACAGCAATCTTGGAAAGTGCAGTGCATGCTTACCTACCTATTATACTGATAACTCCAATCAAAAGTTAGATCTTTGCATACCTGATCTAAGCTAGATTTTGGTATTGCACAGACATATAGAACTCCTCAAATTTCTTTGGTTTGATAAGAGGCAAATACAATACTACAAAAGAATCAGCGAGACTGCGAATTATCCACAATGTATCAGCACTTTGATAACAAAACTGATATGGTTGTAAAAATTTTGGATTTTTTTTTCGGAAGAAAGATTTTTCAGCAAGCAACCATTAAGTTCAATGATTTGATCAATTTATACCGTGATAATTTCTGTAAATAATTTTCAACCTTATTAGATGAAATGAGCTGACTTTTTTTCATTAGCTTTACTATGTATTATTCTATCACATTTATCTATATATAAACTGTAATGCCAGTGTTTTCTTATAGTTTTTTTTGCTGGTTATTCACATACTTCTTTTATTCATAGAACATGTCAGAGTATAGCCTTCCTAAAACACAACTTGCTTATCGCTTCAGTACTAAAACAAATAAAATCTTCAAAACAAATGTTGATGTCCCAATCATAACTGATAACCAGGTTTTGGTTGAGGTTGTTGCAGCGGGTCTTTGTCACACTGACTTACACTATGGAGAAAAGTTGATGACATTTGAAAAAGATTTCACTGTCGGCCACGAAATTGCGGGAATAATTAGAAAGGTTGGTTCAAAGGTTGCAAGATCAGATTTAAAGCTTGATGGAACACATTATGCAGTTCTTGGAATCAATCCATGTACTAACTGCATAACCTGTTTGAACGGATTCAACAATATCTGTCCCCATACCGTATATTCCGGTATTGGTAGAGATGGGGGCTTACAAAAGTTTGTCGCTTGCGACCCAGCTACATTGGTTGAAATTCCAGCTGGTGTTAGTCCAGAGGTTGCGGCAGCTTCTACAGATGCTGTGTTAACCCCATACCATGCTCTCAAAAACTCAGGTGTCAGCGGCATAGATAAAGTTTTGATAATTGGATTGGGTGGATTGGGCTTACATGCTGTACAAGTTGCAAAATATTTTGGTGCCTATGTCGTTGCATATGACTTGAAAGAAGAATCAGTCAATTATGCATTTAGCATAGGCGCAAATGAAGCTTATACAAAACTTCCCAGTGATTCAATTAACGCCAGTGTAGTCATGGATATTGTTGGTATTGGAGCCACTCTGGTTTTGGCTCAAAAACATGTTGCATTAAGAGGTAAAATTTTGCCTTTGGGTCTCGGATCTGGTACTGCCAACTATGATCTTTATAGTCTTGTTTTTAAGGAAATTTCTGTAGTCGGGACATTGTGGGGTACAATTCAGGATTTGATTGAGGTTTTGCAATTAGTTTCTGAGGGCAGAATCAAACCTATCGTTAAAACAATTGATTTTGATGACGTTGAAGAGGGCTATAAAGCTATGTCCAGTGGTAAGGTTTTTGGAAGGCTTGCTGCGGTATACAAATAATATATCGAGGGTCTTTGATGACTATTTGTGTTCTGCTGATGAGCTAAAATGGTGTGCCCATCCTTGAACGTGAACTCAAGATGGAAGCCATTGAACAAAAATAAATGAAAGATGTTGTCAAAAATACATTTCACTAAGCGTAAGTTTTTTATATTCATTCCACGTTGCAACGGGCTACTTTGGGCTGTATTAGATCATTCATGAACTCTCGGCACATTTTGAGATGTTCTGTAATATATTATACTAAGTGAATATTACGGAATGCTCGAGATGTTTACAACTACATAAATATACTTTCGCACTTTTTGAAGAGCAGACAGTACGTGGACATCAAGTTTCAAGCAATCAACCTGACATCATACTATTCAAAGTTTTGATCTAAGTCTCTGGTAAACTGATTTGAAGTTTATGAGAAATTAGGAAACAGCTTAAAAAAAAAGTAATTTAGTTTACCCACAAATAAATCGTATGCAAAAAGTAAAAACCTGATATAACGCCGGACAGCCAAACTATTGAAAAGTTCTTTGTAGGAAAACTTTGGCAACTTAGTAGCGAAGTTACATTTATGCTTCTTGTATCATTTGTGTGAAGTGACTGATATAGTACGGTAGAGAAAAATGGGGCAAATTCCGTTGAAAAAGATGCACACTGATTTAGGTAGATGTGACAAGCTACAACTTTCAAATTAGTTTAACAGATGCTACTGAGGCTCGCTAGTTGCTAGTACTCAGAATCCTACGTTTTGGCAGCCCATGAATTTCCGGCATATAAGTGATAAGTCACATGCTCCGGTAAAGTGTTTTTGTCGATTTGAATATTTCTTGATGTCTCTATTTACATATAAAGTAGAAGGATGAACCCTACTCAAAAACTCAATGATCCTTAATCACTATAAATAGAAGATTTAACGGAATGTTCTCCATAAGCACGTCGTATCATCATGACGAAATACATAACCTATATGAAATAACATATTCGCGAATTTTCAAGGAATTCCTTTTGCATCATCATTAGATCCATGGAAAGAAACCAATAAGCAGACAGTCTCACCGTAATAGCAATTCTTATGGCTCAATAGACTAATCCATATAGATAGACTGTCTATTACAACATTTGGTTGTTTTTCAACAGATGAATAAATTGAATACTGAGCAAGGAGGGCGTGACCGAAGTTACGAGGATGGGCGCTAGGTAGCAATCTTGCTGTGCTTGCTACAACGGCTGAAATATCTGCAACACACCCTCCATGCTGACCACGCTGTTTTTGAACACACAAATGAATTTAGCCAATCAGAGCTTGTATCTCTCAAGTGTACTATTGTCAGAATGTCACTGTGCATAATGATTGAATATATGTGTAGCAATTATATATCTCTCTTACTATAAATATCTTTTGGATCCCCAATTTGACCTCTTCTTCGCTTACACTTCAACATACTGTACCAGCAATACAACCCAGACAAATGACTAAAACCAAATTTTTACTCGGTGGTGCTGCCTTGGTTGGTGGTGCTGCTTATTTATACCAAGAAAGAGTTTCTAAAATTTCACATGGATACGATATTCCTTACCAAAAGAAATCTTCGTATGTTGGTGGTGATGCCGAAACAACAGGGGCTAGAATTGGCTCTAAAGTTGATGATGTAGCATCTGACCTCAAATCTACTTACTCTCAGAAGAGAGAACAATTTGATCGTGAATTTGCCTTAAGAGCTTCGCAATTGGAAGAAAAAAGAAGCGATATCGCTTCATGGACAGCGGACAAAGCTGGGAAAATACAGGACTATTCTAAAGATCACTTGGATAAACATCAACAACAAGCAGATGCGTTATACAAGGAAGCTCACAAAAATGACCCAAGAGGTTTGTCGAAATTGAAGCAAGACGTCTCAGGAAAATATTACGACACAAAAAATTCTTTAATTGGTCGTAAGGATGAATTCACTAATTCCATTGAAGAGAATGCACATTCAGGAAAAAATATTTTGCTTAGAGCTGGTGACAAATATATCGATGCTGTCAATTCTGTTGCTGTTGGTACTGAAAACAAAATTAGAGGTGTGAAAAACGCTGTTGTCGGTACAGCAGAAGATGCCAAACAAGCGGTCGCTGAAGATATCAATTCAGTGAAATCTAGAGCTGAATCTTCCAAAGACCGCTTAGTCGGTAAATGGAATGAAGGAACATTATCTCAAGAAGAAGCTTTGGACAGAAAAACTGCAAGGTCTTTACACGGATGGGGTGACTCAGCTGGTGAATTTGCTGATGATTACAAAAAAGACCCATCACCAGGTTCTTCGACTGGCGGATTTTTTTCAAACTGGGGCAAAGATCCAAAAGAAAGAGCTATTGAATCATATAATCAAGCTAAAACTGAATTATCTAGAGCCCAAGATGACGCTAAGAGATATCGAAAATCGTGGTTTAGCTGGGGTGAATCCAAACAAACCGAAGCTTCAGAAAGGGCAAACTACAGATTGGAACAAGCACAAAAGAATTTGCAGAGCACCCAGCAGGATTTGTCTCAATACGGTTTTGATTTAGTCAACAAAGTCAATAAGGAATGGGTCAAGCCAGTGAAAGAAGAAGTTTCCAAACAAGCTGAAAATGCCAAATCCTGGGGTTTGTCTAAAAAGAGACTGTTCGATTCTCAAACTGAAGAAGCTAAACAAGCTGCATCCGACAAGTACAAGGAAGCTAAGTATAACTTGGATAAAGCCACAGCTGATGCTAAACAGTATCAAAAATCGTGGTTGAACTGGAGCAGTGATAAGAAGGATGAGGCAAGTGATACTGCCAAAGCCAAATTGAAAGAAGCTCAAAAGAACTTCGAAGAAGCTTCCACATCTTTGTCACAATATGGCTCAAGTTTAATTGACAAAGCAAACAAGGAGATTTTGAACCCTTTAAAGGATTCAACTCAACAGGGTTTGGCCGATGTCAAAAAATGGGGAGCCGCTAAATACGACGATGTCGCTGAGAAAGCTAACGAAACCCACAAAAGTTTACTAGGCACAAAGTCAGCTTTGGACTCTAGAGATGAGAAAATTGCTAGAGATGCAAGAAACTCGATTAGAGGATTCAGCTCCAGTGCGGATCAATTTGCGGAAGAAGAATTGGAGTCTGTCAAAGAGTTGGGTGAAGCCAAAAAAGGAGCCTTGATCAACTGGGGTGAATCTAAATACAATCAGAGTAAAGATAGTGCCCAATACGCTTACGATCAGGCACAAGAATCTTTGAAACAAGCCCAAAAGGAAGCTAATAAATACAAAAAGTCCTTTTTTAATTGGTCATCTGAAAAGAGCAGTGATGCAGCCCAAGCTGCCAACGAGAATTTGACTAAAGCTCAAGAAATTGCAGCTGAATCAGGTAAAAATTTGAATTCCTGGTTGTTGAAGAGCAGTGACTCCGCTATCCAAGCCACAAAGAGTGGTTTAGATACTGTGAATGATTACACCCAGAGAGGATTAGACAAGGCTAGTTCATATGTCCGCTCCAACAGCTGATTAATTTTTTGTCACCCCAATGTGTAATCTGTTGATCTATTATACTTCTTTATATGGTGAATCTCCATTTCGACGTCTTGGTGTTGATTTTTCAGTAAAAGTTATCGTTTCCAATGAACAACAAACTGAACTTTTAGCTTTTTAATATTCCTAGTCAAATATATCATATATAGGCCCTATTTAGCAGAACAATGTAGTTTTTTCCGCAAGTTAATCCTGAAGAGTGACAACAAAACAGAGTATATGAAACAATTGTAGATGGAAAAAGCTTCACAATGCTACATAGCTATACAAAACGGTGCTTGATACGGCTGTATATGAGACGGAATGAAAGACCGTCTTCGCGATGTGGTTGATTTTGGCATGTAGCAACACATACTCGAAAATGGGGAAAAAGATGCTGAATTTTTGTCTTTCTAGGTATTGAAATTAGCTCCAACACAGGTGAATCGTTCAGATTCTACCTCCGCCAACTAGCTTATCGAAAAGTTTGCGGTTCTCCAATCTCTAAAACTTTGTTAGAGCCTAATTGGTCGTGGTAACACTATTGGAAGGTTTCAGATCTTTTTTTACATGTCGGGCGCACGCTAGTCTTGGATTTTTAGTATCACCATCCAACAGAAGAACCATGAAAAATGTCATATGGTTGCTATGAATTGTATACATTTATCGGTCGTGACATGAAGTCACTACTGTCAAACGCCCCAATGGGCCCACTACGCAGCAAGCATATCATCAACGGGATTCTTCCTTACCCCATGGATGCAAAAGGGCGGTTCCAGGATTTCTGTGTATGACAGGCGAGCTCCTACAATACCACTCGTTTTGTCGAGGACGGATCGCTTATCGTGTCAGAATGACAGCCACTAAAAATAGAAAATACGCCGTGACTCGACACTAATTTTTCATCTGTGGGACTACTGGCTCACCTTATATACACCACTGAAATCACTGGTTCGTGTTATGGATTATCTTCAACATCATTGATCACTGCTCATCTTGTGAGACAGATTTAAATAGCTGTGACGAACCTTCATGTCGCGTCTTCACGACTCGAGCGACTTGTCGTGGACCGCACGTAGGTGCATTAGTGCGTACGTAAGCGGTCTCCGTGTCAGAAGAAAAACATGACCTTCAAAAATTTGGAATCAGCTGGATTGTTAACACATTTAAATATTCTAATTCAAATTCACTAAACCAAATTTATATTCAGCTAAGTCACCAAAATTTGCTGATTTTTTCTCTTTCCATCATTTCCATCAATACATACTGGCTTTAAGTTGTTTCCCTTCACCTCATCTCTGCAAAGGCGTTTTAAATGTATCTCATCGTATTCATCCCACCTAATTCAATTTAAAATTCGTTGTTCCATCATTCACCTGTCATTTCATTTACATTGATTTCAAACCAGCTCAATGTCAAAGGAGAGAAGTTCAATCCCCTTTCTAGAGCTATCTTTAGAAAGCTTAGCAGGCCTCAATTTTGAAGGTGACGTGCCGGTAGAGGAACTATTGAACATTTGGGTGCATTTAACAAAGTCTTCATCTACCATAAAACACGGGAAAAGATTGGAAAACATAAGTTGGAGGATTGTAAATAAGAAGTTAGTCAACCAAGGCATACTGGCAAAGAAGCAGTTGGATACTGGCGATTTGAAGACGTTAATTGAAGTTAATTTGAAGGCAGATCAGCAGAAAGATTTGTTACTAAAGAAGCTAAGTCAAAGGTCCTCTCATGCCAATAACATCAAAGACACCAGCACTGCTGCCAACGGTTACGAGAAAGCCACTAGCATCAATAACAGCATTATCACCAATAACTACAACAGTACATACAAAAATGTCAAAACTGTTGATCATCAGCATAACCGTGATCAGAATCCAGATTCCGAGAAATCTTTCTTTGGACGAAATTTGGAGAAAAAATTTTTGGAGGATATAGATGACTATCAGCCAGAACCAAAATATGCATTTGGATACGTTCATAAATCCCCGAAGAAAAACCTCACCGAAGATGGTGAATCATATATTGTGAACAGCAATGGAAAACCACTCAATAGATCGACCTCAATTGTCAGAGGGTTTTCCCCCAATAAGATATCTGTCAGTTATGGTTTGTTGCCGAAAAGTTCTCCAAATACTTCAAACCCATCAACTGTTGCAAGTTCAACCAATTCACATTCAACCACAGCTTCTGAGCAAAATGGAAAAAATAGTGTTTTTTCATCGAGGTCACCTTCGAAACTTCAAGTCCAGAACCGTCAGTATTCGCAACCACAGCCACCAGCACACCAACAACCACAAAATTCGTCAATATCTCCCAAGAGTAGGTTGGATGATAATGCAACTCATAAGAGAAGAGTGAATGTTTTGACGAATCTTGGAATGACAAGCCTCATCACCAAGCCGAAGTCAAACCAAACAAGCAGCGATGACTCAAACAGGAAGAATATGTTTTTCATCGAAAGTTCCCCCTCTCCGTCTGAATCTGATTTGGTTGGCAGTACTGACGAAAATTTGTTCGAAAAGAAGTTCAAACAGTTCAATGAAAAGAACGAAATCTCCAAGAGCGGATCTGAAGATAAAAATTCCCAATTCGAAAAGAATGGAAACAACAAATCGAAGGAGACTCCAGAGGCTTCTGCTGCGAACCACAAACCATCGCTTTTTAGCAATAAAATTCCAGTGAAAAGAGAATCTCTTTATTCATCTTCTGAATCAATTTCTAACGAACTGGAATGGTCCTCGATATCAGACTCTGAAATCTCAGATGAAGACGAAGAAATTTCTATCTCTAATACTAATGATAACCAGTTGCAATTCGAGAAAAAGGAGGAGAGTTCTCCCAGACCAACTGTAAAAAGATCGTTATTGTCTGGTTTATTTTTGGATGAGATGAATCAGCAATTGAAGAAGCACGAGGAAAAGAGATATTCCAGTCAACACAGTAATGACATGGATGTTTGCCATAATTCAAACGTTTCGTATATGTTTCCACCCAATTTCGTTATTGGTCCAGCCTTACGTGCTAATACTATCAGTCCCGTTATGCAGCATGCTAATATCAATACCAAACCAGTTCTTCAGAGATCTTCTACAATTGGCTTCATAAATAATTCAGATCAGGGTCAAAACAAGTCAATCTACACCAAAGAAAATAAATCTTCAATCGATTTAGGCGGATCGAGTTCAATTAACAAAAAGTCTGTCGTTGGTTTATCAGATATCAATATCATGGCTTCCATAAATCATACTGATGCGAAAGAATCGTTACACAGGCAATCATCGAAGTTCAATTTCAATCAAACCAGCAAGCTTCTTTCGAATAGTTTGTCTAGTCAAAGTGGCAGTGATTCACTTTTCAGGCGTGGATCCATTCATTCATTGATATCTAAGAGTGCTTTGAACCTCACTACTTATTTTTCAGGTAAGCGTTTGAGCGGTAGTCTGGTGAATACAGAAGGAATAACTGAAAGGTTGTTCCGTGACGAAGGAAGTGCGAAGAAAGCTGAATTGAAGCATTCGAGAGCCCCTGCAACTGCTTCCACTTTATTGCCAACTGCGTTAACTACCCATATGTTTTTACCTAATGCTCATCAAAGGGCAAAGTCCAAATTAACATCTGTTAAGGAAGACGACATAAGTGATGAGGATGTTGAGTACAGTTCTTCAGATGAGCCTCTAATTGAAGTTCAGAACTCGGCTTTCAATGGTACGACAAGTAAGGAGCATACCAAATCAAATATGAGGCAGCGTCCAGATTTAAGTATACTGTTAAAACAGAATTTGGACAATTCATCGGGGATTAGGAATCTCTCGAATTCATCCATTTCTAAGTCAATAAGTATCAAAAGAGGTAACTCTTTTTCACAAAGCAATAATGGCCCTGCAATGGATTCATATACTTACTATACTGGTCCTAACAATGACCTGAAGATAAATAACATTCATCGAATTTCAAATTCAAACTGTAAGACCAGCTCGGGGACTGGAATTTCATCTCCAAAAACAATAAGAAGGGCAGCTACTGATTTAAGTGATGGTTTCAAAAGCTCTTTATTGTCTGATAACAAGTTACCAACAGATGAAAAGAAATTCAACAAAATAAATATTGTAAATATTGAAAACGGTGGTGATCAAATACAAAAATGGGAGGGTGATAAAGTGAACTATCATGCGAGGGGCTGGTAATTTTATATGTGTATTTTTTTACTTTTTGATGTTGATTATTGGTTTATATTTTAATGGTTAATCAAATAAAGGAGTATAGAGTTTTATACCATGTATTTTTTCAAAGCATGTTTCGTATATTTAACTTGAAGTCGTATCCTGCATGTAAATGTTCAAATCTATCCTTCATATTTGCAAGTGCACGTAATTAAAGATCTAAAATTTTTTAATTATGATCAACTGTTAATTTTTTTATGTTCAATCCTTGAAGTAACGCAGCTCTCTCGTTATTATTGATAGAATATGAGAGTATGCTACTATGAGTTACTTGCAGTGGAATCTGATGCCACTGATTCCCAGTTGAAAAAAGCATACAGAAGAAAAGCATTAGAGTTACACCCTGACAAAAATCGTGATGATATAGAGGCTGCTACAGAGAAATTCGCCGAGGTGAGGGCAGCCTATGAAGTGTTATCTGATCCACAAGAAAGGGCTTGGTATGATTCGCATAAAAATCAAATTCTTCGGGAAGACGAAGATTATAATGAAGAGGAAGATTATGTTGAACCAGCAATAGCGGGAACTACAGCTGAAGAAATTTTAAGGTATTTTGATCCCTCATTATATTCCAAATGTGATGATTCCATTATGGGGATGTATAGTGTGATTGGTAATTTATTTGCAAAACTAGCATCTGAAGAAGTACTGAGCGGAAAACAACAGGGTTTGAAGAGCTATACTGATTACCAAGACGACTCTCCCAGTGCGAGTGCCGTTGATACCGCCCAAATGGCTTACCCAAGATTTGGCAATAGTAAAGCAGATTATGCGAGTGAAGTGAGGAATTTTTATAAGATTTGGGGTTCGTTTCAAACTGTCAAAACGTTTAGCTGGAAAGACGAATATAGATATTCCTCCGCATCCGATAGACGTACAAGGAGAGCAATGGAAAGAGAAAACAAGAAGTTTAGAGATCAGGCTAGAAGGGATTTCAATGAAACTGTCAGAAGTTATGTTGCATTTATCAAGAAAAGGGATCCAAGGGTCAAAGAGGGTGCTACGAAGTTTGATTTAGAGAGACGTAAGAAACAACAACAGGAAGCATTGTTACAACAACAAAGAGATAGAATTGCGAATTTGGAGAATTTGGCCGAGTTTAAAAATTACGAAGTGCAAGATTGGCAAAAATTGAGCATGGAGGAGTTAGAGGAGTTGGAAAATCAATTGAATGACGAGTATAGTAAGGTGGTGAATCAACTGTCGGATTTCACTGATGATGAAGAGGAAATATTTGAATGTATCGTGTGTAACAAAAACTTTAAGTCGGAACAACAATTTGAGGCTCACGAACAGTCTAAAAGGCACAGAAAAACACTCCAAAAATTACAATGGGAGATGAAAAGAGAAGGGATTGAGCTAGGCATTGATAATGAAGACGACGAATTTGAAACTGCCGATGAATTTAATGAAGAATCACGATCTACCGACGATCAGATACAACAAGATGAGTATTTATCAGTAGAAGTGAACGATTCTATCGAAATACCTGATATACTGGACGATAGCTTGTCGGCTGGTCAAAAAGATGACTTCTTGACTTTAGAAATTGACGACAATATAGAAGAAGAAATTCATGATGATATAGCACAAGAAACCATTTCTACAACGGGGAAGAACAAGAAGAAAGATGATAGAAAAATCATACTAAAGCAGACAAAAGTTCCATTTGAGGATGATGACCAATCATTAAGGCTTGATGGTGAGCTTGCGCAATTGAGAGAAAATCTAGAAAAGGGGCTCAAACTTATCAATGAGAGTGACGATGACTGGGATAATTCCAGAAAGGGAAAGTCCAAGAAAACAAAGAAAAAGAACAAGTCCAAGGCTCCAGAAGATGTCACTTTTTCACCAACTCGACTGGAAACAAAGGAGAAAGAATCTTTGGTAGAGAGTTGTGCTGTATGTAAACAAAAGTTTTCGTCAAGGAATAAGCTATTCCAGCATGTCAAAGCCACAAATCATGCAACACAACCTCAAAAAGCCAAGATGTCAAAAAAGAAAAACAAATAGATAATAGAAATGAATTCTACATTGAATTATTGTTCGCCATACATTTTAAAAACCAACTCAATAAAATTAACGATCTCGAACAATTATCTATTTCAATCCTTCTTTCGAATGCTTGATCTTAGCTACAACAGGTGCATTGATTCCTTCATTTCCTTCGGAACCCAATCCTTGACCCTGCGTCCAACCCAACTTCTCGAGTAAAATTCTACCAATATTATCTTGTCCAATTTCAGGAGCATTTAAACCCACAATTTCTCCCTCTTTCACGTGAGCCTTCGAGCTGGGGCCTTTTACTTTCTTTTTGCTATCAAACGTACTGACGTCGGAGCTAGTTCTGTTAACATCAATCCTTTCTAGTATAATGCCTTTTTTGACCATTCTATTCAAAGAATCATAGTCTGGATAATTGTTGAATGTTCGTTTAGTTTTGATCACCACTGCGTGAGAGTTCGTTCCTTTACCCAATCTTCTAGGTTTCATGTTGTAGTGGTATGCCATTTTGCAAATGGTTTTGACGCCAAATGGTTTCATGGGAGGAAATGCAAGCGACTCTTTATCGCTATGAAGAAACGCCTCAATTTCGTTACGCGCCTCTCGAATGTGTATAACGGTAGGATACTTGACTAGTAAGTCGTTCGATTGAACTCTGTTTTGTAAGTCCATCAATTGTCGCTCTTTCCGTTTTTGCTTGCGAGATTTTTTATGAATTAGGTATTGATCTTGAAGAGCTTCCCTCAAATCATTATCGTCCACGTGTCCTAGATCCAACTTCTTTCCTTTTCCTTTACCTTTTGTTCGGAGAGATTTTGTTGAAGGAATATCCAAGTTGGCAAAAAAGTTTTGTTGCGATTTGGCAAAACTAATTAAGCTGGCCATATTATCATCATCAATTTTTTCCAATAAATCTTCAATTGACTCTTCCTCTTCATCCGAATCAGAAATCATATCCAGTATATCTAGTGTCTCATCTTCAATAGGATCAGTTTCTTCTAGTAAACCTTGCGATATGTAACGGATATACGATGGTACTCTATGACTTTTTACTCCATTATCGAGAACAAAATCAATCAAGTCTTCCTCATCAACCCATATATACTCATCCTGCAAACCAGTCAACTGGAAGGATTTTACAAAATATTGATTGCTTATCCCTTGCCTTATTTGTGAAACAGTAACAGTAGAGGTATCAAAATCAAAATCTTCTGGCAAAAAGCCATATTCAGGACCAATGGATTTGATAGTATCAGACTCTTTCTTTGAATCATTTTCACTTTCACTCGCACTGAATCCTGAATTACTTGATTCTTCATCGCTTTCACTCAAATCACTAAACTCTTCGATTTCACACTCATCAGATTTGTAGTCTACTTCAGAGTCATCCTTGGCATTTTCGTTTTCAGAGTCTGTATCTTCGTGGCCTAAATTATCTCCCAATAGCTGCTGTACATAATCTCTATACGCCAATTCAGAATCGCTATCTTCCAGGCGGCTATCATCAATCTCGTCATCATCATCACGAATTGTCAATTTATGTAGATTATGGGTATTCTCATCGAGAAAAGCTTTACGGGGAAAAGATGGTACACTCATCGTGAAAGCCTCAACAGAATCATCTATAATTTTGGTTTGTAAGGACACTTTTCCAATAGTTAAGACAGAATCATGTTCAATATGATTTCCACTCTGACCATTATCGGCATTTTTAATTGATTGGTTGTTAGTGTAGCGCCTGCTAGTCTCGACCAACGAAGAAGTTGAAGGTTTAGTGTATTTCTTCGAGTTAATTTCCGAGTCACCAGTGTCGTCTTTAAAGAACTCTAATCCTTCAGTTCCACCATCAGATTCAGATGAATTGTAATGTTGAAAGTCAGGCACAGCCCTCGGTTTGCTGCTTTTCAGTTGTTTTTCAGAATCAAAATCATTTTGAGATTCGAAACCGGCCTCACCTGTACCATCTTCTCTTACAATACCATTGCTAGTCAAAGTCTCTATAATCTCTGTCTTTGATTTAGGTGCACCAGTAAGAAAAGTACCAATAATATCCGTCTTCGCATCAATATTTTCAAATGAAGCCTCGCTTTCGCCCCCCTCATCAAGTTCATCAAGTTCACTTTCTCTTACCAACACACTAATGGTAGTTTCAACTTCGTTTTCAACATTCATATGATGTTTGTCATTGCTTTTCTTTTTGATAATGTCTTTACTTGGATCATACGTTTCAGCGGCCTTAACAAAAATGATAGGCATATGCCTCAATTCTCTTTTTAAAGTGCTATAGGTGTGAGAATCTGTGTATTTCGCTTCATCAAGCAATCTACGCCCCGGTTTCCTGGAAGCCGCTTTCATCGATTTGGGCGCTCCAATCTCTGGAACAAAGGTCGCTTGTTCCAAATCCATTAATTCTGGGTATTCTTTGGATTTCTTGATAGATGCGTTTTTTCCTTTAGCTTTTTTTTTGGAGTTATTCAGAGGTTTCGACCCAAACCTTCCACCTTTGGTGGCCCCTTTTGGTTTTCCACGTGCTCTTCCAGGCATTCTTTATCTGGGATTTATATCTTCTCAATACGCACAGATGAAGTTGTTTTAGGTTGAATTTGTATGACACTTAAAGTCCGTACTATCATAAAAAAGCTATTTCAACAGTTGTCCCACGTGACCCTTGATCCTCTTATCACATCAGGGCGCTTAACTACAATGTAACTAAACTTGTTCGATTTCTCTTCTTTATCCTTTTAGCAAAGAAAAGTAAATCACGCCCTTCGAACGCCATATCTGACGCTGTCATTCAGAGGTTGGAAAGATGTCAAACAGAAATGCTTTTTCACGAGTTTTCAGTATGTGGTTTGACCATGAGTTGACAAATGACGATAAGGTGAATAGTTTGTGCGTTTTGGGAGAGCTTTACAGAACCACGGAATCCACAGACTGGCCTCCTGACTTTCTACAAGATGTCTACTCTCGTATATGGATCACATATAGAACTGGGTTTACTCCAATACCTAAAGCTCAAAACGGCCCTTCTCCATTGTTTTTGTCCTCTCTTTTGAGGACAAATTTGAGTGATTTGAATCTCAACCCGAACGAATTCACTTCAGACGTTGGCTGGGGTTGTATGATCAGAACATCCCAATCTTTATTGGCCAATACATTACAAGCTGTGCTTCTTGGAAAAGGATTTAGATACGGGTTCTCTTCAGAACCTGCTCTGAAAGAATTGCTGACAAACCAAGACCCTACTCAACAACAGATCCAACTTCATAACACCCTTATCGATTGGTTCAATGACACTCCCGACTCATATTTCTCTTTGCACAACTTTGTTAGAATTAGTACGGAACATTGCAACAAGAGACCAGGCGAATGGTTTGGTCCCAATGCTGCTTCTCAATCAATCAAGTATTTGTGTGAGGAGTTTTCTGAAAAAGATAGTTTTCATTCCCCATTGAATGTTATCATAAGTGAAACAGGTGATATATATGACGATGAAGTACTGAGTAGTTTGCAAGAGAGATCAGAATCAAAGCCGAGACCTACATTGATTTTGTTTGCTATAAGGTTGGGTATCGAAAATATCAATCCGATATATTATAGCAGTTTGTTGCAATTATTATCTTTGACGCAATCCATGGGAATAGCTGGGGGAAGACCATCCTCAAGCCACTACTTCTTTGGATATCAAGGCGATTATCTATTTTACTTGGACCCTCATCAGCCTCAACACTCAAGCTCGAGCAAACAATCAAATAATAGTGACATACAGGAAAACGTTAAGGACGATAGCTCCGACGCTAAATATGATTCATATCATACAAGGAAAATAAGAAAACTCAATTTGAAAGAAATGGACCCGTCAATGTTGGTGGGGTTTTTGATACAGAGCACCGATGACTACGAGCAGTTTAAACACGACTTGTCTAACATGTCTGAACCGGCACCTTCACCAACAACAAACGATGATCATGACAAAAGCGAGGAAGAATTAAGACATAACGAAAACTTGCAAGACGTAGAACAGGAAAAGAAGTTTATAATAAGACCGAATAGAATTGTTCATTTCCATAATAGCAGATCTGAGCTCAGTACTTCATGTTATTTAGGAAATAGAGACGGAAGAAGAAACTCTGATTTTGAGAATATACCATGTTATAATAGTGAGGTTGATAATAGTGAAGAGTTTGTGGACGATTTCAATCAAGAAGATGACGATTTTGTTGATTTGGGATTAGAGTTTAAGTACTTGAGATCAAGTCAAATTTCTTCAGGAAAACCTGAAATGAACGAAAAAAAAGTTAACATATTGAACCAAGGAAAGGATACCAAACACGAAAACAATTTCAGAGAGAAAGACACGAGTACTATATTGGATGAGAGCAACGAATCAAGTATAATTCATGCAGAAGAAAGATTCACAAAGATTGATGAGGTTTATGAAGAGCCAATTTTAGTGAGTTATGAGTTGCACAAAAATGTTCAAAGAAGCAACTCCGAATCTGAAGGAAGCAAGTTTGAAGATCTTTCTTTTGAAGGCCTGGATAAGATAGAATTTCAAAAAGAGAAAACAAAGACTGAATAATCGAATACTATTCTGTTGTTGTATAGCTAGGCTGGTCCTATCATTATCAATTTTTGTTATCAATTTTTATCATTACTCTAATACAAAAATCATGAGCAAATGATCTGGGGTGAATGGGTCCCTATTGCTACGAAAAATTTCCACAATTTTTGTTCAAAAGGAGGATATCCAATCGATTATATATGATCAAAGCTGAAGGCAACAGTTTCAAAAGCATATTTTATTCCCTATCTGATCTTGTTTGTCTCTGATTTACAGTTTTATCGTATATTAGTCAACTTTTTTCTCTTCTCCTTTTCAAGTCAAGATTGTGTTAATGACATGGCTAAATCTTGTTGTAGCATTTATGAATATAATATTTTCCTGATTTTATCTATAGAATTTCATATTTCTGGCTAAGCCATTCACACAACCTTTTACGTAGTTGGTTTTCATAACGTTTTCTTCACTCGAAGTGTTACTTATTTAGAGGTATTTGTAAACTAGATGTACCACTTGGATCTAGTTACCCGAGTTACGCGTATTTTGAAGTTTTTATGAATCGCGATATAAAGGTAAACTTTTTGTCTACTATATTAACCACTTACATCTCCAGCTTCGCATCATTTTGCAAAACTTTTGCTCAATTTCTCAGGTTCTCAATATGAGTGATTTTGACGATTCAATTGAAGAGGTATCTGACTATGCTGATAATGTTATATCTGATACCAGTGATTTTGAGGATGTTCCTGCGAGTAAGCAAAAAACTGCAAAACTGAAATCAAAACCTTTGACCAATGGTCAGAACAAAGTGAACTCAACGAAAAAATCTCCTGATACAAATCACAATACAAAAGATGACAACAGTTCTACCTCAACTACTAAAAATGGAAATGCATCGGACCAGTATCAAAAATTGTCTCAATTAGAGCATATTTTGAAGCGTCCCGATACTTACATTGGATCTATAGAGAAATCTCCAGTAGAAATGTGGGTATACGATGAGCCAACAGATGCCATGGTTCAAAAAGAGGTCAATATAGTTCCGGGTTTGTATAAAATCTTTGATGAAATTTTGGTTAATGCTGCTGATAATAAGATAAGAGACCCCTCCATGAAACTGATCGAAGTTAATATATTTCCTGAAGATAATTTGATTCAAGTTAAAAATGATGGTAGAGGTATTCCAGTAGAGATTCATGATAAGGAGAAAATTTATATACCCGAATTGATTTTTGGTAATTTGTTAACTTCATCAAATTATGATGATGACGAGAAAAAAGTCACTGGTGGTCGTAATGGCTTTGGTGCCAAATTATGTAATATCTTTTCTACTGAATTCACCATCGAGACGGCTGATAAAAACACTGGTTTGCTTTATGTTCAGACATGGAAGGACAATATGTCTGTTATCGGGAAGCCCAAAATTACCAAAATGAAGAACAAGCAAGAATTTACTAGAATCTCTTTCAAACCTGACTTGGCTAAATTCAATATGGAGATATTAGATGATGCTATACTAGGGGTGTTGAAGCGTCGTGTTTATGATCTATGCGGTACTGTTAAAAACATAACTGTTAGTTTGAATGGTAAAAAGCTTCCAGTACGTAACTTCAAACAATATGTTGAAATGTATGTCAAAGCTATCCAAGCTAAATCTCCTGATCAAGCAGATGACACTGCTAAAGTAACCATTGTTCATGAGGTGTTTAATGAAAGATGGGAGGTGGCTTTTGCTGTTTCAGATGGCTCATTCAATCAGATTTCATTTGTGAACTCCATTGCAACCACTTCAGGTGGTACACATATAAAGTATCTCTCAGACCAAATAATCACTAAAGTGATTGAAGCATTAAGTAAAAAAGAAAAAGGTAAAAAAAAGCTCATGATCAAGCCTTTTGAAGTGAGAAATAACATGTTTTTATTCATCAATTGTCTTATCGAAAACCCTGCTTTCAATTCTCAGACAAAAGAGCAATTGACAACAAGATCCTCTCAGTTTGGAGGCAAAAATGTCAACATACAAGACTCTTTTATAAACAAAATATTGAAAACAAGCATTGTGGATAAGATTCGGGACATTGCTGATAGAAATGAAGATAAAGCTTTGCAAAAAGGCGATGGTTCGAAGAAATCTCGAATTAAGGGACAAGTTAAGCTAGCTGATGCAAACAAGGCAGGTACAAAGGATGGCTACAAGTGTACACTTATTTTGACTGAAGGTGATTCGGCAATGGCTTTAGCTCTAGCAGGATTAGCTGTAGTAGGAAGAGATTTCTATGGTTGTTTTCCGTTGAGGGGTAAACTTTTGAATGTACGTGAAGCCTCCACAGATCAAGTTATGAAGAACACGGAAATTTCTGCTTTGAAACAAATTATTGGGTTACAACATAAAAAAAGATATTCTGTTGAAAACATCAAGACATTGAGATATGGTCATATTATGATTATGACTGATCAAGATCATGATGGATCTCATATCAAAGGTTTGATCATCAATTTTTTGGAAACATCCTTTCCCGGATTGCTAGAGGTTCCTGGTTTCTTGATCGAGTTTATCACTCCTATTATCAAGGTCACAATTTCAGGTGGTGCGAGGAAAGAAGTCATTTCGTTCTATACGATGCCAGAATATGAACATTGGAGAGATACTGAAGGAACAACATGTAGGTGGAAATGCAAATATTACAAAGGTTTGGGTACGTCAACAGATCAAGAAGGCCGTGAATACTTTTCACGGTTGGATAAACATTTGAAGACTTTTCATGCTTTACAAGAAGACGATAAAGGGTTGATTGATTTAGCATTTTCAAAAAAGAAAGCAGATGACAGAAAGGAGTGGTTGAGAGGTTTTCAACCTGGTACTCATTTAGACCCGAATCTAGCAGAAATTCCTATCAGTGACTTCATCAATAAGGAGCTAATTCTATTCTCAATGGCTGATAATATTAGATCAATACCGTCAATATTAGATGGATTCAAACCAGGACAAAGAAAAGTTTTATACGGTTGTTTCAAACGTAACTTGACCAGTGAAATTAAAGTTGCACAACTAGCGGGTTATGTTTCCGAGCATACTGGCTACCATCATGGTGAGCAGTCCTTGGTTCAAACTATCATAGGTTTAGCTCAAAATTTCATTGGAAGTAATAATATAAACCTTTTGCAGCCAAACGGTGCTTTTGGTACCAGAGCTACAGGTGGTAAGGATGCATCCGCACCGAGATATATCTTCACAGAATTATCAAAGATAACCCGAAAAATCTTCAATCCTTTAGATGATCCATTGTACACATATTCACAAGATGATGAGCAAACAGTTGAACCAGAATGGTATCTCCCCGTCATTCCAATGCTACTTGTCAACGGAGCGGAAGGTATTGGTACGGGTTGGAGTACAAACATTCCTCCTTTCAATCCTGTTGATATCGTTAATAACATAAGAAAATTGATGGCAGGAGAAGAGCTATTAGAAATGGTACCATGGTTTCGAGGTTGGGAAGGTGAAATTGAAAAGGTTGCTCCTGATCGTTACAAGATGTCTGGAAGAATTGAGCAAATTGATAATACTACTTTGGAAATTACAGAGATACCCGCAAAGACTTGGACGACCAATATGAAAGAGTTCTTGTTGCAAGGATTGGGTACCGAAAAAGTGAAGCCATGGATTAAAGATATGGAAGAGCAACATTCCATCGGTATCAAATTTGTCGTAACATTATCACAAGAAGAGATGGAGAAATCTTATAAAATCGGTCTATTAGAGAGATTCAAATTGACCTCGTCTGTCAACTTGAGTAATATGGTTGCATTTGACCAGAATGGAAGAATCAAAAAATATGATTCGGTTTTGGACATTTTGACAGATTTCTACTATGTTCGTCTTGATTATTATCAACGTCGTAAAGATTTTTTAACTGACAAACTCAAAGATCAGTTGGAGAAATTAAGTCAACAGGCTAGATTTATTAAACTTATAATTGATAAGAAATTGGTAGTGAGTAACAGAAAACGAGTTGATTTGATTTCTTCTTTACAAGAGTTTAATTTTCCGATGTTCAACAAAGAAGGAAAGCCCATATTCAAGAAGGTTTCAGATTCAGATATCACTCAAGATGAGTTGTTTGTTCAAGATGAAGAAGAAACTTCTGAAGCTGAAACTGATGAAGCTACGTTCAAACCAGACAATGTCGTGTCATCTTATGATTATCTTTTGGGAATGGCTATTTGGTCATTAACTAGAGAGAAATATGAGAAATTATTGCAACAATGTGCTGATAAAGAAAGTGAGCTTACTGAATTATTGAAATTGTCAGCTAAAGACTTGTGGAATCATGACCTTGATCAGTTTTTGGTTAGTTGGGAACAGTTTCTTGAAAAGGATTTCGAGAATCGTGCAAGCATAATTCCTGCAAAGGGTACCAAGAAAGTAAGCAAGAGGACCAGGAAAGTTAAAGACGAAGATGACGACAAAAATGTTAAGAAAAAGAAAACCACTCCCGCAAATGCTAAAGTTGCCACTAAACTGGCAAGTAAAGTTGCTACTAAACCACAAGTTAAGAGTGAAAACTCTACAAGTGATGGTACCGATGACACAAAGAAAATTAAAGAAGGAAAACAGGCGGTCTTGCCATTCAAGAAAAGCACTCCAGATGAAGATGAATTCAAATTGCCTACCTTTTTTGGTAAAGGTAACACGATATTTGGAACCCCAAAGAAAGACAAGGATCCTTTCGATCTTGATGCTGATTCCTTATTGAGTAACTTCAGCTCTAAATTTGGATCAGCTAGCTCCGTCACTACTGAAAATCCACCTAAAAGTAAAGCAAGTTCCAGTGACGATGATGCTGATGGTAAATCAAGTGCTTCTTCTCGAAAAATTACCGCTCCAAAGAAAAAATTAACAAAATCGCAAAACATTTCAAAATCAACTACCCCATCAGTTTCCACGTCGAATCAGAAAGGCAAACTGAAGAAAGCTGGCTTTAAAAATACAACTGTTCTTTCTTCAGATGACGATGATTTCGAAGTTGCTGAGCCTGCTTCTCCTGTTTCACGTCCTAGAAGAGCAGCTAAAGCTTCGTACAAGATACCGGATGATTCTGAAGCAGATTCTGATGCAGACTCTGATGACATGGGTTCCTTCATCGCTAGTGATGAGGATGTGAATGTTATTACCGATGATAGCGACGATGATTTCGAGTAATTTCTACAGCATAAGTATATATCTCATCTATTTTATTTGCACGTTTTTGTAATTCATTTCTTTATATACAGTTATTGATGGTTACATATTGATCACTGCTTCATAACATCGCTCAACAAGCCAAAAGATAACACCTTACCGATTCTTTCGGATTCAGTTAAAAGCATAGCTAATCTATCAATACCAATCCCCCAACCTCCTGTTGGTGGTAATGCCAACTCCATGGCCTCGAGATACTTAGCATCTGGAACTAAGCTTTCCTCGTCGTTGTATTTATCTTTGGCAATTTGTTGCAAAATAAATTTATTGTTCTGTTCAAATGGATTGTTTTCCTCTTCGTAAGCGTTCACATACTCTCTGCCATTGATAAATAGCTCAAACCTTCTGGATATACTGAACTTACGACTTTCGTACTCGCAATCGAATGATTTTGCTAACGGGGACAATGCAGATGGCTGGTGATATATAAACGTGGGGCATGATCCGCATAGAGGTTCTATGAAAGCTGAACAGAGACCGTCCAACAACTGAGCAGGCGATTTGATCAAGGGTGGAGATAATTGAACTCTCTGGTAAAATTCTAGAAGATTTGGAGTATCTAACACATCTGGTAACTGCATACCTGTTTGTTTTTCTATGGTGGGTATGAACTCCAACTTTTCAAACCCACTACTCTCCAATATTGATTTTTCCAAAAGTTCAATGGGAACCCTATTCACCTCTAATTTTTTGGTTTTGAGTTCAGAGATTATAAACTGAAACATGTCTTCAGTCAAAAGCATTAAATCTTCTAGCGTGGTGAAAGACTGATAAAATTCACAAGTTGTGAATTCTGGATTATGGGTTGCATCTATTCCTTCATTCCGGAAGACCAGCCCTATCTCAAAAACTTTCTCGAATCCCCCAATCACCAACCTTTTCAACCATAGTTCTGGTGCTACCCTTAAGTGTAGATCAACCGGTCTGCCTTCTTTATTCTTGATAGCACTCGATGTTGTCACGAATGGAGTCGCGTTGGCACCCTTACTGGCAGAAGAAATAATAGGGGTCTGTACTTCCAAAAATCCCTTCCTGTTCAAAAATGCTCTTATTGCCGCAGTTATGATCGATCTGGATAATATTAGGTCCTTTGAAGACTTGTTCACCAAATAATCCAAAACCCTGTTTTGATGGATAATGCTGCGATCAACTAGCTTTGGGGGTAAAGGATTCAAAGCAGCTGAGACTATTGATATTGGTTCACTTACTTTTATAGAAAGCTCGCCAACTTTAGTTGTCCCGGGATAACCCACACAAGAAATATAATCACCTTTTCTAAGTATTTCATGAACATCCAGGAAATCGCTTTTGGATAAATTCAATAGACCGTTAGATGCTATAACTTGAATTTTGGAGCCGTCCTGTTCTATATCGAGAAAGTACATAGCTTTTCCAGCTTTTCTAATGGATGATATTTTACCCTCAACCGTGAAAAGAGTATCTATTCGCCTCGTTTCTGGAGAAAACTCATAATCCTCAAACCTTGCCCTAAATTCTGGAATCCTCAATACTTCAATATTTGGTCTCCTGGTCTCTTTCAAAAGGGGATAGAACTTTTGATGATCTTCTTTTATCAGTGAAGCTCTTTGAGTGTATCCCATCGGTTTCTGATTTGGAGTAGTACTTATAGAATTAAATCTCACACATCGGCGTAAGATACCTCTGCGTAAACCCAGACTCCATAGCCACAACATTTCGCCACTTAGGTATCAATAAAGATTGAAACAAGAATCTTTTGTCCATAAAATAATAAAATATCTATTGAAAAAAGCTCAAATCGATCTCATATCAATATTAATTGTCGTGCAGTTGCAATTCCGTTGTTGATGGTGGTTTCCAAAAGTTCGATTCGAGAATAAAAATGCCAGCATATCAAATCAAACAACATCAAATTTTTGATCAAGGAAGTCTCATCATAGCCAAACGAGTGTAATTTTTTCCATCTTTGCCAATGGTAAGCATTTTACTTAGCCTAAAGAAGGGTTGCAACTGATCATGATTTATAGAATCCTCCAATAGAATTTGATTTTGAACAGGCTGAAGATAGGGATGGGATCAGGCTCACTTGGAATATGCTTCCACGTCTGAAGCTCGATGCCACCAGAAATGCGGTCCCAATTGCGGCATTGTATACTCCCTTGAAAGAGAAGGAAGAGCTTTGCATATATCCTCACGAACCTTTAGCATGCCATCAATGTAAGGCCATCATCAGTCCATATTCGTACGTTTTCTTTCTATGAATTTAATCGTTCTTTCAATTACTAACTGAATAGTCCTGTCCAAAATATGGTTTGGACATGTGGATTTTGTGGAAATCACAACAGGTTACCTCAAGAAGAAATGCCAATTGGCGCTCATCCAAATTGTACTACGATAGAGTATATAACACAAAGAGTAGCTAGGTCACCACCGATTTTCATATTCGTGGTAGACACATGTTTAGATAAGGAGAATTTAGAAAGCTTGAAAGAATCATTACTTCTCATTTTGTTGAACTTGATTCCTCCAGACGCCATTATTGGGTTTGTTTCGTATGGTAAAGTGGTGAATGTTCATGAATTGGGCAGTCAAGATATTTTGAAATCTTACAGTTTCAATGGTACGAAAAAATATAAATTGGATCAAGTCCAAGAAATCTTGGGTTTGCTTCCAAGTGATCTTCGAAACAGAAATTTGAACCAAATCCATCCCCCTCAACCTAATTATTCACAGAGCAGCATTAACTCGAGATTTCTCCAACCAGTCCAAACAGCTGAGTTTCAATTGACGATGATCATAGAGAACTTAGTTGCTGATTCTTTCCCTTATAAAACCAATCAACGTCAGGAGAGAGCAACCGGTGCTGCTTTGAGAATCTCCGAGCTTATCTTAGAAACGTGTGCTGCTAAAACGGGTGCTCATATAATGTGTTTCACTGGTGGTCCGTGTACGTATGGTCCTGGTACAATAGTGGGAACCGAATTGAAAGAGCCTCTTAGATCTCACCATGATATACACGATGGACAAGCGAAACATTATAAATCTGCCAAACAATTTTACGAAGAATTAGCCAATAAGTGTACGAGGAATGGACATACGGTGGATTTATTTGTGGGGTCATACGATCAAGTCGGGTTGTATGAAATGACACCTTTAAGTGATAAAACTGGTGGTGTCGTTGTTTTGAGTGATGCCTTTTCAACTGCCATCTTCAAACAGTCATTTCAAAGATTTTTCAACAAAAATGAGGAAGGGATGTTGGATATTGGATTGAACGGTACTTTGGAGGTCAAGGTTTCGGGACATTTATTGATCAATGGAATGATTGGCCATGGTGTATCTTTAGAAAGAGAAACGAAATCGGTAAGTAAAGTGTCAATCGGCGCTGGAAATACTGATTCTTGGAAATTGTGTAACGTCATGCCAAACTCATCATATGGTGTGTTTTTCGAATTGAGTGGAAATCAACCAAGTTCTCAATTTGCTCATGTTCAGTTCTTATTACATTATCAACATCCTTCTGGTCAGTTGAGATTAAAAGTCACAACTATTGCTATACCAGTTGCCCATAATATGACAGACGATATTCAATTCTCATTTGATCAAGAAGCCGCTGCAGTTTTGGTTGCTAGAGAATCCATCGATAAATTCAATAAGTCGATCGACTCCAAAGATGTCATCAAACAAACAGATAAACTATTGGTTGATTTTTGTTCAAGATTTGGTGTGTACAATAAAAACGATTCTAATTCCTTTAGATTGAGCTCCAATTTTTCACTATTTCCCCAATTCATGTATCATTTGAGAAGGTCACAGTTTTTACTGGTTTTCAATAATTCTCCTGATGAAACAAGCTTTTATAGACACATTTTCAATACTGAAGATACCAATAATTCGTTAATCATGATTCAACCAACATTGACATCATTTGATCTTGAATCGGAGCCCGAACCTGTGTTGTTAGATTCGATGTCCTTACAACTGAACAAAATATTGCTTTTAGATACATTCTTTCACATTTTGATTTACCATGGGGAAACGATAGCTGATTGGCGTAGACAAGGATATCAGGATAGACCCGATTTTACTTACTTTAAGGACTTTTTGGAAGAACCAAGGAAAGAGGCATCAGATTTATTACTCGATAGATTTCCATTACCCAGATTCATTGATACTGAAGAAGGTGGCTCGCAGGCAAGGTTTTTGTTATCTAAATTGAATCCGTCCACAAATTATAATTCATTCAAAACTGACGGTGGTGTAGGAGCTATTATATTGACTGATGACGTGAGTTTGCAAGTATTCATGGACCATGTCCAGAAATCAGTTGTTGGTTCCAAATAAAAATGACTCGGATTCTGTTGTTTTTGGGTAAATTGTATTATGCTTTCACTTATGTACCATAACTCACCAGTTTATTGTAACTTCACATCTATATTATACGTTAATATCGTGTCATAGCATTGGTCGGTGATTTGGCAAACTTGTAGGCAAGTATGCGAAATTTCACGTTTCGAAGTTAACAATATCGTATTCCTACCACAGCAAATTGTACCATCGAAAAAATTTCTAGTCTGTTTATTTTTCACTTAGAATACACCTGTTCGATATTTTGTGACTATAAATAATCATATTTCTTATCTTTAGTAGCCGATCTGATGAAAATATATGTGCTTCAACCGAGGAACAAGCGAATTCAAAACAACGCGAAGATTTATTTTGGCGTTTTCCAAGTTTCAATACCCCAACATTTCAGCATTATTAGAAATTCAAAATGACAATAGATGAACAAGTAAGATTGCGGTCAGACGATCCAGAAGATGAAGAATTTATTGCCTTGAAGAAAAGAAAATTAGATACAAGTGAAGGGCCTGATCGTGATGAAGAAATCGTTGGCTCATTTATTCCTCCATCGATAATCGATCCACTACAGGAAGAATCATCAACTTATATATCAGACGTTCCGGAAAACATCAAAAAGTTTGGAACAGAACCATGTGTTCTAGGTGTTGATGAGGCTGGAAGAGGTCCTGTTTTGGGCCCAATGGTTTATGGTGTTAGCTATTGTTTCAAGAAGTATGAAACTGAATTGAAAGATAAGTATGGCTTCGCAGACTCCAAAACATTGAATGAGTTGAAGAGAACAGAATTGCTTCAACATATATGCAATAAGAGTCACGATCTTTATAAGAATGTTGGCTGGGCTGTGAGAATAATGACAGCAACAGACATATCTTCAGGAATGTTAAAGCCCAACTCGGTTGGAAACTACAACTTGAATGAACAAGCGCATGATGCCACCATGAACTTGATACAAAATGTGCTCGACCAAAATGTCAACATAACTGAAGTTTACGTCGACACGGTTGGACCACCATCTTCTTACCAAGCAAAACTAAGTAAAAGATTTCCCTCTTTGAAAGTCACAGTTGCAAAAAAGGCGGATTCCTTGTATCCCTGTGTGAGTACAGCCTCTATCTGTGCGAAGGTAACAAGAGATAAAGCACTTGAAGCATATAGACTCAAAACACCATTTGCAAAGGAACAGTGGGGTTCAGGTTACCCCTCTGACCCTAAAACTTCATCTTGGTTGAAAAGGGCAGTCGATCCTGTGTTTGGATGGAGCAACATTGTCAGGTATTCATGGCAAACATCGAAGGATTGTTTGAAAAACAATGGTGGAGTTTCTGTTACGTGGGAAGACGAATGTAAAAAAGATTCATATGGTGTGGAGTCTTATTTCCAGCCGAATCTGGATAAAACAGACAACTTGGAGGTGAGTACTTTGTGGTATGGCAAACAAGCTAGCTTATAAACGAATAAAGATCTATCCCTCGGTCAATCTGTCATAAAGTGATATAATGTATATTTCAATGCTAGAGATTCTCGCTTCATTGATCTGGATCCTTTGATTCTGTTTGATTCGCTGTAGTCAGGATAGTGCAGTGCACCACGTAAATGAGTTTTGCAGCCGTGTTCTTTTTCTGCTATGAGCACTTCTTGTGGCTTTAATCAACACGATACTATGTATCTCGCTTCAATGAGACCAAGACAAATGGATTTACCAATCCAGCTCCTGCTCCTGCTCGTCCAGTTGTGGTAGTATCGTGATGGTCGATATCCATAGCTACGTTTGATATTCCTTCATATTATCCACGATATACCCTCGATTGTTTTCCTTTTTTTTTGCATATATTGTTAGCTTCCAACCCAATATAATTAGTTGGGGGTATACACGATCTTGCTACTTATGGTAAGATCAATAGAGAGAGTTTGACATCAAGATGACATCCATAGTTTGAATGGTTGCAACCATTAAGCGACCATCAGTGGTACACCGGACGTGCCTTGACCGTCCGGACTAGTGTGCTCCTCTTGTTCGGCGGGTAATGTCCGTTCGTACCTTCAAATCTCTGTTCATCATAAAAAACTGGAACATTTAACAGATTATCTTTTTTTAAGAGATTGAAAAGTCAGTCTTGAACCATTTAGCAATGTCTGTCTTATTTGCTACTACTGTTGCGCGTCACAGTTTCAGTGCCGTTAAGTGCTGCTCCAAGTTGCAATTGTCTTTCAACTACGCGCGTACTTATGCCTCCAAGTCTTTCCCTCAGCACACCGTTATAAACATGCCTGCGTTATCTCCAACAATGACACAAGGTGGTATCGCTGCTTGGAATAAAAAAGTTGGTGACAAATTGAGCACTGGGGAGTCTATTGCTGAAATCGAAACAGATAAAGCTCAAATGGATTTCGAATTCCAGGACGATGGTTATTTGGCCAAGATCTTGTTGAATGACGGCACCAAAGATATTCCAGTTGGTAAGCCAATTGCCGTTTACGTCGAAGAAGAATCGGACGTCGCTGCATTTGAGTCATTCACAGCTGAAGATGCTGCCCCAGCTGCTCCAGCTGCCCCAGCTGCCCCAGCTAAAGAAGCTTCTAAAGAAGAAGCTTCAAAATCAGCAGCAAGCGCCCCAGCCCCACAAAAGTCTGCTGACTCTGTCAACGTCGATCGTATTTTTGCATCACCAAGAGCTAAGATGATTGCTTTAGACAAAGGTATTTCATTGAAAAGTATCAAAGGTTCTGGTCCAAACGGTCGTATCGTTGCTCAAGATGTCGAATCTTACAAACCACCAGCTCCAAAACCAGCTGCACAAGCTGCTGCACCAGCTAGCGCAACTTTTGAGGATATCCCTATCACTTCCATGCGTAAAACTATCGCTACCCGTTTGTTATCATCCACTCAAAACTCACCAACATATATAGTATCCTCACAAGTTTCCGTCTCCAAATTATTGAAGTTACGTGCATCTTTGAACTCCACTGCTGATGATCGTTACAGATTATCAGTTAATGACATCTTAATCAAAGCTGTTGCAATTGCATCTAGAAGAGTTCCCCAAGTTAATTCAGCTTGGTTAGAAAACGAAGGTGTCATCAGACAATATTCAAATGTTGATGTTTCAGTTGCGGTTGCTACTCCAACAGGTTTAATCACCCCAATCATTAAGAACGCTCATGCTAAAGGTTTAGCTGATATTTCACATGAAATCAAGGAATTGGGTAAACGTGCCAAAGCCGGAAAGTTATTACCCCAAGAATTCCAAGGTGGTACAATCACAATCTCAAACTTGGGTATGAACCATGCTGTCACTCTTTTCACTTCGATCATTAACCCACCTCAATCCGCTATTGTTGCCATTGGTACCGTTGAAAAGAAAGCTATCGAAGATAAGAGCTCAGAATTTGGATTTGTTTTCGACGAAGTTATCAACATCACAGGAACATTCGACCATAGAACTGTTGATGGTGCTCTTGGAGGTGAATGGATCAAGGCGCTCAAACAAGTTATTGAAAATCCTTTAGAACTTTTACTTTAGGTTAGTTCTTCTTAAATATTCAAATATATATAGCAATGTAATTTGTCATGAATGAAAACGGTTTTAGTAGTTTAACACGAAATTTTTCTTCCCTTAGCATGACAGCAATATGCCTGTGAACTATCACCTTGATGAGCGGGATATATCTTCACCTGTTATTAGATAATCGAATCTCACTATGTTAACGAATAATGGTTCATTTTGGGGTATACTCAAATTTACACAAAATTAAGTAAATAGAGTAACAAAAACTACGTTAAAATTCTTCAACAAATTTCAGCCTTTAATTTGGAGAAGAACTAAAGACGACAAGCTACTACTTTACATAACACTCAAAAATGGCTGGTTTCACTTTATCTGAAGAATCTAAAGAGAGAGTTGTAAAACTTCTTAACACCTCACGTACTGTTGCTCATTATGGTTGGATTCCATTTATTTTGTACTTAGGCTGGTCTTCTACTCCAAATCGTCCATCTTTGATCAACTTATTGTCTCCATTACCTTCAGCTTAAACTTATAGTGTACATACTTGATTGTCCTCAGCCAGCTCTTATTGGATATGATAATTAGAATCTGTGAAGCTAATGCCTGATGAAAATTGACTTATTAATGACTTGTATAAATCAATCAAATGAAATTATATTTAATGCGTATATTGTGTTAATCTATCTATGTAACACGAATCATTCCGAGCGATACAGTAAATAAAACACTGCTCCTTCTTTTCTTCAACGGACTTCTGTTTCTGTTTATGTAGGTTGATTTCAATTTTTCAGGAATCAAAACGAAAATTCAATAACTCGAAGTTCCCTCTATCAAAAGATAACAAGAGAAAACTTTTTTGTCGTGGGTGATGCTTGGATCATTATAAATGACTATCGAGAATGCCAGAAACCACACCGTTGGATTGTCGAGTCCTTTGAGCAATAGGTCAAAGGAGATTATATCTGGTCTATCAGCTGGATTAGCAACGACCTTAATTACTCACCCTCTAGATCTACTCAAAGTTAGATTACAGTTAGATTCTCAGTCCAAAAATTCATGGCTGGGAATCAAAACTATAGTCAAAGATATCAATGCTAGTGTTCTTAAAGAACACACTCAAAATCCACATATCAGCAAAAGCAGTCTTATAATCAGAAATATGTATAGAGGACTTTTCACTAATGCTGTGGGAAATGTTACAGCATGGGGTTTTTATTTTATGTTATATAGGGAGTTCAAAGACTTATCATACACACATCTAACATCTCAAAGGGATTCAAATCATCTGTATATGATAAAGAAGGATAAAACGTTGAATTCAGGTCACTATTTATTGAGTTCATTTGCGGCAGGTCTCAGTACATCTTTATTAACAAACCCCATTTGGGTTCTCAAAACAAGAATAATATCCACACAAAAAAGTGAGCCTGGTGCGTATCAATCCTTGTGGGATGGGACTCGCCGGATTTTCAAGGAGGAAGGTATTTTGGCATTTTGGAAAGGTCTAACTCCATCCCTTTTCGGAGTGTTGCAAAGTGCTCTACAATTCACGATTTATGATACACTAAAGTATCACATTGTGCAAAAGTACAACTCGCACGGCGACACATCAAAGGATTCAGAACTCTCCACTTTTCAGTATATATACACTTCAGCCACTTCGAAAATTATATCCACAACTATGTTATACCCGGCTCAGGTTCTCAAGTCAAGGCTCCAAGCCTTCAAGTCAAATACTAACCCAGAAACAACCATGAGAGCACTTTCGCGGAATATTTTATCCAAAGAAGGTATACCAGGCTTTTACAAAGGATTGATACCTAATTTGATCAGGGTTGTACCAGCTACATGTGTAACTTTTGTTGTGTACGAAAAAATAAGACTATGGTTGTAAATTTAAAGCACGTTTTATGCATTTTCGATAAATTTGTGTATACGGACACTTCCATTCAATATCATATTTGTACCTAGTTTTTAAATTTGGAATTCTTCATGTAGTTGAAGGTTGTAGCCAATATTTAGTTCAGAGGTAATAGCACATCAACGTATTATAGGGTGTGTATTTATTTGAATGAATTTTCGAATCAGTGCCCTTAACCACATATCAGTTCCGAACAGGTAATCTGTCCAACTATCAAATAGCAAAGCATATCAAACACCAACCTTTAGTCATTGCATTGTTAAAAAGGACCATCCACACCAGAAACAAAAAAGAGAAACATGAAGGTTCTTGTGAAGCAAAATCCTAGAACGATAGCGTTGGTTTCGGATAGCCATGCGTTATTGTTTAGACAAATGGACAAGACTAAAGTGGCTGTTGAAATTGCTCCCAATGAACTCATCAATACGAAAGATTATAGAAGATTGATAGAAAAGCAGTGTTATGGGTTTTTGGGTTTGATTTCAATTGGCAAGAACATATTTATTGCTGTAATCACTGGTAGCGCCGAAGCTGCTAAACCGTTGCCATCAGAATCAATCAGCAGAATATATTCTGTCGACTTTTTATGTGTTACAAGGAAGGATTGGGATTTTGTCCTGTTGGACTCCAACGGCTTTCCAATTGTATCGCCTGATATTGATTACAGACAACAAAGACAGAGTGAAAGTCAGCTTGCGGCACATCCGTGCCACGAATTGAAGGCACTTTTAGAGAGTAAGTCTTTCTACTACAGTAGTAATTTTGATGTTACCACAAGTTTGCAAAATAGAGGTGTGAAAAAGCATTCTTTGAGCTATGACAACTACTCAGAAGATTTCATGTGGAATTGTTTTATGATGAAGGAGATGGTGCGATTCAGAGATACATTAGATGATATTACCAAGGAGATTTTAGACTCTAATGGGTTTCTCACAACAGTCATTAGAGGATTTGCTGAAACATTTCAATCGAGGTTCAATGGCTTCAGATCATCAGTCACAGTTATATCAAAGCAAAGTTGGAAACGTGCAGGAACTAGATTCAATGCAAGAGGTATAGATGATGAAGGTTATGTGGCGAATTTTGTTGAAACAGAATTCATTATCAATTGTGAAAAAGTCATTTATTCATACACTCAAATACGTGGGTCTGTGCCTATATTTTGGGAACAAACACCTACTATAATCAATCCAAAGGTTACAGTCACAAGGGCGCTAGAGGCTACACAGCCCGTATTCGATACACACTTCCAATCACTTAGAGAGAAGTATGGTCCCGTGCACGTTGTGAATTTGTTATCAGCAACCAAGAGTTCAGAAATAGAATTGAGCAAAAGATATAGAAACAATTCCCAAAGATTGCCAGAAAGGATAAGTTTCACCGATTTTGATTTTCATCAACAAACAGGTAATAATTTTGCCAATGCCGTTAAAATTCTTCCCAGTTTGCAATCTTCATTAGAGGATTTTGGATATTATAGTTATGATGTGACTAACGAGAAAGTATTAAGCAAACAGTCTGGAGTTTTCAGAACGAATTGTCTAGACTGTTTGGATCGAACGAATTTAGTTCAACAGGTTATTTCAACAGCTGCGTTAGAGCTTTTTATGGAGGATAATCAGATTCGTCCAGCTTACGAACAAGAAATAATGACTAAACATAACCTATTGTGGGCTGATCATGGTGATGCTATTTCACAAATATATACCGGTACAAATGCTTTGAAATCAAGTTTTTCAAGGACTGGAAAGATGTCCTTGGCTGGTGCTTTGTCGGACATGACCAAATCGGTATCAAGAATTTACGTGAACAACTTTGTTGATCAAGACAAACAGATATCCATTGACACTTTATTGGGCCGTATAGCTGGTGATCGTACGGTACAGTTATATGATCCTATAAGTGACTTTGTCACAGCGAAATTGGCTGAGGTTGAACCTAGATTTACCACCTACGAAAGTGCCACAATATTCACAGGTAGTTTCAATGTTAACGCTGCTTCAAAAGCCGGCGATTTGAGTGAATGGTTGTTTCCACCTCACAATGAGGAATCTCCCAACGTTTATGTGATCGGCTTACAAGAGATTGTTGAGTTGAACGCGGGTAATATATTGAATAGTGATTCTACTAAAGCTAAATACTGGCAAGCAACAATCGACAATCAATTGAATCAAGAGGAAAAGTACTTATTATTGAGATCAGAAACTATTGCTTCCATGATGGTTTTACTATTCGTTAAAGCTTCCAAAATTACGAAGATCACACAGGTTGCCGGATCATCAAAGAAGACAGGTATGGGAGGAATGACGGCCAATAAAGGGGCCTGTGCTGTCCGCTTCAATTACGGGGATTCTTCTTTTGTTATGATCACGTCACATTTGGCTGCTGGAAATGGAGCAGTTGTGGAAAGATACAATGACTACCAAGCGATCATAAACGGATTGAAGTTTCCCAGAAATTTGCAAATCAAAGATCATGAGAACATCATATGGTTTGGTGATTTGAATTACAGAGTTACTTTACCGAATGACCAAGCCAGATTTCTAGTCGATCGCAGTGCTTACGATGACCTCCTTCAATACGATCAGTTGAATAATGAAATAATAAAAGGTGGTGCATTCAAAGAATTCAAAGAGGGAGTCATAAAGTTTGCTCCAACTTACAAATTTGACCGTGGAACCAGTAATTATGATACCTCTGAAAAACAAAGAACTCCCTCTTGGACTGATCGTGTCTTATATATAGGCAAAGGATTGAAACAATTGAATTATTTTTCAGTAATGAATTGTTATGTCAGTGACCACAAGCCAGTTTACGCAACTTTTGACTCTAAAATTAAACTCGTTGATAAGGAATTGAAACACAAACTCTCTAAAAACTTATATTTGAAATATAAAGAGAGCCAAGATGGCAACCAAATATCGTTATTTGATATCAACACTGATGAATCATCAACCATCAATTCTGGCAAAAGTATATCAAGGTCATCCACACAATCATCAAATTTCAATGAATTTGAAAAACCGCCATTACCAAACCGTCCAACTAGTGTAAAACAGCCAATGCCCTCAGCTGGGTTACCAAAAAGAGCACCGGCGCCCTTACCACCTATATCACGTAAAACACTGAATGCTCAACTTCCGCCCAAATTACCTATACGCGCCAGTGGCACTTTGAGTAGAACATCAAACGAGTACAGTGAACCAGATTACATTTCACAGCTGAAATCAGTGGCACCAGAACCAAAAGTCAATGTTGCTCCCATAGCCCCAGCTCCCAGAAAGAAAGATAATGCTCAAGTAATTCCAATTGGATTCTCATCCACACCTCTTTTACCAAGTAATAAGAGGAGTCCTTCCACCTCCACAGATTCAAATAGGTCATCACCAGCGCCAGTGAGACCTAGCTCGACGCCTGTTGAAAGACCGGATATGCATTCAGAAATACTAGTTCCTACGAAGGTGAACAAAGTTGGGCCTATGATTCCAAAAAAACCTGCTTATTTACATACATCCAAGAGCAGCACCCAGGAAGACAACGATGAGGTTGACAATCCCAACGAAAACTCAAACAGCGATGAAGCTGAACTGAAAGATATAAAACATGCACCTACACCATTACCGGTCAGGAAGAACCCTACTGTGGACATGTCTTTGGCTAACTGGAAGCCGTTGACGCCTAAATAAGTCAGTAAAGAAGAACTGATCATCGAAGTTGTATGTTATACATTAATGTTTATAGAAAATGAAATGCGTTATAACTTATGGTCAACCACCACACTCTTCCAATCAGTAGTTCTCGTTGTATTCATGTGCCATGAAATAGGTGCCATCACCAAGATTCGAAATCGGATTTTCATGACAATTTTTTTTTTCTGTTTACAAATTTCCTCATCGAGCCCATGTACCAAAAAGTTAAAATGTGTTTCATGAATTTGCAACAGCTATAGGTGACACTTTTATTGAATCTTACCATAAAGCTGAATATTAAAATAACAACTTTGGAGGGGATAAAGAAATCTATTTGTGGGATAATCCATATTCAAGGCAAATCTCCCATACTAACTTGTATCTTTGAACATCTTTTTTATTATGGAACAATGAAAAGAGAATTAAAAGAAATAAGTGAAAATACGCTTCATATCATTCATTTAACTTCCCAAGAAATAGATCCGTGCTCCAAGAAGACAAAGCAAAATACGTACATACCCAAACCCTCAATAATCAAGTCACAAGAAACACTACGATTTAAAAATAATCTCCATTCGCCCATTTTAAGTGAAATTATACGTACTGAAAAGTTGGAAGTATTCCCACCATTCTCAGATATCAGTGACACATGTTTAAGTGGAATTTCTCAAAATTTCGATTCGCCCAAGTTATTATTGTTTTTTGGAATAACCGGAGAGTATATATTGGATCACATAACACTGCTATATAATGATTGGATGACAAAATATGGATTGAGTGTGGTTGGTGTTTCGTGTCACATTACGCAGAACGAGTATGAATTTCCGTTAAGTAAGTTATTTGAAGTATAGAGGTCATGTCAAAAAAAGAGAAGTAAAATACTAACATGTAATTCAGTCAATGATAGTGCAGGCGTACTCGCGAGATATTTCCATACGCTCGATCCTTTAGGTGGAGGGGTATATCCTTTGGACACGATGATTTTGTTCGACAGGAAAGGTGTGAACCAATTTCAGGTTCCTATTGGGATTGCAACCCAGTTCAAGTGTAATAAACCTGTTTCCTTAACTGCGATAGAAAATGTCATTGTCGAGTGCTTGGAATATTTGAACTGTAATACTTGACTCTTGAGGTATCTCAGCCAGTGAGTGGTATTTCTTTTCGCTATTATGTTAAAGTTTTTCATTCGTGGAGCATCAATTTATAGGTTCTTAATAATTCAAAAAAAGTACATGTTCAAAATAAGATAATGGGATGAATTGATCTCAAAATTATATTACATATTAATAGCACACCTAAGGTAACTGACCTGAGCTTTATGCTTTTGTCAACATATCCCTCTCTTTCTCCAACGTGTGTAGTTGATTTTTCTGCTTCGATATCTGTTCTAATACTTTTTGTAAAGTGGAGTCGAGTCTCTCAATTTCTTCTTCTTCAACCTTTCTCGTAAAATCGGTAGGATTTGCACTGTCGTAGGGCAAGTAGTTCAATACCTTTTGGGTTAATTTTTCAAACAAAGGCTCGGTGGGTTCGTTGAAAATAATCTCATCATACAGTATACTTTCAACTGTACCGTCATTCCTAGCATTCGTCTGCGTATACGGATGTAATTTTAAATGATGATAGAATGATAGATTCTTTTCAAAGGCATCTGCCATAAAATATATCTTGATGTTGATCTCAAATTCACCCCACCCAGTTTCGGTAACTTCCCATGGAGGCGACTCTATTGATCTTGTTGGATTATTATATGTATCGTGAAGTTTGAACACCACCTTCTTTATAAACGGTGTCAAATCTTGTCCATTAACAGGTCTAACAAAAACTGTCCAGCTGTGTGTGTGATCAGCCTGAATGTGTGGATCTTTGGGAAGGGTTAATGGAGTAGCCGTATTCCCATATAAAAATGGAACACAGATTGAAATATTCTTATTGTCAGTATAGGTAGCTTCGTTTCCACTTTTCGATCAAGAAAAAACAATACTTACTTTCACTCTTCTAGTAGTAGTTGGAGCCATATGGGAGACCAGAAAACGCTGAGTTCAACAGTTTAGTTAAAAAAATTCGATATTTTGTTTATAAATACATAGTTGTATATACTATTTCATAGAAAACCATTTTCTTATGTAATCTTTTCCAGTCCAAAATATTCACATTACCTAATAGGACTTTACGAATTCAATACTGTAAACACTCAGCTGATACAGAGCAGCATTCGAACCGAGTACCTTCTTCAGGGACTGGTTGAGATTATTTGTTGTTGCTCCGATTATAATTAGAAAGTGTGTGATTTTGCATCTTTCACGATTTTTTCAGCTTCCTCCTCACCATAGCACAAGATTTCGATAAACCTATCAGAATTGAACATAAACATACACCAGATTATATATCCAAGATACAAGGCTACTCTTTGAACACAAAACATTCTGATAAAGGAAGTCATGGTTTTAAAGACAATTTACGTCGCCAGACATGGCTACAGGGCAAATTGGCTCCCAGAGCCTCACCCACCAAACCCAACCGGTGTGGACAGTGATCCTCCTTTGGCACCACAGGGTGTCAAACAGGCCCAAGAGTTAGCTCTATTCATTCTTTCCATTGAGCCCAAGCCAGGTATGATATTCAGTTCCCCGTTCTATAGATGTTTGGAAACATCCACTCCAATTGCGGAGATTCTTGATGTTCCGCTAGAGGTTGAACCAGGTATTGGTGAATGGTATAAAAAAAACCGTCCAGTTGTACCAAAACCTGCTTCATTTGATATTTTGAAAAACTTTTTCCCTAGGTTATCAAACGACTGGTCGTCCACTACTGTTCCTTCCATTGAAGGGGAAAGTGAAGAAGATGTTTTTGCTAGGTGTCAAGAATTTATTACAAAATTCATTCCCAAATTTGAGCAAACTCATCCACAAATTGAGACTGTTTTGTTCGTTTCTCATGCTGCTACTAAGATAGCATTTGGTATGGCTTTGTTGGGATTTTCTAGTGTTCACGACGTTTTAGATGAGGATGAAAGCAGGTTGCGAGCTGGTAGTTGTTCCTTAGACCAGTATGATTTGGGTACTGATTCCAGAAAATGGGTCTTGAAAATGAACGGAAACTGTGAATTTTTAAGTGGCGGTGAAGAAATGGCTTGGAATTTTCGTATGTCTTTTATTTCTGGGGTAATTTTTTCTTACTTGTATAAATTACTAACTAAATCTAGAAAATGGTTTCGAGGCTGGTTCCACGGAAGATATCAAAGCTAGACAGGCTGCCAAAGAAAAACAAAAAGAGGGTTCTTATCAGGTATGTCCAAAATCGTCCCTTTGATTTCACAACGTGGTCACTGAATGGAATTTTTTCTGGGAGCACTGCAGACTAATCTTATAGGACTTTTATGTTACTTTAGAGATCCCACCAAACTCAATAGGATCGATTGAAAAAAAATTCGATACTATTCCTTACACCGTAAATCAGCAAAAAAAAACTTCAACAACACCTAGCAAAGGTATCAATTCGAGTCTTGCCAAGAACTCGTCTATAAATATATCTGAATTTAATGATATATCCATCCCACCCACATCGGTATTTCAATCATCAGGTTTGGAAACAAAAGAGCCATATGTCAAAATAAATGATTCCTTGTATAAAGGTGAGTGGAGAAAATTAATTGGGACAGAGTTGATTTTTGATGATAATGGGGATTTGATTGCGAAAGTCAAAGATCATTTGAAATTGAAACAAGGTAAGCTCATTGGAGTTAATGAAGACAAAACTGAAAATGTCGAAAATGTTGAAGATACGTCTGTCAATGGAAAAAAGGTGAACTTATTACTGAAAGCTTTGAAACTAGCTAAAGAAGTTGAGGAAAGCAAAAAGGAGGCCAGTGTGCCTATGGATCTTGATTAGCAATATCCACCTTTATAATTTCGACAATTGTTTTCTGAAAACACCTGTAGAATCAACATCTAAACAAGCCTACTGATTGTCACATAATTAACAAACTCAAATTAGAGAACATGAATTACTACTTATTATTTGAGAACACATAACATACAATCCGCACAATCTATCCTAGATTGTGTATGCCCTAACCCTAAGGTTATTATATTATGACTCTATCAAAAATGTTTGTGACCCCACCAAAATATGTTACGACATTTTTCAAACTGATTACACAATTCATTACAATCTAAGCCTTTACTGTTGTAAAAATACATAGGCACCAATACCGATGGCAACAATAGCGGAAGCAGCAATGAGACCAACTCTGCAATATCGTTAGTTAACTGAATATGTTTTCGAAAATGGTACATTTCTCTCCCTAGAAGAGAAACAAGGAAAAAAAAAGATAATACATACGATGATGATGATTCGGATTTGGTTGCAGTTTCTGTAGAGGTGTTAGAAACAGCTGGACCTTCGACTTTACCTATCAACAATCCAGCTAAAATTTCTCTTGCGTCTTCAGAGTGACCGATATCCTATTCAAAGTTAGCTTCCTATCTGGAGGTTGATCTGATGGACCAGATCCAACAAATTTGAGTGAACTAAATCTGCTTGACAAAGCTACATACGTCGAAAGGACCGGTGGCATCAGTACCAGCACAGTCCAAGATCACTTCTTCACCACCTGGATGTTCGTCCAAATACCCAGAGCAGTCGTAGACCTTGCCTTCATACACGATCCAAAGATTATCTCTAGTGTTGTGTTGGGAAACTTCTTCGAAAGTGTAAACTTTTAATTCTTCAGCCATTTTTTGAGATTTTTGCTAACTTGTGTCAATTATGATCTATTGAGGAGTTATATCTTGCTCTCTATCAGATATATAAGTTAGTTCAACAACTGATTGATAATAAGAAACTTTTTAATAGGAAAAAAATTGTTGAAAATTGATAAGAAACAACTAACAGAATACAAAATTTCGCGAAATCACCATATGTGAACGAACCAATCGCCGCACACTCATAAATAATTCAGTATTTATTCACCGAATCGGGTAATTCTATACCAAAGGGTGCGAAGGAACGACATATCATACACAAATTCATATAAGTTTACACATTTATACAGTTATACGTAAAATACACAACACATTTTATTAACTAACCACTGTTGAACTGAGCTAGTTTAATTTGCTCAAATCAAAATCAATTCCGCGCTCAGTCAATTTGTTCTGCTTCTTGGTCTTTCTAGCATGATCTGCCTTGACAATTTTGCTCCATTTCTCTAAGCTCTTACCAGTGTCATTTTTCTTCTGTGCAATTTTGGCCCATGGTATGACCTTGTACTTGGTGTTACTGCCCTGGAACAAGTCGTCGTGGATCTGTTCTTTCTGCAACAAGGAGACCTTTAACAAATGGCCGAACAACAAGTAGTTGTCCATGGTTTCAGCAGCGATTTTGGCGACGTCCGATTGCTCAAATTCAATGAAACCATAGTGCTTGGATTTACCGGTCTTCTTGTTTCTGGATAATCTCAATCTGGTGATATCACCAAATTGCTTGAAATACTTTCTCAATTCTTCCTCGTAAAAGCCATGGGGGATACGGCCGACATATATAACTCCCTTGTGATTTTTGTTCTTGGATGACGTGGTTGTTGCAGTTTTGGTGATGGCTTTTTTAACAGAATGGCTTTTTGGTATTATGTTTGCTTTACTTTCTTCTTTATCTTCTTTTGACCTTGGTTCTTCTTCCTCATCTGAATCACTGGAAAATCCTTCTAAGCCAGCTTCTTCGTCTGAGTTGAAATCGTCGTCATTAGATTCATCATCGTCATTGTCATTTTCTTCTTTTTCTTCGTCAACAGGTGCTATATCTAAATCTTTTTCAATCTCTTCGATGGACTTTTCACTTGGTTTTTTGTTCTTTGTGACTTTGGATTTGGGAGAGGCGACACGTTTAGAAACGGTGGATGTAGCGGCAGCCTTCTTGCTTGCACTTCTAGTAGATTGAACCATTATCGTATTGAAAGACTGTGGCTATTGTGTATTTGAGAAATAAAAGTAAACTGATAAAACAAATAATTGGTATAAAGAAAAATTGTCTTTTGTGAAAAAAAAATCGAATTTCTACGTGCGGCTCAAAATATTATCGATGAGTCGTGCAAAAACTATTATATTGCTTATATACAGGATGTATATAACCAGGCTAGGTGAAGACCATCTCCTTTACCTTTTTCTGGGGTCTTATGATGACCATCTTTCACCTCTTGAAGTAAAGCAGTGAGAGGACGAAAACCCCAATATGGTGTCAGTACAAGGCGTTGCTTTGTAATCATACGTGGGCATCCAAAATCTTTTCAATAAGTCTGAATGTGGTTCTAAAAGGTAATCCAACGCAATTCATGAAGTCTCCTTCCATGGATTTCATCATTATCGCGCCAACACCTTGAGCTCTATAACCAGCTGCAACTCCCCAGCCTTCACCAGATTCTACATATCTGTCAATAAACGCGTCGGATATGTTCTCGTAATCCATAATGATTGTAGAGCATTCGACCATAGTTTCCATGATATAGCCCTTTTCAGCTGAAATATCTGGCTTAATCAAAACAACGCCTGTCAACACATGTTGTGGGGCTTTATAATCTCGGAGACGCTTGAGAGACTCGCGGTGGTGATCCTTTGATTGGGGTTTTTCAAAAATCTCTCCCTGGCATTCAACAACCGTATCAGCAGATAAAAGAAGGTCAAAGGTTTCGTTTCTTGACTTCTACCAAATCAAAGTTAGTTTGAGCTCGTGGGGCAGAAATGAAAATCAAAACTACTTACAAAGTCATTCCAAACGGCTAGTCCTTTGCCTATGGCAGTATGTAAAACGTACTATGCTGATTAGTGACCTGACAATTATCAAGCAAGACAGCTTGCAAGAATACATACGTCTGATGGAGAATACTGAGCTTTGTCCAAATCTTCCGGGAAATTCGAAGGGATCACATCAACATCGAATCCCATTTCATTCAATATCACTTTTCTTCTAGGCGAAGTGGAAGCAAGAATAAACCTTTTGCCTCTGAGTTTGTCGTAGACAGGAAGATTCAATTGGTGTGCCATGGTTAGCTGTATTTGTGGAACAAGGGGTGGGTAATAATCAATATAAGAAAAGTATATGGAAAGATTTCAGGATATATGCCTCAAAATTAAAGGTGGTTATGATTCCTTTGAACTTTATGTGCTTACTTTTTCGAGCAAATACTCTCTATTGGGTGGGTCTTCCTTTGAATTCGCAGGAGCACCTGAAAGATGGTTTATGTTATCTGGTACCACGATATTTGAAATATTTTCAGGGTATGCAAATGCTGTGGTTGGTGCTGGACGGGACGAAACAGATAATGCCGATGTAGATGAAAAATAATATAAATTTACATTTTCCTGATGACTTCTTTTTCCTGAGCTCAGTAGAAAGAAAGACAATAATGACTAGCTATAAGATCTATTCACCCAATTGAACCATTCTTGATGGTGAAGTGAATTTGGTAGCTGAGCTGAATCTCGTACATCTTACTCATTTCGAACATGATAAGTTTCATTCAACGCCTCGATTCAAAAGAAAAAAAAACTCTAGTCAGTATACTACATATTGCTTTTGCTACTGAACATCTCAATAATTATTTAAAACCAAGTACCAAGATTAATCAGTCAAAAGTTCAACTCTTAAGTATGTGGGAGAACTTGAGACATTTTACGTAATCTCGATCTTCAATATAACTGAAATAAAAAAGTCATCTACAATAAAAAATATTTAAGAATATCCAATTGAAAAAAACTAAAATCTCCATAGAAAAACTCATTTACTGACTGAAACGAAGTTTATTGTTTGAAATATGCCTTCTGGAAATATTCGTCTCAACGAAATATTGGATAAAAATGATATGGTCATTAGTGATGATTCCGATGAAGAACAAACACAAACAAGCGCCTTTGGTTCCATAGAGGGCAAAGAAGAAGATGCAGGAGAAGAAAGTTCCCACAATCCAGAATTTTGCATAGAGTGCTCAGATATGCCTATTGAGTGCTTCTGCGCAGGTTGTGATGAATATTATTGTGATGTTTGCTGGCAAGTACTTCATAGAACGGGGAAAAGAAAAAATCATCAAACAACAAGAGCTCAGGCTCAACTGAACAATAAGGAGAACGATACAAAAGCTAACGGTTTCAAAGGTCAAAATGAAAACTCTGCTGGTGATAATCAGGTGGACCAAGATAATGATAATTCTGAGACTACCTCAAAATCCAATTTGACTCCCACTGAATCAATTATAATGGAGGCTATTAAAAAGCATATAGAGTTCATACCTGTACGTTTGACTTATGAGGAAAGAAAATTGTTGAGATTATTGGAAGCTGCTTTGAAGGTTTCAGAGTACACTGATAAGATTGATATTTTGAGCTATAAATCCAAGTCCAAGAGAATTGTAGCACAACTAAAGGAGATTTGCTCAATATTGGCAGGGTTGGTAGTTGCCTCTGATTTCAAAAATGGTAAGGAGCTCATAGAAAACAAAGAATTTGTCGATTACAAAGATTGGTACAAGGATATATTTGAGATTGGAAGAAGGTATAAGATCATGAATCCTGAAAAAATGAGAGACAGTTTTGGAAAATTATGCTACATGGTCATGGATTCCAGGTTTCCTGAAATCAGGGATCATATGGAGTTTGATCTTTATAAACCCATAAAAACTGTCCAATCATTCATAAATGATAAGGATTCATCCGGTAAAGTAGCAAGTATGTTCAGTGATGTCTTTATACTCGATGCTACAGCTGAGATACGTTCAGAAGGTCTTGCTAGGTTCCAGATTGACAGTATGATCAAGTCAAAAGAAAGGGCTATTGAAAAGTTGTGTTCCAAGTATTCCAACAAAGATGTCACCAAGGAGGATATTCGTCAAATACTATACTCCATAGGTGATTTCAATTCTTATGTTGCATCGAATAGAACACCAATCAGAAGAATGCTAAAAAGGCTTGAAAGCAACTTTAGAGAAGTTGAAGAAGACAAGTATAACCTTGGAATCAAAATGGGAAAAAACGGTGCCAGATTATCTCATACCCACGAAACACAGTACCATTTTGTGCATCAATCATTGACCTTGTGGTCAATCATAATGAGAGACTTTATCATGTTGTGGTCTTTAGCTGATGAGGATTTGTTATCAAAAAATAATTATAGACTAATGGAAACAGGCCAAGGTTTACAAAGAGTGAAAAGTGGACCTAAAGTTCAAAGATCTATGCATAAAATATTGAACGAAGTTCAAAGAAAAACAGAAGTCAGCTTTGTTGGATCTAGTGCAGTTCATTTAGGTGATTCTGCCGTTCCCTCTGCCTTGAATTATTTGGATAAGTATATTCAAGTTCCCAGAATTTTGATTCCAGTTGATAACTGTTTGAGTATGATTGATAAATCTTTAGTCTTGGATCCTTACATAAAAAGAAGTATTGAAGAACAATTCGGTAGTGTTTCTGATTTGAAGAAAATTATATTGACAGATTTTTTTAGACATGCTTTCGATGGTTCTGGTGCAAGTGATTATTTTAATGCCGGATCATGTATTGATGGTAGGTTGACAAGCGCTTGGAATTGGGCCAATGTCATCGCTAAAAAGCCATATTATAAATATTTCTTGTTGAGTGGATTCGTCGGTTTCAATGGATCTTATGATTAATTTATATAATCAAATGCAATATACCATTACACTAAATTAGTGGCTTGTACAGTATTTTGAATTTGGCGTAGAACCTGGTTTGATCATTGTATATTTTGATTTGAAATGTACGGCGAGTTGTTAATCTTCTAGTAAATCGACTCGTCATTGATTTCCAAGTGTTGTTTTAAATCATTTCATAGCAACCCTTGAGTACTGGGTCCAATGATCTATTAGTTTCGAGAAGATTTCAGCCAGGCAGATGCTGTAGAGGTGATATTTATTGGTTGAATCCTTTATATAATGCTCTTTCATTCTATCGAGTGGTAAATCATATAGCCATGTTAGTTTTGAGTGAATTTTTCATCGCTTGACAAATAATTCATGTGCTTCATATTATTGGAAGAAAAGATATACACTTCAAAAGGCCAGAGTGTTTGATGAATACGGGCATCGCTATCGTTTGAATAAATCTTTTAGTATATTGCAATCCTATTAAACATTAATTATTATATATGAGATAAATACCATTATGCTTTTAATATAAGTTTACCAATAGTTTTTCCACTCTCGAGTTCTGTAAGAGCATTCGAACAATCTTTGAGAGAAAATTCCTTTGTGATAGTTATCTTTATTTTGTCTTCGCTTATTAAACTGTACAATTTATTGAAGAAATATTCCCACCTTTCTGGAGTCTCAACAAATTGAAACAAAGTTGGGCGAGAAAGTCTCAATTCTTTTGGAGCTAAAACATTGATATCAATTTTATCAATGAGACCTGAAGCATTACCGTAGGTAAGCATATGACCATGACTCTTCAAAGACTCCAATGAAATTTCCCAGGTATCTTTTCCTACAGCGTCAAATACAGCATCAACACCTTTTCCATTGGTATATTCTTTCACCTTTTCAACAATGCTATCCTCTTTATAGTTGATGACAAAATCAGCACCATATGATTTAGCAACTTTAACTTTTTCTGGGGTTGATGTGGTACCAATAACTGTACAACCATACAACTTGAAAAACTGAACCAATAAACCTCCAGCACCACCGGCTGCAGCATGAACAAGAACGACATCACCTTCTTTGCGAGGATAGGAATCTTCAACAAAAGTCAAAGCAGTTAAAGCTTGGAGCAAAGAAGCTGCTGCAACCTTGGTACTTACACTTGTAGGAAGCTTTGAAACTCTGGCAGTCTCATCTAAAGCAATATACTCGGTGTATGCGCTACCAACAAGGAAAGCAACTTTATTTCCAACGGAAAACTTTGTGACTTTCGAACCAATTTGAATGATTTCACCCGCACCTTCGTGACCAAGTGTAAAAGGAAGTTGAGGACATTTGTAATCACCAGTTCTGTAATAGACCTCGAGAAAATTGATTCCAGCGTATTCTACTTTGATTAATACTTGATCATCTTTGATGGCAGGGAATGGAACTTCATCGAACTTGACAACTTCTGGTCCACCATTTTCGTGGACTCTGACAGCATGATTAATAGGTTTGAACATATTTGGTTAAGCAAAATTACGACAAAATTGATAAAATTGATGGAATTGTTGAGAGAAATTGAAATAAGTACCCACTTAACTGTTTATATATCAAGGTTGCAACGCATAATTAATAAGCAAACCTGGTATGATCGGTAAAATGAAGAGAAACCAGCGGGTTTCTTGCATTGATTATAAATAATATTGTTTCGCTAGTTTCATATACAATTATAACAGCCGTTTACGCTTATTATATGTAGCGCTAGTTCTTACAACACTTCTGTATTTGTGAATGGCTCTGTTTTTATGTTGTTTATTTCGCATGAAAAACTGAAAACTAAAAATTAAAAATAAAAAAATTAACGACACCAGCAGGACTCGAACCTGCGCGGGAAAATCCCAAAAGATATCTCAAATTCATTCAAGTCTTTCGCCTTAACCGCTCGGCCATAGTGCCCAATTACGAAGTAATGGGTCAAGACATTCTACTCAGCCGAAATCATAGATTGTTGTGTAGCAGCGGGGATTGGTAGCAATAGAAATCATCTTCGTAGTTTCTCAGTAAAATTAGCATGCCTACATTTCAAAAATCATTCCCATCATTATTCCAATCACTATCACTATTTAAGAACACTACCAGAAGTTTGACTATTGGTTGCTGAAATATTTAATACTCGACTATTTCAAATATTGTAGCATTTTCTCTCAACTTTACTTCTTAACTGAATATGAATAAGTTGTCTCAACAGAGAGATTGTTAAAACAAAGCAGCAATTTCATCGAGAACCTGAAATATACAAAAAAACTGTATGAACACAGAATACAAAGGATCAGAAAGTGTTACAAAAAGGTACTTTTATTCATAAAAATTGCCAATTAAGACGAATAGAGTAATTCAGATTAGAGAGGTTTGCAACCAAGGGGTGTAAGGGTGAGTGGTGTAAGGGTGAGTGGTGTAAGGGTGAGTGGTGTAAGGGTGAGTGGTGTAAGGG